>CM046454.1:43065409-43385409 GCA_025506515.1 Flaveria trinervia | reverse complement strand
AAATTAAATATAAAATCATTTACCTACATTTGAGATATATAATCTAGTAGATTCATCATCTCATCTGTCACACACCATCTTTTCAGATATAAATATAGAAAATACAGGTGTTAGTTAATTTCCTGATTGAACTTTGAATTTAGTGCTTATAATAAGTTTATGAGTTAATCTCGGTTATCGTCTCTGGGTTTTGTAAATTATCTCCACTTAAGTGCCAACGTTTATCTTGTCTTTATTATTGGCCTGAGTTTTGTAAATCGTTTTTATTTTCGTCCTTTTAACTAACGGTGTTAACATTTTCTGTTAAGTGGGTGTTAAAAGAACCAAAATACCCCTCCACCTCCTTCACTTCGAAAACTAGCTGGATCCCACCACCTTCTCCGACGTCCGTACACATTCCGGTCATCTACTTCGCACTTCTTTCCCTAGGCGTCACCGTCTCACCTGTTAACCCGATCACCACCAAATCGGAGTTATCGGATCTTATTAGCCTTAGTAACCCCGCCGTCGCCTTCGTTACATCCTCTGTTGTTGAGAAACTTCTGTCGTCGTCGTCGTTTCCGTTAGGTACGATTATCATCGATTCTCCTTAGTTCGTTTCAATGCTGCAATCTCATGGATCTGAATCAAGTGTTAGACCACTTAGACGAGTGAATCAGTCCGACAGCGACGATTCTGTACTCCTCTGGTACAACTAGTAGAATCAAAGGTGTGGAGTTAACTCACCGGAATTTCATCGCGATAACCACCGCTTCACACCATAGCAAATTCGATCGAGGCGAAAACTCCACTAAACCTGAACCTCATCCGATTTCGTTGTTTCCGCTTCTGTTGTTTCACGTTTTCGCGGTGGAACCCTAATAACCCCGCCGCCTACGCGACTGCGGGGGTGGTGGCGACGGTGGCAAGTGACGCGGTGTTTACGCCGATGGATATGGTGAAGCAGAGGCTGCAGTTGGGAAGTGGGAGTCCGTACAAAGGTGTGGTGGATTGTGTTAGGGTTGTGTTGAGGGAGGAGGGGTTGGTGGAGGAGGCGTCGATGGTGGAGTCGGAGAGGAGAGGAGGGAGGTGGTGGGGTCCAGCTAGTTTTGGAAGTGAAGGAGATGGAGGGGTATTTCGGTCTTTTTAACATCCACTTAACATAAAATGTTAACACCGTTAGTTAAAAGAACGAAAATAGAAACGATTCGTAAAAATCAGGCCAATAATGGAGACAAAATAAACGTTGGTACTCAAGTGGAGACAATTTGCGAAGGCCAGGGACGAAAACCGAGATTAACTCTAAGTTTGATTTATAAATATGTTTTCCAACCTTAATTATGTTTCTTAAAATATAAATGTTGATACTGATATAATTATGTATGTAACTATATATAAGGATCTACTCCCCACAATTATAAATCAATACCCTAGATTTCTATACGGGTCGTATAGTACCATACATGTCGTATAGATGGGTCGTATAGACCAATATAACGCGTATAACCCCTGTGACAGACCCCTAAAATTTTTCTCATAATAGGGTTGAAATCTGTTATACGCATCATATAGTCTTATATGTGTCGTATAGGGGGTCGTATACGACTATATGGGACGTCTAGCCCTCTGATAACCCCCTGATTTTATTGTTTTAGTGTGTTCGACCATACACACTGTGTATGGTGCTATACGAGGTCTATAAGAAGGCGTTGATTTATAACGTGGGTTGTTTGTATATTAGAACCCATATATAATTTTCATTGGATCAGGTTGTTAAACGTATAGTGACTAGTTGAACATGCCATTCACATCTAGTGACAACTTTTCTTGTCACTGAACTAACCCATTCAAACAAACCACTTCAACTTTAACAGCTGTTACATATAAAGTAAAAGCAAAAAGAAAATAGATAAAAAAAACATGAAAGTGAAGAACTATGTCATCCATTAACCTTTTGTAGATCATAGGAATAAAAAGTCTCCATTTCCAACTTTTGGCACTGAAAATTTAGAAGTAATAAGATATGTATCTAATATGTATATAATATAGATAGAACGAATTGATTTGATTTGTAACATCTAAAAACTATATTTACCGGTTCAGCATAAAAATCTTGTCAAAACCTGACAATTTGTATTTATAAAAGATTTCTGAGCTACTTATTAGTTATTTATTAATGGTTGTTTGATTAGTTAAGGTGCTAAACCAAGCACGACTAGAAGCAAACGTCAGAGTAAAAGGAGATCAAAGCTACCGCAACAAGTGGCCAAGCCCTTTTGCAGTGGGGTGTGGCGTCTTACTTTTGCTATCATTTCTCAAATATATTTATCCACCATTTCAATGGTTGGCACTTGGAGCTGTCGCCGTCGGCATCATACCGCTTATCTTGAAAGCTATTGCCTCACTACGGAACCTTAGAATCGACATCAATGTTCTCATGCTCATTGCAGGTACTATATATATATATATATATATGATACCTTCATAATACAATTATAATACTGAAATAGTAATAGTAATATGATGAATATACCAAATACCAATACTATCATGATAATAGTAGATCAAAGGTTGTTTTTACCATATAATAAATTGTAATGAAATTTTAGTTGAATGAATTGGACGCTCCATAGATAACTACTATAAGGAATGCCTAATTGTTTTGTTTATAGGAATTAAATGGAATCCATTAAAATACAATTCATCAATAAGAGAAAAAAAAATGAAAAACTAAACAGGTGACGGAATCTGGTCAAATGGCATTCCATTTCCTTGAATTCGTCGAATTCCAATGAACAAAACGCTCCCAGTTTATCAGTTCGGTTCATATTGCAGTTGCAGGATCCATTTTCCTAAAGGATTACTGGGAAGCCGGGACAATTGTGTTTCTGTTGACTATATCTGAATGGCTTGAAACGAGGGCCAGTCACAAGGTTACTAGCAACGCCTCCCTCACACACACATACACACTACTAAGTCTATGCAAATTGTACTCTATATAAGAATCCAAATGTTAAAAATGGTTTATGCCAATTTTACACCTAGGCCACTGCTGTGATGTCATCATTGATGAGCATTGCTCCTGAAAAGGCGGTATTAGCGGAAAGTGGTGAAGAAGTCAACACTAAGGATGTGATGGTCAACACAAGACTTGCTGTTAAGGCTGGAACCATGATCCCCATTGACGGAGTAGTTGTGGAAGGGAGCTGTGAAGTTGATGAGAAAGCTTTAACTGGTGAATCGCTTCCGGTGTCTAAACAAGTAGATTCCATTGTTTGGGCCGGCACAGTCAATCTAAATGGTACCAAAACATTGAATAATCCCTATGTTCTAAACTGTTTATAAAGAATCACTTCTCAGGTTTTGTTTGATCAAAGTTTTCAAAAAGTCATGTCCTTTAAACATCTATCAAATGGTCCTTTATACCACAACTTTTACATATTCTTTTAATAATAAAAAGCTTATAAATTTTGAATTTAAAAGTTCATTGACATCAAAAGTCAAAGTCTGGCTAGTCATTTGTGTTTGACTCAAGTATTTTTCAGGTTATATTAGTGTTAAAACTACTGCTCTGGCTGAAGCTTGTGTTGTAACAAAGATGGCTAAGCTTGTTGAGGAAGCTCAAAATAATAAATCAAAAACTCAAAGATATATAGACAAAATCGCCAAGTATACACCCCAGGTACAATTGCCTTCTTAGACAGTTTTCTATTTGGTCATGGGAAAAATACTCCTTGTCAAACATCTCGGCTATTGATGTTTTCGGATGTTCTTGTTTCCCTGAATCTTGCTGATGTTACTTGGGTTTTGCAGCTGTGTGCATAGTAGCCGCATGCTTAGCTGGAATACCAGCTGCCTTACGAGTTCATGATGTTGAAAAATGGTATCATTTGGCATTGGTGGTTTTGGTAAGTGCATGTCCGTGTGCTCTTATCCTGTCTACACCCGTTGCTGCATTCTGTGCATTGTCAAAAGCAGCTACATCTGGACTTTTAGTTAAAGGGGCGCAATACCTCGAGACACTTTCCACTGTTAGATATATTTGTTTTGACAAAACTGGCACAATCACTAAAGGAGAGTTCTCAGTCTCTGACTTCCATTCGCTCATTGACAATCACAAATTGCTATACTGGTTAAGTATTCATAAACTTGCTCTTTTATTTAAACCAGTAATTTTTAATGTATCACATATAATTTCAAAGGGTTCTATGAAGCGCCCGGGATCGATTACAATTAGGATCAAGCTTATATCTTGTATGAATCAAACAAGGAGTTTGCACAAGAAGTGCAGGGACTCATGATGGAACCAAAACGGGAGAAACACACAAAATACACTTCTATATTCACACTTAATTTGACATACAAATAGGTTATTTATACCCAGACAATGGCAGTTACAAACTACTAAAACTAACATAACTAACCCCTAACTTCCTACTAATTACATACTTGACTTTTATATTTGACTTTCTAAATTATCTTCTACTTGATATTAAGATTAAGTCCAACATTCTATCGGTCATTCTTGGTACACTTTGTTATGGGCACGGGTCAGGTTGACCCGAGACACCTTTTTCCAATTTTTAATGTGTCACAAATGGTTTCTGAGAGTGATATTATTTAAAGAATGATCTAAATATTTTAATGAAATGAGGCAGCTTGTGTAGTGGGTCTAAGGTTTTTAAAGTGTCAAATAGTGCTATTGAAAAATTATATTGCATCAAAACAATCTAGTTTCATACATAAAATGATTGGATTTATATATGCATAAAATATAATACTTCAGCTGACTATCAACCCTTTTCAAATGTGTCCTATAAAGCTTTTTTTTTTCTGAACATCCACTGTAGATAAAATATAACCAAATCAACCCATTTCTAAGTAAACAGGTCAAAATTAACACAATCTTTTTAATGCATTGGAGTGATTGTTTTTTTGGTACTTTGAAGGGTTTCGAGCCTAGAAAGCAAATCTAGTCATCCAATGGCTGCAGCACTTGTAGACTATGCACGTGGTCATTCAGTCAAACCACAACCAGATAGTGTGGAGGAATTCAAAGATTTTCCCGGCGAAGGAATATATGGAAAGATAGATGGAAAAGATGTTTATATGGAAACCAAAAGATTGCCATTAGAGCAGGGTGTTCACAAGGTAAAAGAATGTTCACAACACCATTTTTAGTAGTCATTTTACTCCCCCTATATATGTTGTCTAATTTTATTTGCTGAACTATTATTAGTTCCAAGAAATGGAAGTGAAAATAACAACGGGAATTCGACTGGTTACATATTTGTGGGGCCTACACTTGCTGGAACCTTTAGTCTCTCTGATTCATGTAGAATTGGAATAAAGGAAGCACTTGAAGATCTCAAATCAATGGGTATCAGAACAGCCATGCTTACAGGAGATTGTCAGGCTGCAGCTAATTATGCACAAAGTCAGGTCAACACAACTTCATGTTCACAACGCGTGATGTGAAATTTTAGCTCGTTTATTCATTAAAGGGTTTATTTGAGTTAAATATAACTCTAACGGGTTACATGGGAATGTTAGTTGGGAATGGGGTCGTAAAGATGGTTAGGAAATGAGTCGAAAACTCAAAAAGGGTTAAACGCATTGAAAATCATTTAAAGTGAATTTTAATGTTTACGACCTCCTACCACTGATTTATTAAAAAAATTGGTTGTTATTGTAATAAATATAACTTTTATAATCACTAACTACTTATATAACCTTTTCATAAATTGACAAATATACGGTTGTTGGTCAACCAACATGAGTCCCACATTTTGACCCATTTTTGTTTGAATGATACAACTTGAGTTATATATCCATTTCTACCAACTCCAAAGGGTAAATTAAAACAGAAGATATAGCTAAAATAAAATGAATAAATATCACCTAAATTGTGTTTTTACTTGAATGCAACATTCTAAAATAATTTCTCATTTAAAAAACTAGAGTATATATGTAATAGTATACTTTGCTCTCATAATATTTAACACAATTTTCTTTTTTATAAATGAGTGAGAGAATGTTTGCAAGTCAACCAATCCTTACGCATTTTAACATATTAACCAACGTGTGTGACCCGTCTATTTTGCCACCTCGACTCAACCTTTGTTTAATTTTGTGTGCTTAAATTTTTCCTTGATTATATAGTTGGGAGAGGCATTGGAGGTGGTTCATGCAGGACTTTTACCTCAAGATAAAGCCAAAATTATTAAAGAAATCCAAAAAGAATCGAAAACAGCCATGGTCGGTGATGGACTGAATGATGCACCTGCTTTAGCCACAGCAGATATCGGGATCTCAATGGGCGTATCGGGATCAGCATTAGCAAACGAAACTGGACACATAATCCTAATGTCTAATGATATCAGAAAGATCCCAGCAGCTGTGAAGTTAGCGAGAAAAACCCGCAGAAAAATATTTGAAAATATATTTATCGCCATCATCACCAAGGCTGCTATAATTGCATTAGCTATTGCAGGTCACCCGCTAGTTTGGGCTGCGGTTCTTGCAGATGTTGGGACCTGTTTGCTAGTGATTTTCAATAGCATGTTGCTGTTACAAGGTACAACCTCGAAAATCACAAAAACTCATTCGGGTTCTTCACATAATCATGCACAATGCCGGTCTGCTACTAAGGTTCACAAGCATGTGGGCTGTTGTGGTCATGAAGATAATGTACAAGAGCTGAAGCATTTGGTAGAAACTGATGAAAATGACAGTTGTTGTGCTCAAGATAATCATCATCATCATCATATACCTGAAACAGACGACAACGATGGGTGTTGTGCTCATGATGATCATGATCATCAGATGCATGACACCGACTGCATACAAGAAACAAAAGGTGACTGTTGTACTCATGATGTTAACGAGGTAAAGCACATGGTACAAGCAGAACAAGAAAAACAAAAACAAAGGTGTTGCACTCATGATGATGAGGATGAAATACACGAGGTAAAGCAAATGGTCCAGCCACAAAATGCAGCTCAAACCGCACATAAAGCAAAGCACTCAGTACAAGAAACCAAATGCTGCAATGACACCAAAGATTTGGAATCACAGAGTTCTGCATATTCTGCGAATCAAGATAAGCCGCATTGTCATTCCATCGTGAACACGAAAAAACACGATAACCATCATCACCACCACCACCACCATCACCACCACCACCATCGTGACCGTGTGATCACAGGCGAGGACTTAGGGAAAGTGATAGAAAATTGTTGCAGGAGCCATGGCTTGAAAAAGAGGCATGTAAGTGGATGCTGCAAAAGCTTCATTAGTTACAAATGCTGTGGGGCACAATATTTTGGGAGTAGGCTCAACAGAAAGGGATATTTAGCAGAAATTGTGATCGAGTAATAAACTAATATCTCAAGATTAGCTAAAATGGTTCAAGTTTTTAGTGGGCTATAGATTTGTATATATAGTTGTCATCTGTGTTCGAGTGGGGTTAAATATAAATAAATAACATTTTAAAATGTGGTAGAAATAGAAAAGTAAATAGAAGTATTGTTGTCAAATTGGGAATTTCATGGACCTTGGTGCAATTTAGCATAGGTATAACTTGTATTTTCTACAAATTTTGGCCCCGTAAACCAGTTAGCATAGTTGGTTATAGCTATATATTTTCAAAACAAGGTTTGGTTTGGTTATCATGGATAATGATTATATAATTATCTAATTAAAAGGAAGTGTTTTGTATGATGGCTTTATCTTTTTTATTTATACTTTTTAGTTTAAAGTAAATTTAAAAATTAGTTTTGAATGACGTAAACTTAGGCAAGTGTGGTTTCTAGTTTTATTATTTTGTAACTTCGATTTTGGTTACATCAACATGTTAAACATTAAAACCATTGGCAAAATAGCTTTTAGAACTAATCATAAAACAGTGAAGATACAGTTGATAAGGACTTTAAATTTCTTTTGAAAACTGTGTTTGAACAAAGGTCATAAATATAGACAATGCATCATAAAATCCCTACTTTGCATTAACAGGTATGGCCACGTGAATCGTGAGAAATCATCAATAAAACCACATAATATGAATAATTGGCAACCGATTTTACTGGTGCCAATCCCCATAATTCACAATGAATTAATTCTAATGGTTGGTAGGTACGCTTAAGGTTATCAACCAACGGTAAACATAGGCTTCGGCTATTTGGCATGGTTTTAATGAAGTAAAGTATTAGACGAGACATGGCTCACTCTCAATTGCCAAACTTCATATGAGGTTGTTGGTCATGATAATGAAGTAACCAGAGTTTGAAGCTTGGGGTGTAGAATATATAAACCAATTTCATGGAGTCCTGTGGCTATTACTTGTTTGGTTTGGTGGTCGTGAATTGAAAAAGAATGGCAAGAGAACAAAACATCCACATTATTATTTTTTGTAAGTTTTCTCACCGACAAAAGATTTTTAATAAGGTTAGAAACCCCCAAAATACATTTAGAGCAAGAGAACCAAATAGTTGTGCATTACCCTTATGAGAACCGAGAGGGCTTGGCCATTAGCAAAGTAAACTTGTTCATTACCGTTGGATGGAGTTGGGTTCAATCTGCGCCACGAGTATTAGCATGGCATTGTGCATGAAATGCATGAGCCAAAGAATCATCAGAAGGGATGGTAGTGGCGGCATAGGAAGTCAGATGGGGTCAGATAAACCTTTAGGTGATTTTATAATATCATATAAACCTTTACTAGAATAGATTAAATTAGTTTCTACTAATCAGGGGCGGACTTACTATAAGAGAAGAGGGGTCAACTGACCCACAGTAATTATATATATATATATATATATATATATATATATATGACATATATGTTTACATTTTTCAATTGACCTCATTTATTTTTCAATTTAGACCCCTACATTTCATTAATCCAAAATTTATAAACATTTTAAATTTTATTTACAATACAAACCTTTAGGAGAATTTGAAGGACGGCGACGGAACTTGGCTACCACGGAAGGAAATTAGAACACTTCAACGGTTCATCCAAACATCTTCTTCTTTGAAGAATTTATATCGCTAAAACAAGTTAACTTCATTTTGTATCTTCACTGTTTTATGATTAGTTCTAAAAGTTATTTCATTTTGTATGAATTGTAACGTAACGTAATGTAACGTCTATTTTTTTGGAATACGACTTTTGAAAACTGTAACGTCTCGTATTTTTGTTAACTAAAAGTTAACTTCATTTACTCTTACAATGGTTATTATTGTCAATTTTGAAACTCATGTTTTGTTTGTGCTTATTCATTATTGTCATTGGGTTTTTATGAAAGTTAATCGTAAATATTAAATAATAATAATGTTAATATTAATAAAAGTAGCAATAATAATAAGTAATAATAACAATAATAATATTGTAACAATAATAGAATAATAATAACAATAATATGTTAATAATAATAATAAAAAAAAGTTGTATAGTTATTAAAGTTAACAAGTTTTTAAAACTTTAAGTAATTAAAGTTTGGGGGTTTAATTGCAAAATTAGAAACTTTCATTAATAGGTTTTGCATAAAATGATAAATAATAAACTAGAGGGACTAAATGTGCAATTAATCAAAAACTAAATTCCCCCCCTCCTATTTTCCCCGTATTTCCGGCGAGAGGAGGCCGGCGCCTCCGGCCGAACTCCGGCGATGCCAAAACGGCCCTATTAGCCACGATTTTGACCCAAAAACCGTTTCGAATCGTACGTGAACTTAATTTGAACCTTAGTGCGGTTAATAATTGGGGTTTAAACGTCGAATGATACCCAATCGAGTGAGTAACCATAGCTTCATAAACCCATAACCGTTCGGGCATTAAATCTCAATTATAATCTAATTAATCGAACATGAACGACCATATACCTATTCCTAATCGAACTCAACACTCAATTTCACCTGAAACCAACACAAGCATCACTTTCGATTACCCCTTCGAAGTCACAACCTGCAACACCCGTAGACCTCATCTCGAGCTTGTTAACTTACAATTAACAGAGGGCTTCTCATCGTTGGAGTCACTAGAAGCTTACTATAAAAGGAATCAAATCTTATCGACGATTGCACCTTGAATCGGTTCCTCCTCGGTCGCACTTAGGTTCATAGCGTGAACATCGAATACCGAACGAATCGAGTAAGTTAAACACATGTTTATGTTCGGTTTTTCATGGGGAACAAAAGCCCCATGATTTCAAGCATTTACAAAATCGAATTACACTTCGATTTAGAATCAAATGATTCTAGGGTTCATGTGAAATTTGGGGATTTGTTTTAGTTTGTATTTAATAATTAAAACGTGAATTCTAACGCGGCTGGAAGCCTGGTTCACTGGTTAAGACAATGCCCCCACATACATGAGGTCCCCGGTTCGAACCCGGGCACCCTCATATATATATTTTTTAAACCTTTTTGGCCTTAAATTAATTATAGAAAATTTATAATGATTATAAAAATGACTTTTATAAACCTCAAATATTTTTAAAGTCCACTAAATATTTCTTAAAAATTTATTCTTGTAAAATATTTTTTTAATATTTTAATATAAAATTATTTACAAATGTTATAATTAAACACTTTTATAAAAATTAGATTGTTATATAATACTTAAAGGTATTAAATTAATATTAGACTTTATCACGATAATTATAAAATTAAATATAATTTTATAAAATCACAAGTTATTTACAAAGGATCAATTTCCTTAAAAATAAAATTTTATAAATTTCGTAAATGGTATTGTTATAAGAATTTATTAACTTTATAAAAATCCCCAAATTTTAATACCCTAGTTCATGTTAACTCGTTAATCTTATTATTAACCTAAATCTTGTAATATTTATATATTTAGGTGCCTTGTGACGTTTTATCTTGGAATGACATATATTATTCTTATTGATCTTCATTATATACTTATTTGGCATGTGAGTTTTCCTTGCCCCTTTTTATCTTTTCACACTAATTTGGGGTGAAACATGATTACCTATACATAATGCACTTGTAAACGTTAGACTTGTAAAGCACTTGCAATTCATATTTTTGTCATGGTTATTTGTGTGTTGTAAGTGTTTATATGAGATACATATTTTTGTTTACAATCATTAACTATTGCTAGCCTGGCGACGTCTTTGATCATTGGGCCTGACAAGCCTATTTGGTGCTAAAGTCGATGTATTGCCGACTCCTGATGACGTATGCTTGTTCATCATGGGAACCAAATACACTTAGCCAATCTTTTATACTTGTAATCAAGTCGAGGTTTGGTTGTGACGATATGTGTTCTATAACCTTACTTGCTTATGACCTATGACATGAATTGCTACTTGTAACTTTATCATATTATGTATAAAAACCTTGGAAACTCACCAACTATTTATAGTTGACCCTTTTATTTTTATCATGTTTCAGGAAATCCCCAAGTTTAAAGTGGACTTTTGAAGCTTGGAATAAAACTAGGACTTGGACCTAGTTAAATAAATAAATATTATGTTACTTTTGTTTATTTGGGATTATTTCATGTTTTGAGACTTATGTTTGTAATGCCTTTTGAAACTTATAATTATAATATTTACACTTAAATATAACGTTATGTGGTTGTGAACAATCTTAACCCTCACATCTCGACGATTCCGCCGTCAAGGTTGGGGTGTGAGAGATTGGTATCAGAGCCCATAACTATAGGGATTTAGGTTATTAGAAATGGTGACCTAGACTATAGCTTATGCATGAACCCCATAGAATAATATTTATATTCTTGGAATTATATATATAGTTTACATGCTACATAATGCTATGCCATACTTATGTGCAACTTGATGCCTTAGCATAGGTTGCCTTGTAATTGTTTAAACTTTGTTACTTGTCTCCCTAAACTTAACTTTGACTCTTTGACTCTCCCCGACGAATGAAACTTCTTAATCTTATTCTCGTTAACACGTGGAACTTATGCTTATGCTTATGATTTGAATCTTTAGACTTATGTCTAATCTATGTAAATCTCATCATGGTTTTGATTTCATGAACCTAAGAAATTTGTGTGACACATGGACACCTGTATTCTGGATTTCCTGGCAAAAGGCCCTCGGGCTAAGGCAAGCATATCACATAAATCCTACGGACTAGTTATGCTTACCTGGGGATTTCTGGGATGAGTGATAAACCATGGTCAACATACACAAATTCCTAAGGCGAATGGGTCAACTTACCTTGACGTGTCAACGTTTCCAATGGTAATGCGTTACCAAATGGAACCATTCCATGCGCCTTACAACTTTTGCCTTATCCTTGTTGAATTAAATCCTTTTTATTCTTTTCCTCGTATCTAACACATTTTGCATATTCCAGCATGTCTCGTCATCATGGAAAGCATGGAAGTTCCGATCGTAAACTAGCTACCATGATTGCCCGACAAATGGTTGTTGTCATCCCAACCATGGTTGCTGAACTCAATAGCACCTTAATGACCAACTAGCAACAACGGTCATGGAGAAAATAGTGCTAACCAAGGGCGCAACAACCAAACTTGCACTTTCAAGCACTTTACCTCTTGTAAACCCACTAGTTTTAGTGGCAAAGAAGGAGCCACTGGTCTTCTTGAGTGGTTCGAGAGCATGGAGAACACTTTCGTCAACTGTGAGTGTCCCGAGGCACTCAAAGTTCGTTATGCCACTAGCATGTTCCAACAAAGGGCTCTCACCTGGTGGAATAGCGAGAAAAGAAATCGTGGGCCCGATGCTATTCTGGCAATTACCTGGGAAGAGTTCAAGAACATCACTATCGCGAAGTTCTGCCCAAGAAGCGAGCTGCAAAAGTTGGAGGAAAAATTTTGGAATTTAAAGCAAAACAATGGTGATCATTTGACCTACTCAACTAGGCATCATGAGTTGAGTATACTGCTGCCTCATATGGTCGACACTGTCCCCCGCAACATTGAGAAGTTCATTAAGGGTGTACCACCCCAAATTCAAGATGTTGTGGTGGGTAGCCGACCCACAACCTTAGAAGGAGCCATTACTATCACCGCTCAACTCACCGAGAACCATATACGAGCGAGCACCATGTCTGTGAAGGGTGCCAAAAAGGTGGAAAAGACGGCTACCGAGGCCGTTAAGGAGACCAAAGCTGAACCGTCCAACAACAACAACAACAAGAAGCGCAAGTTCACTTCGGCGCGTAACTATGTTGTGGCTGCACCCAAACAACCCCAAAGACAACTTGTACCTGCGGCCACACCTGTGACACAAGTGCCTGGGGCTAGGGCTTATGCTGGTCCTCAGCCTATGTGCAACACGTGTAGGTATCATCATCCGGGAAATCAACCATGCCGCATCTGCACCTTATGTGGTAAATATGGTAATTGGTGGCTTGCCACCGTGCACCTAACAATGCCGCTGTGGTCACAAACCGTGTTTGCTACAACTGTGGGGAACCTGGTCATTTTCGCCCACAATGCCCTCGTCTTGTGGGTAATGTTCCACAAGCCCGAGGACGTGCTTTCAATATCAATGCTAACCAAGCGCAAGCAAACAACGATGTGGTGAATGGTATGTTAACTCACTTTTAACTTTTGTGATCCGATTCTTTCCATACTTTACCTGTATCGTTAAATACCTTAAAATTTGAACAGGTATGAAATTTTATTATATAAAACTTATGCCTATGTCTATTTGATCTGGAGCCGATAAGAGTTTTGTTTCGTTGGAATTTGAATCCATACTTGCTAAACCACATACGAGACTAGAAAGACCCCTTACCGTTGAAGTTGTCGATGGAGAACCGATCACCGTTGACGTCACTATTCGTGATTGCATCTTAAGTCTTGACACGCATGATTTTCTTTCGATCTTATCCCTATGAAACTTGGAAGCTTCGATGTCATCATTGGTATGGATTGGTTAGCCAAACACCATGCCGAGATCATTTGTTTCGAGAAGTGCATCCGTATACCGTTACCTTCTGGCTTAAACTCATGTCTTGCACTCAAGCCCGAAAATGCTTAAGCAAGAAGTATATGACTTTCTTGGCTTATGTGGTCAACACGAAAGTCAAAGGGAAAGAAATTAAGGATGTCCCTATCGTACGAGACTTTCCCGAAGTATTTACCGATGACCTTAGTGGCTTACCTCCCGTGCGTGAAGTTGAGTTTAAAATCGACTTGATACCGGGAGCAAACCTCGTGGCTAAGTCACCATATCGACTTGCACCATCTGAAATGCAAGAACTCTCTAGTCAACTACAAGAACTATCCGAGAAGGGTTTCATCCGTCCTAGTTCTTCGCCTTGGGGTGCACCTGTTCTTTTCGTGAAGAAGAAAGATGGATCGTTTCGTATGTGCATCGATTATCGTGAGCTTAACAAGCTTACCATCAAGAATCGTTATCCTCTTCCTCGCATCGATGACTTGTTTGATCAACTTCAAGGAGCTGCCATATTCTCGAAAATTGATCTACGCTCTGGATATCATCAATTACGAGTTCATGAGGATGACATCCCAAAGACCGCGTTCCGTACTCATTATGGGCACTATGAGTTTATGGTGATGCCTTTTGGTTTAACCAATGCTCCTGCTGTTTTCATGGACCTCATGAACCGAGTATGCAAGCCTTATCTAGACAAGTTTGTGATCGTTTTCATTGATGACATACTTATCTACTCTAAATCCAACGCCGATCATGAATTGCATTTGAGATTGGTTCTTGAATTGTTGAAGAAAGAGCAATTGTACGCGAAGTTCTCGAAGTGTGACTTCTGGCTCGAGGAAGTTCAATTTTTAGGACACGTGGTGAATAGCCAAGGAATTCACGTTGATCCTGCAAAGGTGGAAGCTGTGAAGAATTGGTGTGTTCCTACTACTCCTACCGAAGTTCGTTCCTTTCTTGGTCTTGCTGGTTACTATCAACGATTCATTGCCAACTTTTCAAGAATCACGAAACCACTCACTTCTTTGACACAAAAGAATAAACCGTTCGAGTGGGGTTCCGAGCAAGAAAAAGCTTTTGAAGCGCTAAAGCACAAGTTGTGCAATGCTCCTATCTTGACCCTGCCCGATGGAAATGACGACTTCACCGTGTATTGTGATGCGTCTAAACAAGGCCTTGGTTGTGTTCTTATGCAACGAGGGAAGGTCATAGCTTATGCATCGAGACAATTGAAGGTTCACGAGGTGAACTACACAACTCATGATCTCGAGCTTGGTGCTGTTGTATTTGCTTTGAAGATTTGGAGACACTACTTGTATGGTACACAATGCATAGTCTACGCCGATCACAAAAGCCTTCAACACGTTTTCAATCAAAAATATCTCAATATGAGACAACGTCGTTGGGTGGAGTTAATTAGTGATTACGATTGTGACATTCGTTACCATCCTGGTAAAGCAAATGTTGTAGCCGATGCGCTAAGCCGAAAGATTCACAACAAGATGATCTCATTCCAAGAAATTCGCGATCGACGTCAATGGTTTGACACTTTGGGTGAGTTCGATACTGAGATCCGACTAGATGTCAACGAGGCTACCGTACTGCTACAAAACTTGAGAATAGATAGTGACATCGAGTCTAGTATTTTGGAGGCTCAACAAGTGGTGCAACAAGAAAGAAGAATGAAGGATGAACTGGAGCCTAATCTTTTAACCCAATTGGAAATGAAACCCAATGGGTTGATGTACTTCGCAAATCGAATTTGGATTCCAAATCGCGATAAACTTCGTACCTTTATCATGAATGAGGCTCATCAAACTCGTTATTCTATTCATCCTAGTTCCGATAAGATGTACATGGACCTACGTGGTCAATATTGGTGGCCTGGAATAAAGAAAGATATAGTGACATATGTAGCTAAGTGCCTCACGTGTACGAAGGTCAAAGCCGAACATCAACGTCCGAGTGGGTTACTTGAGCAACCCGAGATCCCTATGTGGAAGTGGGAACACATATCCATGGACTTCATAACCTAGCTACCCCGAACCTCTCGAGGACATGATAGCATATGGGTGATCATTGATTGATTGACCAAATCGGCACATTTTATACCCATACGTGACACTTACAAGACATCAAGGTTAGCTCGTATATACGTTGATGAGATTGTAAGTCGTCATGGGGTACCTCTGCACATCATATCCGACCGAGATGCTCATTTTACTTCGCATTTTTGGTCGTCTATGCAAGAACTTTTGGGTACTCAATTGGACCTAAGCACGGCTTACCATCCTCAAACTGATGGTCAAACCGAGCGAACGATCCAAACCTTGAGGATTTGCTACGCCTTTGTGTTCTTGACTTTGGTGGTGATTGGGATACGCATCTACCGCTCGCGGAATTTTCGTATAACAATAGTTATCACTCAAATATCAAGATGGCACCGTTTGAAGCACTTTATGGTCGTAATGTCGTTCACCGATCTGTTGGACCGACATTGGTGAAAACTTCATCACTGGTCCTGAACTTATACAAGAGACGACCGATAAAGTTTCTGTTATCCGCAAGAACCTTGAAGTGGCGAGAAGTCGTCAAAAGAGTTATGCTGATAAGCGACGTAAGCCATTGGAATTCCAAGTTGGGGAGATGGTTCTTCTTAAGGTTTCACCGTGGAAAGGTGTTGTTCGCTTTGGAGAGAAGGGCAAATTGGCTCCAAGATTTGTAGGACCTTTCAAAATCCTGAAAAGGATTGGGAAAGTGGCTTATAAACTGGAACTACCTTCCGACCTTAGTGGAGTTCATCCTGTGTTCCACGTCTCAAATTTGAGAAAGTGCTTGGCCAACGAAAGTCTGTATGTTCCGCTGGAAGACATACAGATCGACGAGTCCTTGCATTTTGTCGAGAAACCAGTTGAAATCATGGATCGCATAATGAAGAAGACTAGAACCACAAACCCCAATCGTAAAGGTTCGTTGGGAGAATAAACGTGGCGCCGAATTTACTTGGGAACGTGAGGAGCACATGAAGAAGAGATACCCATTCTTATTTGTATAGTTTCATTTCTTTTAATTTCGGGACGAAATTCTTTTAAGTTAGGGAGACTGTAACGTCTCGTATTTTTGTTAACTAAAAGTTAACTTCATTTACTCTTACAAGGGTTATTATTGTCAGTTTTGAAACTCATGTTTTGTTTGTACTTATTCATTATTGTCATTGGGTTTTTATAAAAGTTAATCGTAAATATTAAATAATAATAATGTTAATATTAATAAAAGTAGCAATAATAATAAGTAGTATAATAATAATAATAATATTTGTAATAATAGAATAATAATAACAATAATAATGTTAATAATAATAATAATAAATTGTATAGTTATTAAACTTAACAAGTTTTTAAAACTTTAATTAATTAAAGTTTGGGGGTTTAATTGCAAAATTAGAAACTTTCATTAATAGGTTTTGCATAAAATGATAAATAATAAACTAGAGGGACTAAATGTGCAATTAATCAAAAATTAAATTCCCCCTGTTTTCCCCGTATTTCCGGCGAGAGGAGGCCGGCGCCTCCGGCCGAACTCCGGCGATGCCAAAACGGCCCTATTAGCCACGATTTGTACCCAAAAACCGTTTCGAATCGTACGTGAACTTAATTCGAACCTAATGCGGTTAATAATTGGGGTTTAAACGTCGAATGATACCCAATCGAGTGAGTAACCGTAGCTTCATAAACCCATAACCGTTCGGGCATTAAATCTCAATATAATCTAATTAATCGAACATGAACGACCATATACCTATTCCTAATCGAACTCAACACTCAATTTCACCTGAAACCAACACAAGCATCACTTTCGATTACCCCTTCGAAGTCACAACCTGCAACACCCGTAGACCTCATCTCGAGCTTGTTAACTTACAATTAACAGAGGGCTTCTCATCGTTAGAGTCACTAGAAGCTTACTGTAAAAGGAATTCGAATCTTATCGACGATTGCACCTTGAATCGGTTCCTCCTCGGTCGCACTTAGGTTCATAGCGTGAACATCGAATACAGAACGAATCGAGTAAGTTAAACACATGTTTATGTTCGGTTTTTCATGGGGAACAAAAGCCCCATGATTTCAAGCATTTACAAAATCGAATTACACTTCGATTTAGAATCAAATGATTCTAGGGTTCATGTGAAATTTGGGGATTTGTTTAAGTTTGTATTTAATAATTAAAACGCGAATTCTAACGCGGCTAGAAGCCTGGTTCACTGGTTAAGACAATGCCCCCACATACATGAGGTCCCGGGTTCGAACCCGGGCACCCTCATATATATTTTTTAAGCCTTTTTGACCTTAAATTAATTATAGAAAATTTATAATAATTATAAAATGACTTTTATAAACCTCAAATATTTTTGAAGTCCACTAAATATTTCTTAAAAATTTATTCTTGTAAAACATTTTTTAATATTTTAATATAAAATTATTTACAAATGTTATAATTAAACACTTTTATAAAAATTAGATTGTTATATAATACTTAAAGGTATTAAATTAATATTAGACTTTATCACGATAATTATAGAATTTAAAATAATTTTATAAAATCACAAGTTATTTACAAAGGATCAATTTCCTTAAAAATAAAATTTTATAAATTTCGTAAATGGTATTGTTATAAGAATTTATTAACTTTATAAAAATCCCCAAAATTTTAATACCCTAGTTCATGTTAACTCGTTAATCTTATTATTAACCTAAATCTTGTAATATTTATATATTTAGGTGCCTTGTGACGTTTTATCTTGGAACGACATATATTATTTTTATTGATCTTCATTATATACTTATTTGGCATGTGAGTTTTCCTTGCCCCTTTTTATCTTTTCACACTAATTTGGGGTGAAACATGATTACCTATACATAATGCACTTGTAAACGTTTAGACTTGTAAAGCACTTGCAATTCATATTTTTGTCATGGTTATTTGTGTGTTGTAATGTTTATATGAGATACATATTTTTGTTTACAATCATTAACTATTGCTAGCCTGGCGACGTCTTTGATCATTGGGCCTGACAAGCCTATTTGGTGCTAAAGTCGATGTATTGCCGACTCCTGATGACGTATGCTTGTTCATCATGGGAACCAAATACACTTAGCCAATCTTTTATACTTGTAATCAAGTCGAGGTTTGGTTGTGACGATATGTGTTCTATAACCTTACTTGCTTATGACCTATGACATGAATTGCTACTTGTAACTTTATCATATTATGTATAAAAACCTTGGAAACTCACCAACTATTTATAGTTGACCCTTTTATTTTTATCATGTTTCAGGAAATCCCCAAGTTTAAAGTGGACTTTTGAAGCTTGGAAATAAAACTAGGACTTGGACCTAGTTAAATAAATAAATGTTATGTTACATTTTGTTTTATTTGGGATTATTTCATGTTTTGAGACTTATGTTTGTAATGCCTTTTGAAACTTATAATTATAATATTTACACTTAAATATAGCGTTATGTGGCTGTGAACAATCTTAACCCTCACATCTTGATGATTCCGCCGTCAGGGTTGGGGTGTGACAATTTATGACAGACAGGTTTGATCGTTGGAATAAAACTGATAGTTTTCATAATAATTCAGTAAAAAATGTGATGATTTACTTAGATAAAATCAATCTATGCATGATGTATTTGAGAAACGAAGTGAAAAGTAGAAAAAGGGGTATCGAATTCGATTGAGTACCTCATTTATTCTTACTAGATCTTTATGAATGGTACATTTTCTTTTTGTGCTCGTGAGGAGTCTGAAAATTCTCCTTATAGAGCATATTTTTTGGAACTTTTAAAATTATTGGGAGAAATGACTGAATCTATAGGTAAAGTTAGACTTGGTTATGTTCAAATTGTTGATTTTGTGTAACCTTAACCAAAATGAAAGGTAAAATCATAATTCAGAGACATTTAGTAAACGAACCTAAAACCTAAATCACAATTCGTTTTGTTTTTTTTTCAATTATGAATGCGGTTCCGCTTTGGATTATTTTGATTTTCAGTTATTTAACACCCCTGCAGAACTGGTGAAGGGTAGTCACTTACAACACAACAAAACAAAGAAGAGATTAACTTAACTAATCAAACAGTAAGACTAGATTAACCACAAGAGATAATACAAAGAACACAAGTAAATAAGAGACAGAACAAGATAGCAAAATACACAAGGAGATGGTTTTCAAGATTGCAGTATATTTTCTTCTCAAGTTCTTTTACAAGTGTTACAAAGCATAAAGGAAAGTTACAAGTACTTGAGATACATAGAGTACATCCTACAGCCGGCCATACTTTGAAAGCCAGTTGGATACAATTGACTAGACACAACACAAAATCAATTGTAGAGTCAAAAGGCAGATTGCCTTTTGACTCTTGACTATGACATGCCATAGCTCACATCCTAATATATTACAAAAAGGATAAAGTACATGAAGTAGAAAGTTACAGACTCAAGACCTCAATGTACAATTACTAAAAGCATGGACCTTTTCACCAACTCATGCAAGTTGGTGACTTTACAGAGTTGCAGTGGAAAGGGGTCCAGCTTTATGTAAAGTACATCAGATAAAGCATGTATACGAAAAGTCTTCGGAAGAAATCTATCTTCAAGTGTTGGCTTCGTAAGACTTTGTCTCTGAAGTTTTAGAAGACTTCATCTTTGGCTTCGGAAGATATTGGTCTTGGCTTCAGAAGATATTGGTCTTGGCTTCACAAGATTTCACACTTAGAATATTTCTGTTGCATGTGTGAAACTTCTGAAGCATTCTCTTCAATGTACTTGTGCAGCATGTTGGAGACCTGAAGTGTTTGAGTTGCATCAGCCTTAACATATATTCCTTACAAACTCCCCCTAGGCTGATGCTATCAAAAAACTTTGAAGACTTTAGATATCAACAGTCCTCATTATGATGATGACCATCCCTTTCTTCATGAGATGACCAGGATCACTCAGACTCTCAAAATATCTTCTCATATCAAAGAGATCATGTAGAGGCAGATAGAACATGTCTTGCCGTGTGTAGACATCCTTAATGCCTTGTTCTCTAATGGCATGCCATCTTTCTGGATTTATGGTGTATGTCCAAGATAAGATGGGTCTTCTTGATGCTAGAGGAGCTGTTTGAATGGGAGTTGATGGGGCATCCTCTGGCTGCATATCCTCAGGATGTTCTGACTCATCCTAAGGTCCAGAAAAGGATGTTTCTTTCTTCTTCTTTAGCTTTAGTTTTGAAGCCATCCTTTTCTTTCTTTTTGTTTCTTTTAACTAAGAAGATTGGCCTGCAGCACCTGATTGATCTTCTTTGTCTTTCTCAGTTGGGTCTTCCTCTCTCATAGTTTCAGAAGGAGAGGGGGTCTGACCCTGCTGTGGATCAGAAGATGAAGCTTGTTGAGATTCAGCAGGAGGTTCAGGTTGTGTTGTCTCTGGTTGTTCAACCTTAGCCTCCATTTCAGGTGGAGCTTGACTTGGAGGGGAGTGTAAGTCAATCAGCTCTCCACTCTTGATCTTCTGCTTGATTACCCTGATACGCTCATCCATGGTGGATAGAGACATAGGGCCAAGTCTCCTTTCGGAGAATCCATACAGCTTCAAGAAGCTCATCATCCTCTACCTGTCTACAGACTTCTTCATGCTCTTCTAGATGATGGCTCTTGACTTAGAAGCTTCTTCCCTTAGCTTCCTTTTAGTTGTCTTTCTTTCCTTGACTATCTCAAGTTCAAGTTGTTTGAGATACTCAAACTCAACATAGTCATATGATAAGGGAAGAAGTGCATCTACCTGATAGAGGCCTGTGGCACTCAGGTAGTTGATCATCTTGATCCTGTCTTCTTATCTGTCTACCTGGGGTTCTTGTTCAACCACATCCTCATGTGCAGGACTTTCTTGAACTGGAGAGAGAGTGGGCACATGCTTATATAACCTTTTCTTTCTTCTTTCTTCTTTCATTTGTACCAGTAGCTCAGCATCTTCTACCTCTTTCTTCTCCTTTGACCTTTCTCTGTTAACCAGTTCATTTAACTCCTCTAAGGGGAGAGAAATGACATTGTCTATGTCATAGTAACTGGTCTGCAAGTAATTGATCCTGACTGCCCTCAACTCATCATCTTGAGTGTTTGGTCTGGGGGCATCCCGATAGCAATTTCCATGAGTCTTGCAGACCCAGAAGAGGAACTTTCTTCCTTTGCATCCTTTTCCTCTCTCTCTCTCTCTCCTCCTCAATCTCCTCAGATGTTATCTTTCTTTTCCCTTTGTCACTCACAGACCTTTGTGACTCAGGGTGGAGAGAGCTTTGGCCTTCATTGCTTGGTGTAGCTTCCAAGCTCTGGCCAAAGAGAGGTTGAGAAGCACCTTTACCAACAAGTGTCTCAATAAGGGTATAAATCTCTACAGCAGTTGATGATGATGAGATAGGGCTCTCAAGTTTTGCCATTAGGCCTTCAGTCAAGGTTTCCCCTATGAAACAAATCTTAGGATCTGCCTCAACATCCAGTTGACCGATGACATTACCTGATTGCCTTAGTCTCCTTCTGAAGCTGAACTCTGCAGTGATCTTGTCTTGGACTCTTTGAGCCAGCCTGTCAGCTTGTCTTGATTGGCTTTGATTGACAAGTGGCATGTTGACTAGATCCAAACCTTAATAGAAGTTCAAGGTCTGAAAATTAAAGACCTCTTGCTGCCCTTGAACTCTAAGAATGATGAGGGCTCTTCTGTTGCTGTCATACCTCCACCTAATGATGTGATTTGAAGTTGGTGGAGATGACATAGCCCTTGGTATTTCTTCCTCAATGAGCTCTAACATTTTTGGGACAAGGGTTGTTTTTACCCCAGAGAAGCCAATAGTGGGCTTTCTCAGTATTTTAAAGATGTGGGCTTCATCTGTCCCAATTTAAGAGTATTACCTATTCCCCTTAACTGTGAGCCCAGTTCACAGTTAAGAATGTATTGAATATATCTAGGGAACATATAGTACACTAAGGAGTCCAAGTTTGCAAGCAGATTAGTGTATTCAAACTGAGAGTACCTGAACTTGACTCCCTGAACCATCCCATAAACAATGAAGGAAAGATCCTCAGGAATCTGGTCCCATCCACCATGCTTGTTTTAAAAGATGTGGATAACACATCGGAAGATTTTCCTAAGAGTTGTGAAAATTTTGCTTCAAAAGAAAAAACTAAAACTTGAATGCTTTGTTCAAAGGAACAGAGCTTCTGAGAGTTAATTTTGCTTCGGAAGAAAATGGTCCTGAAAAACATATAAGTGTCTAAGAAAAGTATTAAGCTTCGGAAGATATTTCAGAAATTTCTTCCGAAGGTAAATTTCTTAGACAATTGTTTGTTTTGAAGGCATGATTTTCTTCCGAAGGTAAAAGCATATCTTCCGAAGGATCAAAATTTTCAAAAATCTAAGGAAAGTCTTGAAAAGTTTTCATCCAAAGAAAACAAGAGCTTATGAAAATGATGAACTAGACAACTTAGGACACACAGATTTTAAGAAATAATAAGAATTAGTTTTAAGAAAAACCTACTCAAAGTTTATCATCTCAATAGCTGATATAAGATATTTAAATCTCTATTCATCAAAAGATTTTGTAAATAGATCAGCATATTGTTCATTTGTGTGGACTTTGACTAGTTTAATTAATCCCTTTTCAAAATTATATCTAATTAAATGATACCTGATGTTGATGTGTTTGGTCCTTGACTGTTGCACAAGATTTTCCGTGATTGAGATAGCACTGTTGTTGTCTATGTGAATGGGAGTCTCCTTGAAATTTAATCCATAGTCAAGCATCTGATTTTGAATATGAAGCACTTGAGCACAGCAGCTTGCAACAGCAATGTATTCAGCTTCAGCAGTTGATGTAGAGACATAGGATTGTTTCTTGCATTGCCATGAGACAACCCTTCCACCAAGAAACTAACATCCCCCAGATGTAGACTTTGCAGTCATATTGCAACCACCATAATCACTATCTTTTAAGCATACAGTTTGAAGTCAGAATTCTTAGAATACCCAGACAAAGTGTTAAAGCACCTTTGAGGTATCTTAGAATCCTTTTGATAGTGATAGATGAGCAACATGATATCAAGCCTGCTGTAAGATACATAAGAGACCCAATCAGAGCCCTGTAAAGGTGTTCATCCACACACTCCCCTCATGATCAGGTCCAAGGGAGTGGTTCTGCTAGGTGTCTTAGCAGTCTTACAATCAATCATGTTGAATCTCTTAAGTATGTCTTGAACATACTTTGACTGACTGATAAGAGATGCCATCTTCAACTTGCTTCACTTGAATTCCAGAAAGAATTGAGTTCCCCCATTGTCACTCATTCAAATCTGTCATTTTCATAGCTTCTTCAAAGTCTTTGCAAAGCTTGGATTAGTTGAACCAAAGATGTTGTCATTACATTATACTTGAACTAGCAGTATGTCATTTCCCTGTTCTTTGATGAAGAGAGTCCATCTATAGTACCTCTCTGGTCATGTTTGCAAAGATAAGAGATAGAGCCTCACTACTTCCTGGGTCATGGATGGTAGCCCATAAAGAGCAGTGTCAAGCTTGTAGACATAATCAGGAGTTAGGATATGCAAAAACCAGGTGTGTCGACATACACCTCTTCCTCACTCACTCTAATAAAGAGAAGCACATTCACATCAAGTGATAGGACCTTGTTAGGATCTCAGCTCTTGGTTTAATCGATTGAACAGATATAGCAGCGGAATAGCTCAGAATTAGACAAATTCAAGCAAGAACATTCGATAAAAGCGATAAAAGAATTTTGTTATAGAGAGAGAAATATCTGACAAAAGGAATATTGCATTAAGATTGTCGGCCTCAAGGCACGATTACAGGTGAGTCATCCTTCCTTATAAAGGAAAGAATGACGTAGGCTGATGTCACTTGAAAGTGACATGTAACCGTTTTATAACTACTGATGTTTAACAACTACTGAAGATGTCAACAACTGACATCTTCTTACAAATGTTCCTAAGTGTTAAACATCTTATTTACAACTACTGAAAAACATAAAACTACTGATACTACAACAACTGAAGAACAACCTCTTCAGTTGTTTACAAGTACTGAAAAGGAAACAAAACTACAGAAAAGTAAACAAACTACTGAAAGGAAAGAAAACTACTGATGAAGAAAAACCATCACAACAACTGAAGAAGCCCTCTTCAGCTGTTGTCATCAGCTGTTAGCATCAGCTGATGTCTTCAGTACTTGAACATCAGACTTTGTCTTTCAGCTGTTGATCTTCAGTCTTTGTCTTCAGTACTTGTTGAAGTCTTCAGACTTTAGATCTTCAGCTGTTGTCTCAGTCTTTGTCTTCAGTACTTCAGAAATACTTCAGCAGTTGTATTCTTCAGACTTTGTAGAACAGCTGATCAGGTCTTCTTCAGCTGTTGTGATGTCCTGTGGGACTTAGAGGTTTCTCTGATCAGGCTCATTGGTTCTTTTGGTCCAACAAACTCCCCCTGAACCAATGCAGCCAAAACCTCTAAGTTATTGACGAGTCCCACTTATTTTGGCAGATAGATTGGTCTTTTTATCCTCTTGATCAGATGAGAAGTGACCCTTTTTCAGCACCGGCCTGGGAAGAAGTCTCTGATGATCTGTTTTGCATGATATGGTTGGGAGCTCTGTATTGGGGACTTGGACACTGAGCTGTTACCCCAACCATGAGATCTACTTCCCGTGTATCAGCCTATAGGATTCCCTGGTGTAAGCCCTTAGAAACATGATCTGCTCATCCATTGTCAGCACCTCGGGCACACCATCAAACAATCCTTCTCGGCCATACACTTCAGAGATGTACTTGGCCTGTTTTCCATTCTTGAGCTCAACCGTGGTTATTTGTCTGTAAGCAAACTCATCTGGATGAGTCCCTTCTAAGAGCAGGTTGAGCTCATCTTGTTTGAAGTTTTCAAGTCTTTTGTAAACCAATCCCTTCTTTATGATTTTATTCTCCAACATCTTTTGGGGTGGTTGTTTGGCTTCATAAGCTTTCTTGAACTCTTCTACAATTTCCCAGGGGACACTACAAGAACCACAGTGATGTCTTCGTCGACAACCCTCTTCACTTGGCCCTTGTATTTTGAAGGAATTTCTTTCTTGACAATCGGTGTGCCACCCTAGGATCAGGCCATATCCTTACTTTTTCCCTTTGGTATTGAAAGGTATTAGCAAGGGTGTACAATCTTAAGACTTCTTTCTTCATGCTAATCATTGAAGAGGATGTGGCATATGCTTTGTCAATGCTTTTCAGCATTTCCTCATCATGTCTTTGCATCTGTTCCTCTTCAATCTTTATCATCACATCATGCATTTGAGAAGCAGGAGTGATGGACATTGGATTAGCCTTAGGCAAAGTGATAACTGCAGAGAGTGGCAGTCTGTCTTCATCCTCCTCTTCTTCTTCATCAGCCTCAGTACCTTTCTTTTCTTTTGTCTAGGTACATCACTGGCAGTGGGTTTTGGGGGTAAAGGATTTGGTTTTGTGGGTTGGATGGTGGTTTAGAGGGTAAGGGGTTGTTTTAGTGGGTTGTGGAGGTAGTGATTTTGAGGATAGAGGCTTTTCAGACTGTTTTAGCATTTTGGCTGTAAGGGAGGCTTTAGTAAATTTTGTCAGTTCTTTTCGGTTCCCAACCCCAGCTTCATTAATGCCTCAATCACTAAACCTTGGAGTATGCTTCAGACGAACAAATCTTGGTGGTTATTGCCAAGATGTTGTCCCTGGTCCAGGCCCTTATTTCTATCAGAGATCTTCCCAAGTATTTGGCTACAAATCTAATCATTATCTCCAGCCTTTCTCTTTCTAAGGCATCATAACTAGCCCATCTTGAGTTGATCTCCTCTGTCTCCACCTTCTGATCTCGGAGTCTAGTTGTTGGATGTCAAAACCTGCCTATATAACTGATCAATGATTTTATCCATTGAACGGTTATGGTTGGCATCAGCTTCTTTCACCATATCATTCAGCTCCTTCTCCTTCTCAGACTCTCCTTCTTCCTTTTGATATGTGACATGAAAGTCTTTTTGACTTTCATTCACTTCAGCTCTCTTCTCACTCTCTTCTCCTCTCATGATCAAACTCAGTCTCCTCCACATATAACAGCCAACTCCTTCTCATTTACCTTCTCTGATTCTTTCTCCTTCTCCCCATCTGTCCTCTTCCTTTTTCCTTTAACTGACTGACTCTCCCCCTTTTTGGTTGCATTGGGTGCAAGGGTTTGAGCAGTAGAAAGTGATTTGGTCACCAACTCCTCCACCAGGGGTGTATTATTGTAGGAAGCCTCTCATCAATGGCTTTGATCACTATATCTGTGATCATGGGAGTGATGAGAGGTAGGGATTTTTGAAGGTTAGCAACTGATTGATCAGGATGGTTCTGTTCCTGAGAATCAGTGCCAAAAGCAGAGGCTGGTGGCTTGGAAGTATGTATTGGCTCAGTGTTTAGGGGACCTTCAGAAGAAGGTGCCATCTGTGGGTGTATTGTGGTGGCAGATGGACTTTCATCCTGAGACATCTTGGCCAGCAGCTCTTTGAGTCTGCTAACCTCATCCTCTAGGATGGTGTTTTGAGCAACTACATCATAGAAGAAGCTCAGGTCATCATCAGTTGATACTGAATCACCTGACCTCCTGACAGAGTCAGGATTACATGCCTTGAGTGTAGATCAATTATAGCATGTGCCCCTTGTTCTTGGTTCTGGGGACTTCCAGCCTCAGGACTATGTCCTTCATCAGCTGTTGCCGCTGGTGAGGTCTTAGAGATGTTACCAACTGCATCCTGGTCATTTGCTGAGTCAGAGGCAGTGGCAGCCTCACCAGAAGGTCGCACCTCCTTGTCTACACCAGGAGATGGAACATGATAACCCCTGTGCTGTGGGTTGACAGAAGCATTGTGATCCTCCCCCTCAGGTGTTGAGGTTATCCCAGTAGTGATTGGTGTCTGGGGGGGGGTGAGGAATGCAACTGCGTCAGCACTTTTGCAACAATTATTGTAGGGCTTTGAGGGGCGGTTGCATCAGGAGAGGGTGTGGAAGCAGTGTGCACCCGGGGCGAGTGGTGCTCTTCAATGGTAATCCCCTCAAGTGAGGAGGATCCCAGCAGTGTGGCTTCCCTTTGAGTGGTTGCATCAGGTTCCTTTTGAGAGGAAACCTGAGCGGCTTCGGTTGGTGGAGTCATAGTCTCTACTGGGGGGTTATTTCCAGTAGAGATAACCTGCTTTGGTGCAGCAGGAGCATCCTCAGGGGACTCAACTCCCTGAGTAGCCTTCTTAGGCTTCTTCTTTGTGGGTTTGGAGGGGACTTTGGATGTGGAAGTGGAGGCTGTGGGTTCCAGCTGCGTGGGTTTGCGCAGCTTGGCAGCCTGTTTAAGAGTTTGGTCAGTGTTGTGTCGGGAGTATACCTCCGGCAATACAGCCAAAGCAGGGACTCCCAGACCAACTAGTCCCTCAGCATAAAGCTGATTCTCTATTATGGCCATTATAAACCGAGGATATAGTATCCAACGGTTAGAAAGTGGTTTTGTGGCCATATCCTTGATTTCAAGAAAAATTATTTCAGAAAAGTTTAGTGGTTCTTGTTCAAGGATAGAGAACAGTACCTGTTGCCATCTGGAAGACAGTTGATCCCAAGAAGAAGTCTTCGAGGCCAGGCAAACATTTACCATATGAAATATCAATCGTTCAGCATCTGGAAAATGTTTCTTCAGGATGGTCGAAGCACTAAGATCGCCTTGATATCCATGTTGTCCAAATGAAAGATCAATTTGGCGCTTAGGATATCCAACAGGGTAGGCAGCATCATCTAATAGTAATATCTGGCGGATGGTAGCAGTAGAGATGACCACCTTATGAGAGTTGATGGACGAATGGATAGATTCTCCATTAACAGTTGCATTCGTCCAAAACTGATGTAGCGAATCGGCATAAATGATTGGATTTAGGAGGAAGGCCGTTTTCAGTGGTGATTGGACCATAAGATCTATAGCATTATCGAATTTGGTCCAGAAGGGCGATTTAGTGAGGTACGCGACACAGTTGTGTCGAGGCTTGAGTTGCATGGTCGCCATTAATGAAGGTGAAAGATTTTCAGAGCTTTTGAAATTTTAGGTCGTGAAAGAATGAAAAACTCTGAAAGAGGGATCAGATATATATAGGGTACGGGTTATGAAACGACTGAAGGTTTTGGTGTTAGTCATCAGTATTTGAAACAACTGATGACGTGGTATTAACTTTCAGAGGTTTGAAACGACTGATGGTATTGGTGTGGTCAGCAGTTATAAAACAACTGAAGACATGGTGTTTACAATCAGACGTTGAAACAACTGAAGTCTCTGATTTAGGCATCAGTAGTTTTTAAAAAAAAAAAAAAAAAAAAAAAACTACTGAAGACAAGTTGGACTTCAGATGTTGAAACAACTGAGGACTTGGTATTAGTCATCAGTAGTTGTGAAACTACTGAAGACCCTGGTTTGCCATCAGTTGTTGTAAACAACTGAAGACTTGGTGTTAGTCATCAGTAGTTGTGAAACTACTGAAGACATGGTATTGCTTCAGTTGTTTATGAAGAAACAGCAGTTTGTGAACTACTGAAGAGAGAGTACTCATCAGTAGTTGTCGTCAATTCATAGCCTTTCAGCTGTTTCATACTGTCCTCAACACGTACTCATCAGCCTTTTTGCTGTTTCAGTTGTTTCATAGGACATCAGTACTTATCTGTTCTACTGATTTCAGTAGTTGTAAGTGCATCAGTAGTTGTAACTACATCAGTAGTTTAGAACAGATAAGTACAGTACTTAAAGCATTTAGCCTTCAGTAGTTATAAAAACTACTGAGGGTAAAATAACTCATCAGTACTTATATGTGACATGGTTACCAATGATCATCAGTAATTACTGAGATCATCAGTAGTTGTCACTTATTCTAGCTGCAGCATACCAAGCCTTAACACCAGGTTGTGGAAAGTTGAACTATCCAAAGGCTTAGTAAAAATGTCTGCAAGCTCATCAGCACTAGGCACAAACATAGGATTAATTAGACCCTTTTCAAAACAATCTCTTATAAAATGATGTCTAATTTCTATATGTTTGGTCCTAGAGTGCTGGACTGGATTTTTGACAATGCAAAGAGCTGAAGCACTATCCATTAATAATGGAGTCTTAGTCTCTGTAATGCCATAATCCAAAAGTTGATTCTGAAGCCAGAGTACTTGGGATGTACAACTTGCGCAGCAGCAATGTACTCGGCTTCAGCAGTGGATGTAGCAACAGATGTGTTGTTTCTTACTCTGCCAAGAAATCAAACAGTTGCCTAGGAATTGACATCCACCAGAAGTTGATTTCCTGGTCAACTTACACCCTGCATAGTCACTATCAGAGAAAGCAACTAATTTGCAAGAATGTCCAGTGGAATACCATAAGCCTAGAGATTGTGTACCTTGCAGATATCTAAAGATCCTCTTGACTGCAATCAGATGAGACTCCTTAGGTGCAGCCTGAAATCTAGCACAAACACATGTAGCAAACATAATATCTGGTCTAGAAGCTGTTAAATACATCAAGGAACCAATCATACATCTGTAAAGAGTTTCATCAACAACTTTACCTTTCTGATCAACATCCAATTGTGTGGTGTTGCACATGGGAGTAGAACAGGGTTTACAGTTTTGTAAATCAAACTTATTCAAAAGATCTTTTGTGTATTTAGACTGATGAATGAAAATTCCATCAGCTTTTTGTTTGATTTGCAAACCTAGAAAGAACTGTAATTCTCCCATTGCACTCATTTCAAACTTCTGTTGCATTAAGTTTTGGAATTCCTCACACAATTGGGGATCAGAGGATGCAAATAATATCATCAACATAAATTTGAACAAGTAGCTTATGCTGATCCACCTTCTTAATAAATAAAGTTTTATCTATGGAGCCTCTAGTGAAATTATTCTGTAGAAGAAAGTTTGATAAGGTCTCATACCAGGCTCTAGGTGCTTGTTTCAACCCATAAAGAGCTTTATCAAGCTTATATACCCATTCTGGGTGCTTATTATCCTCAAAGCCTGGTGGTTGACACACATAAACTTCTTCTTTTATGTTACCATATAGAAAAGCACTTTTGACATCCATTTGAAAAACTTTAAGATTGTGGAGTGCAGCATAGGCTAAAAACAATCTAATTGCCTCCAGTCTGGCTACAGGGGCAAAGGTTTCATCATAATCAATACCTTCTTCTTGTGCAAACCCCTGCACAACCAGTCTGGCCTTGTTCTTAACAATTAGCCCATTTTCATCAGTTTTATTCCTAAACACCCATTTAGTGCCTATTGCACACTTACCTGGGGGTAGAGGAACAAGCTCCCACACTTGCTGTTTTTTGAACTGAAGAAGCTCAAGCTGCATGGCTTCAACCCATCCATTGTCTCTCAAAGCTACATGATAGTTCTTTGGCTCTAGCTGACTGATGAAGAGAGCATAGAAGCAGAAATTGGACAACTGGCTTCTGGTTGAAACACCAGCATTGATATCACCAAGGATTTGAGACATTGGGTGATTTTTCAGCTCTTGGTAAACAATCAAATCTGTGCAAGTGTTTGTAGGACCTTCAGCAGCAGCAGATGTTGATGCAGATTCTTGAAACCATGAAGATGGTGGCAACTCAAATGAAGTTGAGGATGCAGAAATCTCATCAGCATTTGTTGTGGATGGTGCTGCTGGAGCTACAGGAGCATCAGGTTTAGAGGACTCAGGCAGTTGGTCACTAAACCTGAAGAGGTGATTACTACTATCATCATCTTCAGCAGTAACACCAGGTGGTGAACTGTTGACAGGAGCAACAGCAGGAGATTGATAAGGAACATATTGCAGTATGTCCAAATCAAAGAGCTCCACAGGGCTTTGTGGAATCTTGTCCTTTGGAGATTCATTGAACTTGACATGTAGAGTCTCTTCAACCATCTTTGTTCTGCAGTTGAAGACTCTGTATGCCTTGCAAGTTGATGAATAACCAACAAAGTACCCTGCATCCACCTTAGGATCAAATTTCTGGAGCTGATCCTTTGTGTTGAGAATGAAACAGGGACACCAAATGCTCTAAAGAATGAAATGAGAGGGGCCAAATGATGTAGAACTTCATATGGAGTCTTCATCAACCTCTGATTTATTAGCACTCTATTCTGCACATAGCATGCTGTGTTGACAGCTTCAGCCCAAAGGTCAATGGCAGTCCAGAATCAGCCAACATAGACCTTGCAGCTTCAATGAGGGTCCTGTTCTTTCTCTCCACAACTCCATTCTGTTCAGGAGTTCTTGGAATACTAAACTGCCTCTTTATTCCCTTGGAAAGGTAGAACTCATCAAGTGTATTGTTCCTGAATTCTGTTCCATTGTCACTTCTAATACACTTGACTGAGAGGGAATACTGCTTCTCAGCATACAACACAAAGTTTATGATCTTCTGTGCAGCTTCATCCTTTGAATGTAGAAAGAAAGTCCATACAAATGGAGTAATCATCCACAATTACCAGACAGTATTTCTTCTTTGCCATGCTCATCACTCTCACAGGACCAAAGAGATCCATGTGAAGAAGTTGTAAGCAGGCAGTGGACTTTGGTTCTTCAATAGGTGGGAATGAAACCTTGTGCTGTTTTCCTTTCAAACAAGCAGTGCAGTTGTTTTCACACTTGAACTCCTTCATAGGCATTCCCCTTACTAAACTATGGTGTATCAGCTGATTCATGTTCTTGAAGTTAACATGTCCCAGCCTTCTATGCCATAGATTAGATTCTTGAGGAGAGGCCTTGGAAAATAGGCAAGGATGGCCTTTGAGATCTATTTTCTTGGAAAGATCTAAGGCATACACTCTTCCTGTCCTGTTGGCCTTCAGGAGAGTGTGAGCATCCAATACCTTGTCAATCAAACTCAGAACTTTGGATGACAGAATCCTGCAGTTCTGGCTTGTGAAAAGGGCAACATGGCCTTTGTCACACAATTGACTGACACTCAAGAGGTTATACTTGAGATTTTCCACATGGTTGACATCATCAAACCTTATTTCCCCATTGGAAACAAAGCCCTTCCCGATGATGTAACCTCTTGCATCATTGCCAAAGGAAACAAAACCCTTCCTTCCTGGAGAGTAGTCATTAAGAAGTGAGTTGTTCCCAGTCATATGCATAGATCCCCCACTGTCTACATACCAGATGCTACTTTGGCATGTTGAAGAAACCTGCATTAATAAACAATCAGTTAGTTTTGGAGACCCAAACTTTTTGGTTTTGGGCCTGGTCTCATCAATAGATGGTAAACTAACAGGTTATTGGGCACAATAGCTTGAGGTGAAGGAGATGGTGTAGAAGAGGAATCCTTTGGCTTGGATCTCCTTTTCTGGGGTTTCAACACAGGGCCATCAAGTTGGTTAAATCTTCCCAACAGATGTTGAACCATCATTACCAGCTGTGTCTGATTCTGGGAAGAACTTTCAGCTCTTCAGACACATTGGTATTGGTGTTTGATGATGAGTTCTTGTGTTGCACCATCTCTTTTGAGCAACCTCAGCTGTTGCCTGTTGCACTCCTTCCCTTTTAGATTTCTTTTTGGACATAGGAGTAACAGGATTTGATGCTGCTGGTACAAACTTGGACTCAAACTCAGTTTTCATTTTAGCCAAGTTTTCTTTAATTTTCTCCTTTTGTTTGAGTTTGGATCCCTTTTTGTACCAACAATCATCTGTGAGATGATTGAATAGACCACATATTCACATGGTTTCTTCTTCATCTTCTGTTGATCATCAACTGAAGAAGATGAAACTACTGAAGACTTGCTCTTCAGCAGTTTAGAAGCACTTTTTGCCTTCTTGTCAACTCCCTTAGTAGGCTTCAAATCCTTCCTACTGACAGTTTTCTTCTCTTTAGTGCTATCAGTTATTGGGATTTGAACTCCAGATGTTATCCCTGCTCTCCAGTACCCTCAGTACTTCTAGGGATAACACTTGGGTTGATCAACTCATTGATCATGTGAGTGTCAGCAGTTGAACCATCAATATCAGCTGATAGGTTCACAGAGGATTACTACTGACTTCAACTACTGATGGTGCTTTATCAAGTAGTGAATCACATGATGAGGTGGAGTGGTCATTACTTTCTCCATCAGATTCTACTCCTGCTCTTGAAGCAAAATCTGTAGGAGGAGCAATGTGATTATAACCAATTCCAAACTTCACATTGGAAGCTTTTGCTTACTAAGAAGCATTTCAAAGCCCTTGCAAGATTGTACCCATCGATCACACTCTACTTGGGTGACAGCAAGAGTATCTTTGAGGTCTTTGTACTTCTCTAAGAGTACATCCTCCCAGCCTTATCATTAGAGATTTGGCATTTTAATTTATAAATCTCATCAGTTTTCTCTTTCAGCACAGACTCAAACTTAGCCTTATTTTTGAATTTATTTGTTCTAGCTCTACATTTTTATTGATTAAAGCCACATTTGCTTCTCTAATAGAGGCAAATGCTGCTATGCATTTCAGAACATAATTTGGCCTTAGCCTCAGAGGATACCTGTGATACCTGTGTTGAAGAGGTACTTGAGGATGATCCATCAGAGGATTCCAAAGTCATGAGAGCTAGATTTCCAAAAGGATGCTCACCACCATGTTGACCAGCACCTGAGAACAGTTTTGTTCATTACCAGACACATCATCTGGTAAGCTGCTCCAGTCAACAACTCCTGATGTGAAGAAGCTGTGTTGTTGAAGTTGATTAGGTTGATGAGAGGGATGGTTGAGGCTCAGGGAGTGCATGTGGTTGCTGAGCAGTGGGTGCTTGAACTGGCCTGGTTGTGGCATGTAATAGCAGGGGTATGGATATGGCATTGGCCCCTGTGGAACAAAATATGCAGGAGATTGGGTTGATGATGATAACCAGAATTGACAGGTTGTTGCTCTATGTTTTGTTGACTATTGCCAGGGAAAGTCACAAAAGGTGCAGGAGAGTTAGATCCAGATGATCTACATTCTCTTGCAAAGTGTCCAAGCCTGTGGCATTTATGGCACTTCAACTTACTCTTGTCAAAACCAACTTTGGTTTTGCCAGAGAGTCCTGGGAATTTCCTTCCAGTTTTTTTGTAGAACTTCTGAGATCTGATATTTATCAAGGCCATTTGGCTCAAAATATCCATCTCTTCTAAGTCATCATCAGCAATCCCCTTGAGATCATCCATGATGAAACATAGATTGTCACTATTACTATACCAGCAGAATAACAATCACACTCACAAAGGGCTCAGAAGTGTTTGTAGAGAAATCAATATGCTCATCATATGGCTTTCAGATGACGCATATTCTGACTCTGTCAATCAGGGCAGTGTTCCCTTGGACAAATCCTCAGTAAGCTTGCCAGATGAAGCCAATTTCCTTTTCTGCTCTATCTCTCTCGAATGTAAGCAGTTTCCCATGAAGTTGGGTGAGAGATAGGTGATCAACATCAGCATTTGAGCGTAGAACAATGGTATATGTTTCCATCTCTCAGGCAGTGATCTTAGGACTATGGTTCATCTGACTCCTGGTATATTCATGTTTAACCATTTCAATTCAGAGATTAAACATGAAAAGCTCAAATTGTTGAGTCAGAGTCTCACCCTTTCTATGAGAGAAGTCTCATATTGTTGGGCGAGGATTTCCCTGTTGTTTGCTAAAACCTCATCAGTACCACCAATTGTTCTTTGATGGCTTTCCAGAGGTCATGAGCAGACTCACAATGCAGAAGCCCAGAGTAAATCTCATTAGGAATAGCCATAGCCAAAATTCCATGGGCTTTTGCATCGATTTCAAACAACTTCTTGTCCTCATCGGAGTATTGCTCCTTCTTCTTTGAACCAACTGGTTTGTTTCCGGATCATTCACCATTGGCTTATGTGGTCCATGTACCACAGATGTCCAACAACCTAAGCTATTGACAGACAGTGATTGAGCAATCTTCTGACCAAATTTCCAAATGTGTATACTCATTCCTCACCAGGATCGGAGGCTTGGTAGAGGATCCAGTATTGAAAGGATCATTTGAAGAAGTAGTCATTGTGGAAAATCAGACAGATTCAAGTAAAATCACAATAAATTTAGCTCAGAACCACACAGAACCTCAAATAAAAGGCCAGAAGCGATACACTCTCAATCTCTATAACAGATCCTTGCGAATTTGCTAATTCGATCAACTTAGAGCGATTGAACAGTTTCAATGATCATTGTTAGATCGATCAATGATTAACCCGCTCTGATACCATTTGTGTAGGATCTCAGCCTCTTGGTTTAATCGATTGAACAGATATAGCAGCGGAATAGCTCAGAATTAGACAAATTCAAGCAAGAACATTCGATATAAAGTGATAAAGAATTTTGTTATAGAGAGAGAAATATCTGACAAAAGGAATATTGCATTAAGATTGTCGGCCTCAATGGCACGATTACAGGTGAGTCATCTTCCTATAAAGGAAAGATGACGTAGGCTGATGTCACTTGAAAGTGACATGTAACCGTTTTATAACTACTGATGTTTGACAACTACTGAATGTCAACACTGACATCTTCTTACAAATGTTCCTAAGTGTTAAACATCTTATTTACAACTACTGAAAAACATAAAACTACTGATACTACAACAACTGAAGAACAACCTCTTCAGTTGTTTACAAGTACTGAAAAGGAAACAAAACTACAGAAAAGTAAACAAACTACTGAAAGGAAAAGAAAACTACTGATGAAGAAAAACCATCACAACAACTGAAGAAGCCCTCTTCAGCTGTTGTCATCAGCTGTTAGCATCAGCTGATGTCTTCAGTACTTCGAACATCAGACTTTGTCTTTCAGCTGTTGATCTTCAGTCTTTGTCTTCAGTACTTGTTGAAGTCTTCAGACTTTAGATCTTCAGCTGTTGTCTCAGTCTTTGTCTTCAGTACTTCAGAATACTTCAGCAGTTGTATTCTTCAGACTTTGTAGAACAGCTGATCAGGTCTTCTTCAGCTGTTGTGATGTCCTGTGGGACTTAGAGGTTTCTCTGATCAGGCTCATTGGTTCTTTTGGTCCAACAAGAGAGTTCCATCTATAGTACCTCTCTTGGATTCATGTTTGCAAAGATAAAGAGATAGAGCCTCATACTACTTCCTGGGTACCTGATGTAGCCCATAAAGAGCATTGTCAAGCTTGTAGACATAATCAGGATGATTAGGATCTGCAAAACCAGTGGTTGTCTGACATACACCTCTTCATCAATCACTCTATAAAGAGAAGCACACTTCACATCAAGTTGATAGACCTTGAAGTTCTTAGATGCAGCAAATGCCAGGAATATCCTAACAGCTTTCAGTCTTGCTACAGGAGCAAAGACATCAGTGTAGTCAATCCCTTCTTCTTATGTGTATCCTTGAACAACTAATCTAGCTTTATTCTTGATGAGAATGCCTCTATTATCCTTCTTGTTCTTAAACACCCATTTGGTTCAAATGGTAGTCTTCCCATGAGGAAGAGGATAAAGGTTCCAAACTTTCTGTCTTTTGAATTGGAGCAACTCATGTTGCATAACTTCAACCCAACTTCCTTCTTTAGAGCCTCATCAATTTCTTTGGCTCTATATGGGACAAGAAACAAAAGTGAAAACAAACATTTGCTTCATGGGTTTGTCCTCTTGTTCTTACCCATGTGTCAACATCTCCAATGATGTTTTTAGTGGGGTGAGACTTGTGGATCCTTAGCCGAGGGATCACAACAAGTTACTGAGAGAGATCCAAATTAGAGAAATTTAGATCTATCATAGATGTTTCTCCCACCACATCAGCACACTTATCAAGAGAGACTTGATCCAATACGTGTGTGACATCATTGATGTTGTCATCTATGGAGTGCTTATCAGCATCAAGAAATTCCTAATCATTATCACCACCTCTATTATTTTCTTCTACATTTAAATTATCTTTATCTGGTTGTGGAGCCTCTGAGCTAGGACTTGAGAGGCATCCCAGATGTATCAGCTGAGTTTGTCATTGTGGTGCTGATAGACACCTCATTTGCAGAAGTAGTTACAACTGGAGCTGAAGATGTGTTGCTTGAAGGTCTTCTTAGCTCAAATATTGGATCAGGATCACCTGTTGATAAGATATATGTAGATCCTGAAACAGTCTCATAAGATTTGTTAAAATAGTTGGTAACTAAATCAAGATCAAATGGCCAATTGGGACCAGAACCAGCCACACAGGGTGTGTGTTCATTGAAAGTCACATTTGCTGACTCGTCAACAATTCTAGTTCTGAGATTGTATACGCTATAAGCCTTAGCTTGGGAAGAGTATCCAATAAAATGTCCATCATCTGATTTCTCAGCAAACTTGACAATTTGATCTTTGGTATTCAAGATAATGCAAGGACATCCAAATGACCTGAGAAAACCAATGAAAGGTTTCCTCTTGTGCCAAAGTTCATAAGGAGTCTTACCATGAGTCTTAACCACTAAAACTCAGTTTTGTACATAGCAGGCAGTGTTGACTGCCTCTGCCCAGAAGGTGAGAGGCAGCTTAGAGTCAAACAACATGGTTCTTGTAGCTTCAATCAGTGTCCTGTTTCTCCTCTTAGCACCACATTCTGCTGAGGAGTCCTGGGAGCACTGTCTTGTCTTGTAATACCCTTTTCATCATAAAATATATCAAGGATTTGGTTCTTGAATTCAGTTCCTTGATCACATCTTATGGTTTTGACCTTTTAATCAGATTGATTCTTAATCTTTAGGATGAAATTATTCAGAATCTCAAGAGTCTCATCCTTAGTTCTAAGGAAGAAGACCCAGTGAATCTTGTAAAGTCATCTATGATAACTAAACAATAAGAGGTCCTTCCTAGACTCATTACACCGGTGGGGCGAAAGAGATCCATATGTAACAAGTGTAGGGGTGTAGTGATGGAGTTTCTTTCCTTAGGCTTATGAGATACCTTGTGTTGCTTCCTTTTCAGGCATGCAACACAATGATCATCACTTGTAAACTCTTTCTTTTGCATTCCAGTTACCAAATCATTCTTAATAAGTTTATTCATCTTCTTAAAGTTTACATGGAATATTCTTTTATGTCATAGGAAAGACTCATCACTATTGGCTTTAGATAGAAAGCATGAAACTTCTCTAGAGGTAGATGTTTCCTGCAAGTCCATCTTGTACATGTTCCTTTTCCTGGTTGCTCTAAATAGTATATGCTCATGAGGAATGATCACCCTGGGCTTGAGAACAATGCACTCATGTAACACCGGATCTTTCATTTATTTAAATAAAGAGAGAATAAAGTGAAGAAAAAGGGGGAAAAGATATTCTACCCAAGTTGAAGGGTAAAAAGTGCCAAAAGGACAAAAAGGGTCGAAAAGTTGGTGTAAAGTGGGCATGGCCGCCCACTACTTTCCCACAACTCTCAATTCAGCAGAATTCTAGAGAGAGAAAGTGCAGAATTCGGATTTTGGAAGAAACAGGGCTGAAGAAGTGAATTCAAGGTAAGAAACCTGAAATTTTAAGTGTTTGAAGCTGGCCTTATCTCGTTGTGTGCTTATACGTGTTTGCCTGTGTTCGGGTGTGTGTTTTAGTGAGTTTTTTGGCGGTTGAACTCAAATTCAGACGAGTTGGAAGAAGTCCTGCTCAAGAGCTGTTAAGGTGAGTTCTAGAACCCCTTATTTACATGTTTTCAAACGATTTTGGGGCTGGACATACAAATCTATATGTTTTACTGATCTGGGTCTCGAACCCGTATGTTTTTCATGCGTGTTTGACGATGTTATGATGTTATGTGTGTTCATGTTCTTGTTATATGTTGAATCCGAGGGCTTAGAAGGTAAGATCTAAGCTTAGAGCATGAAAATAGTGGTTATAGTATGATTCTGCAGTTTCAGTTCCGATTGGTTAAGTTCAAAATTGGCCTAAGTGTTAAAAACCAATGCGGATGAGTAATAGTAAATGCGGGTGAGCATTTGACCAAGTCCGGACCAATGCGGATGGGAAGAGTCAATGCGGATGAGCATTTGACTAAGTCTGGACAAATGCAGCGACCCAATGTGGATGACTGTACCAATGCGGATGAGCATTTGGCTAAGTATAGCCAATGCGGATGAACAAAGTAAGTCAATGCGGACGACTGTAACCAATGCGGATGAGTACAACCAATGCGGATGAGCATTTTGCCTAAGTGCTGGCAAATGCGGATGAGTATTAGACAAATGCGGATGAACAGTAACCAATGCGGATGAACACTTAGAATAATTTCAGGTTTTGAAGGAAAGGTGGAGATGTAAGCCTTGACTTGGGTGGTTCCCGAGGGTTAGGAATATGGACTTCTAAGGTCCAAGATGTTATGTTGGGCATGTATGATGTTGATGATGTTGCATGATTATGCATGACGTATGTTATAAATGTATGATGCAATGTATGATGATGCATGAGTGTATGTTTATATTCCTTATTGTGATGTATGCATGTCTTCCCATGGCTTTACGTATGAATGAATGTATGAAAGTATTATAAACGTAGAGTGAAAGATAATGAAAGAGGAACACGATGTTGAATGCATGCATTAATGAACGAATGAAACGTCTTGCACACATCGGATAATAGGTCCTTCTTTGTGATTGACCCTTAATGTAGAACCTCTACCGCTCACCCCTAGTACTGTGGCATACGTTTAGCTGTTCATTTATTGACTTCGGCCCAGTAGCTAAGACTGATGGTTACTCCTAGTACCGTGGCATACATTTAGCTGTTCATTTATTGACTTCGGCCCGGTAGCTACGACTAACCGGGGTGTAGCACATGGTATTGGTATGGATGATATCCGATGCGCAAGTAAAGTCATAAGAACAAATGAATGAATGAAGAAGATAATAATGATATTATCTATGTGTACGTACGTTGTGTGATCATGTAAAAGTAACGAATGGGTTATATGAAAGTAAAGTATGTTTTGTAATAAAAACTAGAACTCACTCAGCAACGCTAACTTTTTATATGTTTTCCAGTTGGCAGGTAATGTTTGCTGAGGATGGCACACCGTGAAGCTACTCAGCTCTTTTGGGATGGCATTCCTTTGATTAATGTTTTTGCATTGTAATGCGAACAAGCTATTTTGGTAATGAATGTTGTATTAACTTGCAAAAGCATTTACATGGAAATGAAAGATTGTTTTAGTTTTCCGCTGCGATTTATGAAATACAAATGAAATTATATGTTTTATGTGCGATGAGAACCCAGCTGTAAGCGTCGGGGAACGGGGCCTTACAAGTTGGTATCAGAGCCAAAGTTTAAGTGAAATGGGTAAAATTTCAAAATAAACCTAATCTTAAACTGAGAATGGGACGGAAAGGGAATGGGATGCCAATCTGAGTAGCTGCGTGCCATCAGGTATTTTCGTAAAGTTAACCGGTTTTATGTGCGCATGGTATGTGTTATGTGTTGTATGTAGATTTAAATACTGATGTAGTCAGGACAGGTAATACTTGGGGTATGAAGAGTAAAGTAAGTGGCTAATCACAACTGGCCACTGTAATTAGGGACTTACTATACTTGACATAAACTGAGTTGTTCCCTTGAATGACTGTGTTGGTGTTTGAATCTTTCAGTGTGCGTGTGATGGCCGGAGGTAGATCTTCGAAAGCTTCTAGGGGTGGAGGTCACAGTGCTGAACCGCGACCCAAGAGAGGGAGACCCAGAGTTGAGAGGGTGGTTCAGGAAGAACCAGGGACCCCCCATCTGGAGGGTGGAGACGAAAGCACCAATCTGAGAGCCTCAGTAAAGGAGGCTGTTGTAGAAGAAGTCCATCAGGTCATGCAGACAATCTTACCGTCTGTGGTGACTAAAGTTATTAAGGCTATACGAGAAGGGGAAAGAAAAGAAAGAAACATATCCTCTGGAGAACGGGAACACCCAGAGCCTGAAATGGTCCTGTCTGATGATGAAGAGGAAGAAGAAGAGCCTGTTCCAGAGGCAATGCGAGGATGTAACTACGGGGCATTTATGAGATGCAATCCCCCTACTTTTGACGGTAATGGCAATGTTACCGCTACTCACCGATGGGTGAGAGAGATGGAGGCCATTCTCGACATCAGCGAGTGTCGGGAGGATCAGAAAGTGAAGTTTGCCACTCATTCATTTGTGGACTCGGCACTATGTTGGTGGGACAACATTGTCCAAGCAGAGGGTAATCGGGCAATCGGGAGAATGAAATGGCCTGAGTTGAAGAAGATGGTGATTGAGGAATTCTGTCCTCACAGGGAAATGGATAAGTTGGAAAGGGAGTTTCTGTAGTTGGAGTCTGGAACCATGACACACCAGCAGTATACCACCAAGTTTAATGAAATGGCACGACTCGTGCCTGATCAGGTGACGCCTCTGTCTCGGAAAATCAAGAGGTACATTCAGGGTTTACCGGTGGATGTTCGCCGGCATATGATCGCCGCCCGGCCAAGTACGTTTAGGTTGGCGGTCGATTTGGCGGAAGACTTTATGATGAGAGGGAGGTGGAGGTGGTCGAAGCGAGCAAGAAGGGTGGTGGTGATCGGAACTGGAACGGAAACGGTTTGGTCGGGGTGATGCCTCGACGGGTAACAAAAAGGCACGGGTGGATGACCGCCGTGTGGCCACATCGGGAGCGGGATCAAGGAGGTGTGGTAAGTGTGGAAAGGAGCATGCGGGAGAATGTAGGCTGGGTTTGAATGTGTGCTTCAAGTGTGGGAAGACAGGGCATATGGCGAAGGATTGCCTGTCGGGCAAATGTTTTAACTGTGGGGAAACTGGTCATATGAGCAGAGATTGTAAGAAGTCGAGGACTGAGGGTTCAGGGGTGAAGAAGACGGGAAGTGAAGGACCGAGGGCGAGCGCCAGGGCATTCACTATGACACAGGAGGAAGCTAGGACAGACCTGATGTCGTGTCTGGTACGTTTCTGGTGAACCAAACTTTAGCTTCTGTGCTATTTGATTCTGGTGCTAGTAAGAGTTTTATTTCTGCTACTTTCTGTGCTAAGCTGCCTACTAGTAGTAGACGTGTTGATGCGCCCTTTGATGTAGAAACTGCCATAGGTAAGCCTATTAGGATTTCCGAAATGGTAGAGACTTGTGAAGTGGAGTTAGAAGGTCATAAGTTTCCTGTCAAACCGTTTATGATGACCTTGGGTGGTTTTGATTTAGTTCTTGGAATGGATTGGTTAGCGACTTTGAGGCAAATATTGTGTGCCGCAAGAAAATGATTCGTCTGACAGTGCCTAATGGAAGTCCGATAACGGTTTATGGAGATCGGGTCACGACAATCACGAAGGTGATCTCGATGGCAGTGGCGGGAAAGTGTATGAGGCATGAGTGTAGTGCCTTTCTGGCCTATGTAAAGGATGTGGATACGCTAGCATCACAGCTATCTGGCGTTCCAGTTGTGTGTGACTTTCCGGACGTGTTTCCAGAAGATTTACCGGGAGTGCCACCTGACCGTGAGATCGAGTTTCAGATTGACCTGGTACCGGGTGCCCAACCTGTTGCCAAGGCACCGTATCGGTTGGCTCCGACGGAGATGAAAGAGTTGATGGAGCAATTACAAGAGCTGCTGGATAAGGGGTTCATTTGATCGAGTATCTCTCCTTGGGGTGCTCCGGTTCTGTTCGTAAAGAAGAAAGACGGTAGCATGAGAATGTGTATCGACTACCGTGAGCTAAACAAGTTGACCGTGAAGAACAGGTACCCCCTTCCAAGAATAGAGGATTTGTTTGATCAGCTTCAAGGTGCTAGTTGGTTCTCAAGAATTGACCTTCGATCTGGTTACCATCAGCTGAAGGTGAAAGAGCAAGATATTCCTAAAACGGCTTTCCGTACGCGCTACGGTCACTACGAGTTTCTTGTTATGTCTTTTGGTTTGACCAATGCACCAGCCGCTTTTATGGATTTGATGAACCGTGTGTGCCGACCGATGTTGGACAGATTAGTGATTGTGTTCATTGATGATATCCTGATCTATTTGAAGAGTGAAGAAGAACATGCCGGTCACGTTCGTAAAGTACTGGAGACGTTGAGGAGGGAGAAATTGTATGCTAATTTCTCTAAATGCGCATTCTGTTTACGCGAGGTGCAATTCTTGGGTCATGTGGTGAGTCCGGAGGGAATCATGGTAGATCTGGCTAAAGTGGAGGCAGTGATGCAATGGAAGTCTCCAAAGACGCCATGCGAGATTCGCAGTTTCTTGGGTTTGGCGGGCTATTACCGAAGGTTCATCCAAGACTTTTCCAAGATCGCTTCTCCACTAACTAAGTTGACCCGAAGGACGTGAAATTTGTGTGGGGTCAAGCTCAAGAGAAGGCATTTGAAGAATTAAAGGCGAGATTGACCCAAGCTCCTATTTTGTCACTACCCGAAGGAAGTGAAGACTTGGTGTTTTATTCCGATGCTTCCTACTCGGGGTTGGGGTGCGTGTTAATGCGAAGGGGGAAAGTTATAGCTTATGCATCCCGACAGCTGAAGGTTCATGAGGCCAATTATCCTACTCATGATTTGGAGCTAGCAGCCGTGGTCTTTGCATTAAAAATCTGGAGGCACTATCTTTATGGAACCAAGTGTACCATTTACACCGACCACAAGAGCTTGAAGTACTTCTTCGAGCAAAAAGATCTGAATATGAGGCAGCGACGGTGGTTGGATCTTATAAAGGATTATGACTGCGAGATCCACTATCATCCGGGCAAGGCCAATGTGGTGGCTGACGCCCTTAGTCGAAAGGAGAGACCCGAGCCGATTCGGGTGAAAGCTTATCAACTAATCATGACCTCTGATGTGATGAAGCAAGTTAAGGAGTTTCAATATGAGGCATTGAAAGAAGATCACCTTAACTCGGAAAGAATGAGAGGTCTGGTTGGGGAATTGGGTGAAAACACACTCAGTGTTAGAACTCGATTCGGTCGTGTGTGGATTCCTCGTTTTGGGGATCTACGGGTGAAGATAATGGATGAAGCTCACAAGACTCGATACTCCATCCATCCAGGTGCCACAAAAATGTATCAAGACATGAAGAAAGATTATTGGTGGCCGGGTATGAAGCGTGACGTGGTGGGGTATGTAAGAAGATGTCTCACTTGCTTACAGGTGAAAGCTGAGCATCAAAAGCCGTATGGGAAGATCCAACCTCTAGACATACCAGAGTGGAAGTGGGAGCATATCACCATGGATTTCATTACAAAGCTGCCGCGTACTCCAAAAGGGTATGATGCCATATGGGTGATTGTTGATCGTCTGACAAAGAGTGCTCACTTCCTGCCGATCCGCGAGACTTATTCGTCTGAAAGGTTGGCTGACCTATTCGTCAAGGAAATTGTAACTCGTCATGGTGTGCCGGTGTCTATATATCTGATCGTGACACTCGGTTTACATCCAAATTTTGGAAGAAATTTCATGATGCCATGGGGACGAGGTTACATATCAGCACGGCTTATCATCCCCAAACTGATGGTCAGTCTGAGAGAACCATTCAGACATTAGAAGTCATGTTGCGGGCGTGTGTGATTGATTTTGAGGAAGTTGGGATGACCACCTACCGTTAGTCGAATTCTCGTACAACAATAGCTATCATGCTAGCATTGGCATGCCACCATATGAGATGCTATACAGGAGGAGATGCAGAACACCCGTTTGTTGGGGTGATATTGGTCAGAAAGAATTAAGGAGCGTCGAGGTGATTGAAGCTACGACCGAAAAGCTCGAAAAGATCAAGGCCTTCATGAAGGCAGCCAAAGATAGACAGAAGTCGAATGCCCATAAACGACACAGACCGATTGAGTTCCAGGTGGGTGACCGGGTTATGTTGAAGGTCTCGCCGTGGAAAGGTATTATAAGGTTCAGAAAGAGGGGCAAGTTGAGCCCCAGGTATATAGGCCCTTTCCGAATCACTGCTCGAGTAGGAGAGGTGGCCTATAAATTGGAACTGCCAGATGAGTTAAGTGGAATTCACCCAACATTCCATGTATCTCACTTAAGAAAGTGTTTGGCGGATGAAGATATGATTTTTCCACTGGAAGACATCGAGGTAGACGAACGGCTCAACTATGTAGAGCAACCAGTGGCGATCATTGACCGAAAAGAAAAGAGATTGAGAAATAAGGTGGTTCCTCTTGTGCGTGTACAGTGGAAGCACAAGAAGGGATCCGAGTCAACGTGGGAGACTGAATATGAGATGAGACAGCATTATCCACGTTTGTTTGAGGAATAACAGGTTTCGGGGATGAAACCTATTTAACGGGGGTGGACTTGTAACACCCGGATCTTTCATTTATTTAAATAAGAGAGAATAAAGTGAAGAAAAAGGGGGAAAAGATATTCTACCCAAGTTGAAGGGTAAAAAGTGCCAAAAGGACAAAAAGGGTCGAAAAGTTGGTGTAAAGTGGGCATGGCCGCCCACTACTTTCCCACAACTCTCAATTCAGCAGAATTCTAGAGAGAGAAAGTGCAGAATTCGGATTTTGGGAGAAACAGGGCTGAAGAAGTGAATTCAAGGTAAGAAACCTGAAATTTTAAGTGTTTGAAGCTGGCCTTATCTCGTTTGTGTGCTTATACATGTTTGCCTGTGTTCGGGTGTGTGTTTTAGTGAGTTTTTTGGCGGTTGAACTCAAATTCAGACGAGTTGGAAGAAGTCCTACTCAAGAGCTGTTAAGGTGAGTTCTAGAACCCCTCATTTACATGTTTTCAAACGATTTTGGGGCTGGAAATACAAATCTATATGTTTTACTGATCTGGGTCTCGAACCCGTATGTTTTTCATGCGTGTTTGACGATGTTATGATGTTATGTGTGTTCATGTTCTTGTTATATGTTGAATCCGAGGGCTTAGAAGGTAAGATCTAAGCTTAGAGCATGAAAATAGTGGTTATAGTATGATTCTGCAGTTTCAGTTCCGATTGGGTTAAGTTCAAAATTGGCCTAAGTGTTAGAAACCAATGCGGATGAGTAATAGTAAATGCGGGTGAGCATTTGACCAAGTCCGGACCAATGCGGATGGGAAGAGTCAATGTGGATGAGCATTTGACTAAGTCTGGACAAATGCGGCGACCCAATGCGGATGACTGTACCAATGCGGATGAGCATTTGGCTAAGTATAGCCAATGAGGATGAACAAAGTAAGTCAATGCGACCGACTGTAACCAATGCGGATGAGTACAGCTAATGCGGATGAGCATTGTGCCTAAGTGCTGGCAAATGCGGATGAGTATTAGACAAATGCGGATGAACAGTAACCAATGCGGATGAACACTTAGAATAATTTCAGGTTTTGAAGGAAAGGTGGAGATGTAAGCCTTGACTTGGGTGGTTCCCGAGGGTTAGGAATATGGACTTCTAAGGTCCTAGATGTTATGTTGGGCATGTATGATGTTGATGATGTTGCATGATTATGCATGACGTATGTTATAAATGTATGATGCAATGTATGATGATGCATGAGTGTATGTTTATATTCCTTATTGTGATGTATGCATGTCTTCCCATGGCTTTACGTATGAATGAATGTATGAAAGTATTATTAAACGTAAAGTGAAAGATAATGAAAGAGGAACACGATGTTGAATGCATGCATTAATGAACGAATGAAACGTCTTGCACACATCGGATAACGGGTCCTTCTTTGTGATTGACCCTTAATGTAGAACCTCTACCGCTCACCCCTAGTACTGTAGCATACGTTTAGCTATTCATGAACCTCTACCGCTCACCCCTAGTACTGTAGCATACGTTTAGCTATTCATTTATTGACTTCGGCCCAGTAGCTAAGACTGATGGTTACTCCTAGTACTGTGGCATACGTTTAGTTGTTCATATTTTGACTTTGGCCCGGTAGCTACGACTAACCGGGGTGTAGCACATGGTATTGGTATGGATGATGTCCGATGTGCAAGTAAAGTCATAAAGAACAAATGAATGAATGAATGAATGAAGATAATAATGATATTATCTATGTGTACGTACGATGTGTGATCATGTAAAAGTAACGAATGGGTTTATATGAAAGTAAAGTATGTTTTGTAATAAAACTAGAACTCACTTAGCAATGCTGACTTTTTATATATTTTCCAGTTGGCAGGTAATGTTTGCTGAGGATGGCACACCGTGAAGCTACTCAGCTCTTTTGGGATGGCATTCCTTTGATTAATGTTTTTGCATTGTAATGCGAACAAGCTATTTTGGTAATGAATGTTGTATTAACTTGCAAAAGCATTTACATGGAAATGAAAGATTGTTTTAGTTTTCCGCTGCGATTTATGAAATACAAATGAAATTATATGTTTTATGTGCGATGAGAACCCAGCTGTAAGCGTCCCGGGAACGGGGCCTTACAACTCATGCTCAGTAAAGAGCATGTTATGACTCTAATCACAAAATTGGGATACACTCAGAAGATTGTACCCTATCTCTTTGACAAAGTGTAACGCCTGGTTATTTTTTAAAGACAAAGAAAGAAAGAATAAAGTTAAGAAAAAGAAAGAAAAGATATTTTACCCTAGTTGAGGGGTAAAAAGTGTCGAAAGGACAAAACTTTGAAAAAGTTTGTGAATAAAGGTGATGGTCGCCCACTCCTGCACATCACCTTTCTCCTTATGGATTCTAGAGAGAGAAAGTGCAAAGTTTTGGATTTTTGAAGAAGAACAAGAAAGAATTCGAATTAAAGGTAAGAATTCATGGTTTTATGGTGTTCTTAACTGGCCTTGCCTCGGGTGTATGCTTATGTGTGTTTGTATGTTAGGTTGTATGTGTTTTTAGTCGGTTTCTAGGTGGTTGAACTCAATTGCGAACGAGTTTGGAAGAAGCCATACTCAAGAGCTGCAAAGGTGATTTCTAGGACCCCTCTTTTACATATTTTAACTGATTTTTGGGCTGGAAATACATGAATGTATGTTTTATAAAATTGGGTTTTTACCCGAATGTATGACTGTGTATGTTGTTGTTATGATGTGATGTTGGGCTATGATCATGCTTGATGATGTTATGGTGGTGATTCTAAGGCTTAGAATGTAAGATTTAAGCATAGAACATGATTAATGAGGTTTTGGGAACTGAATCTGATGAATAGTGAGCCCTAGGCTGGTCATACGCCCAAACAATAGTTCATATGTCTAAGTTTTAGAATCTGCCCACGTGTTCAAAAGAAATGCGGATGAACAGTTAATGCAGATAAGCATTGACCACTAAGTAAGTCATTGCGGATGGAAAGTCAATATGGATGGAAAGTCAATGCGGATGAGAAGGTTCATGTGATTGAACAACAAATGCGGATGAGCATTGTTCACTAAGTATTTAATGTGGATGAGTATGGGGAATGCAGATGAATAGTCATGCGGATGAGCATTGACCACTAAGTAAGTTAATGCGGATGAGTATTGGGAAATGTGGATGAACAGTCAATGCGGATGAGCATTGATCACTAAGTAAGTCAATGCGGATGAGTATTGGGGAAATGCGGATGAACAGTTAATGTAGATGAGCATTAGCCACTAAGTAAGTCAAATATGGATGAGTACTGAGGAAATGCGGATGAGTACTGGTGAAATGCGGATGAACAAAGAGGCAAATGCGGTTGAATACATAGAATAGTTTTGACTTTCTGGAGAAAAAGTGAAATCTAGGCTTGGGAGATTCCCGGGGGCTATGTAAGTTGACTTTTTGAGGTCATAGATGATGTGATGGGCATAATTTTTTTATGTATGTTTGATGCTTTGGCATGATGTATATGATGTTATGCATGATGGTATGTATGATGTATGCTATGTATGTATGATGCCCTGTATGATGATGTTGACTGTGTATGTTGATGTTCCTTATTATGTATGATTATTTTCCCATGGCTTTACGTTGAATGTTAATGAATGAAATGAAAGTATTATGTAATGTAAATTGGAAGATAATGAAAAGAGGAACATGATGAATGGATGCATGCATTAATGAACGATGGAAAGTAATGTAAGTCTTGCAAGCCTTCTATGTCGGGACACGCCCCAATGTAGGGTGTTAGTCCAACGGTGTGTGGGTTAGCTACCCCAGTAGAATGCACATCGGGGTCTTTCTTTGTGATTGACCATTTGTATTGAACCATTGTTGCTTACCTTTGGTACTGTGGCCAGGCTGCTGTGCACCATGACGGAAGGTCTATGATAGACTTCGGCCCAGTACCAGCTTTATGCATGAAGGAAGGGTATAGCACAAGACAATGGTACACCTGAATTTACCTTTGGTACTGTGGCCAGGCTGTTGTGCGCCATGACGGAAGGTCTATGATAGACTTCGGCCCAGTACCAACTTTATGCATGACGGTAGGGTAAAGGTCATGGTTTTTGATGGAATGAAAAGATGTAATGATGAACGTATGAATGAAAGTAAGAAAGTATGAATGAATGAGAATGAAGGTAATGAAAGTGAATGGTAATGATGTACAATGAATGAACGGAAGTTAATGAACGAATGATGAAGATAATAATGATATTATCTATGTATACGTATGATGTGTGATCACATGCAAAAGTAAAGAATGGTTTAATGAAAGTAAAGTATGTTTTATTATAAAACTAGAACTCACTCAACAACACTGACTTTTTATGCATTTTCCAGTTGGCAGGTGAGCATTGCTGAGGATGGCGCGGGGCAGCTACTTGGCATTTTGGATGGCATTCTTTTGTTAATGTTTTTGCATTGTAATGCGAACAAATGAAAATATGTAATGAATGATTGTATTAACTTGCAAAAGCATTTTTATTGAAAAGAAAAGTTATTTTAATGTTCTGCTGTGATGTTTTATGAAAGTTAAATGTAATTATATGTTTTATGTGCAATGATTGATCAGCTGTGAGTGTCCCGGGAACGGGGCCTTACACAAAGTTGACCTTTTCAATGTTGAGCTTACCATTTGTGACCTTGCCCCTTCCAAAAATTTAACCACCTTCATCTCCTCCAAAAGCAGCTGGCCCTCCATCAATCCTTTCAAAGTTCTGGAGTAGTGACCTATTGCCTGTCATGTGCCTAGAACAGCCACTGTCATTGATCCAGACATTTTTGTTTGTCTTTAGTTGTCCCTGCACAAAGAAAATGATTAGTTACATTTGGAAACCCAAGCCTTATTTGTCTTGGGCACACTAAGATAAGCAGAAGCTAATGCAACAGTAATAGGTCCTATAGTTGTGCTATGATAATCTTGAGCTATTGTTGATGTAGAACATCCAGTCATTTGGTCTTTCTTTGACTTCCACACCACCTTTGGAAGTTTGGACTTGACCTTCAACATTTCGGAAGCTTTTGATACTTCGAAAGTTTTAATGACTGGACCTTCGGAAGATTCTGTAGACACTACAGTAGACTTCAGTGCTTTGGAAGTATCCCTTCCTTCCGAGACCAAATTTTCCACTTGCCTTCTTCTTAGTTATGGAGCTTTCAAAGGAAATTGATTTTCCTTCCGAAGCTTGAATCTTCTTGGAACTCTTGGAAGTCCTTGTCCTGGTCATGTGAAGAGTACCTTTAGGATTGTATGGACAATCCTTATTAGGATGAGCAGTACTTTCACACATTACACACTCCATTTTCTTCTTCCCAAGAGCCTTCTGCTGAGAACAAGACTGACTTTGATCACATCCCTTCTCCACTTTCATCTTTGCAGATGCTGAGATAGTCCTTTTGGGCTAAGGACTGTTCTTGGAGTTGGATGGTCCAGGTTGTGTAGCAATGGTACACAACTAATCAGCCTTATTCTTGGTATTGAGTGATTTGAACATGAACCAGAACTCTTAGCATAAGAGTTTAGGTTGATGTCTTTAGTCTTCACTACTTCAAACCCTGTAGAGATAAAAACTTGTTTCTGCTTGGAGTCAAAAATAGCCTTGATCTCTTGAGCCTTCTTTGCTTTTCTTTTGCTCTTTCTGATCAAGTTCTTCCTCATGGACTTGATCATCACATTCTTCTTCTTCTCCTCAGAAGGATAGTGGCCCTTCTTAGAATCCTCCTCTTCACTCTTCTCAGAGGAATTCTTCACTATCACTTCTTCATCCTCTTCACTTAAAGGGTCTATGAGAGGAAGCTCATCTTCACAAGTTCCACACCTGGGTGATCTTACAGAAAAGATTATGTATGGAAGAGCTATCTCATTAAAACCCATTCCCTGCTTGTTTTGATAGCATACCTTGTTATGCAGGGATGAGGATATCATGTTCTTGAAGGTCTTTTCTTCAAGAACACACTTTTCTACCCTGGCTTTGCTGATCACAAGCTCAGCCTGGCACTTAGTCAGCTTAGTTATGAGATCCTTGATCTGAGTCCTAAAATTTGTATGCTTATGTTTTAGAACTGAAATAGTTTTCTCTAAGTCCTTTATCTTCAGTTTATAATCATTTTCAGACTTTCTAAAATCAGCTTTTAAGATGTTTAAGGACTCAAGATCAGATCTCATTTCTAAGTTATAGGACCTGTATATGTTAACTTTAGCAAAGTATTCAGGGGTACAGAGATATTCCAATACATTGGCTTCATCATGATCTGCCATTAGTGCTTGGTTTGGAGAAGCATCTTCCACCTGAAAGCTCCAGTTAAAGCCTCCTTCTTCAACAGCAACTACGGTTGCTGCTTTGGCTTCTCATTCTGGGTAGCCTTGTCAGTGTAGTTTGGTCTGGATTGTGCTTGGCCACCACTTTTTCTTGGTGCCTTACACTCCCTAGCAAAGTGGCCCATCAAGTTACAGTTGTAACACTTGACTTTGCTTTTGTCTGGTCCAAACTTTCCACTGGTTGCATTGCTGGGAAACTTCCTTCCAGTCCGCTTGTAAAACTTCTTGGCTCTATGAGTGAGAAGAGCCATCTGCTGGACTATTTCCATGTACTCCAGATCATCTGGATGGATACAGTCCAGGTCTTCAAGGTGAAAAGGGAGCTGCCACAACTTTCATCAGAAGACACAAAGGTTTGAGAAGAACTTTTATTTTGGAATGGGCTTCCTTAAATGTAGTTCTCCCTTGATGTCTCAGAGAAGGTGATGAAATGTACCTTTTGTGAGTTTTTAGGGTAGCATATGAGATGATGTTGGGGTTCTATGCTATCCCTTTCAACCACATGAAGGGCTGAACCCATTTGATTGTTGGAGTTTCCAGATGAACCTTGCATGTTCATCTCCATCTAGTAGCCATTGAGAATCCCATACAACTCTGTCAGAGTAAGAGTTCTTAGGTTCTCAGTTCTCTTGATAACCACACGGTAGTGTGTCCATTGCCTAGGAAGTGAGGACATGAACATCCTTACAATGTCTCTGTTCTTAAGAGCAACCCCTCCATCCACTAGGGTATCCATAATCTCAACATACTTGAAATATTGTTGAGTCATGGTTTCACCTGCTTTGAAGGTTAAGTTTTCAAACTGCTGCGTCAAAAGATCCTTTTTGTTCTCCTTGGCTTCAGAGGAACCCTTATACATTAGTTTCAATGCATCCCACAACTGCTTAGTTGTTTTGCATTTCTTGAAACCTCTGTATACAGAGTTAGGAAGAGAAGTCTGAAGGGCTATCATGGCTTTCTGGTCAATCTCTACTCTTTTTCTATCTTCATCAGAGTAGTTAGCCACAACCTTGGGGATCATACCACCACCAGTAGCAAAGGGGGTGCTTGGTATGTAAGGTCCATTCTCAATAGACTCCCACATTCTTGAATCTAGAGACCTGATGAAACCTTCCATTATTTGGCACCAGGTGTCAAGGTCATCAAGAGTGATTAGTGGGGACTTGTTCATGTTTCCAGTTTCCATATCAGTCTTGGAAATGGCTGCCATTTGAAAAGTTAGTATTTGTGTGTGTGAGGGATCTAAAGATGGTGAGATCTTATATCAAGAGCCTGGAGAGATTTGATACCAAATGCAGGACCAGTGAAGGGTGGTCACTTACAACACAACAACACAAAGAGGAGATTAACTTAACTAATCAAACAGTGAGACTAGATTAACCACAAGAGATGATACAAAGAACACAAGTAAATAAGAGATAGAACAAGATAGCAAAATACACAAGGAGATGGTTTTCAAGATTGCAGTATATTGCATTCTCAAGTTCTTTTACAAGTGTTACAAAGCATAAAGGAAAGTTACAAGTACTTGAGATACATATACTACATCCTACAGCCGGCTATACTTTGAAGGCTAGTTGGATACAATTGACTAGACACAAAACAAAATCAATTGTAGAGTCAAAAGGCAGATTGCCTTTTGACTTGTGGGTATGACATACCATAGCTCACATCCTAATATATTACAAAAAGGACAAAGTACATGAAGTAGAAAGTTACAGAATCAAGACCTCAATGTATAGTTACTAAAAGTATGGACCTTTTCACCAACTCATGCAAGTTGGTGACTTTACAGAGTTACAGCGGAAAGGGGTCCAGCTTTATGTAAAGTACATCAGATAAAGCATGTATACTAAAAGTCTTCGGAAGAAATCCATCTTCAAGTGTTGGCTTCGAAAGACTTTGTCTCTGAAGCTTCGGAAGACTTCATCTTTGGCTTCGGAAGATATTGGTATTAGCTTTGGAAGATTTCACACTTAGAATATTTCTGCTGCATGTGTGAAACATCCGAAACATTCTTCTTCAATGTACTTATGCAGCATGTAGTAGACTTGAAGTGTTTGAGTTGCATCAGCCTTAACATGTATTCCTTACAACCCCTATCTACGGTTACTCAAAACTTTAGGTAGCCATTGATCTCTCAAAGTAGCTTGGTTAGCCAACTCATCTATTTGTTTTAATCAACACGTCATATATGAACAGACATACGAAACTTATTATTTTCCACGTTACCCATGTTACAAATTTCTCCATGAGTAACCCATAAACCTAAAACCATCACACGTTAACCAATAGAATACCATAGCCTTAGTAAATCCAGAAGGAACTAATGTAAACCTCATCACTCATGAGTAGATAATTTCTAGCATACTAGAAAATAATACCCACAAATTGCATACTAAAGAATTTCTAGAAAGAAATGTTATAAAACTTAGAGGAAATAATTAATGGTGAAAATGTCATGAAATATTTCATCATTAAGAAAGTAAAAACAAAGTAGTTGTGTAGTGCAAAAATATTAAACATTTGAAATAAATCTAAAAGTTCAAAAATTTAAAGTATTTCAATAGTGTAGAGTTTACTAATATAGGATCAGGAAATCAAATTGTTTAAAAGTGAAAACTATCACACCCTTAATTTTCACAAACGGGATTTTACCGTTAGGGGTGACATTTGAGGATCTTAGCTGATAGTTACACCAAACGACACAATATTTACAAAACATAGTTGTTCAATATTGTTAGAAAATCCCAAAGGCATAATTTATAATGAATTTAAGAAAACATTTGCAGAAGCATAAATATTCATAAATTAAATAGCGCAAAACACACGCAACCCAAATAAATAAAATTTGTAGAAACATTGTTTAACCATTAAAATCAACCAATAATTTATGCAATGCTAAAAATGCTCCTAGTTGTGCATACTTTAAGAATCTGAAAGAATACATGATAAAGTGTCAACACAAGGTTGGTGAGTTCACGGGTTTTAATAAACAGTAACATCATTGAAAGCATGTCTAGTAAACAAAGTAATATAAGTAGATAGCTAGTGTATATAACAAGTTACATAGTGTATGATGTTCGCAGCCGAAGTTGACAAATATAAGTATGCCTCTGCTGTGGTTACTGGACCACAACAACATAGAAAGTCCTCTTGATAGAGACAAAGTAATATTAGTAGATTCTCATTCCTCTTGATAAAGACACAATAGAAAGTCCACTCATGAGGAAGTGCACTCATAAACTTTCTTACAAGATCTCTCTTCTCAAAAGTCACTCTCACAGACTAAAGTGATGAGATTAAATCCATATACCTGAAATATTTTGGCTCAGGGTCTCTCTAGCAATATGAGTGAAGTTCTTGAATTGTTGTTTCAAGGTATCTCTCTTGGACTATTTTGTAAGGCCCCATTCCCGGGACGCTTACAATTGGCCAATCATTGCTCACAAAACATACAATTACTTTTAACTTTCATAAAACATCGCAACGGAACATTTAAATAACTTCTCATTTCATAATAATTGCTTTTGCAAGTTAATACAAGCATTCATTACACATTTTTTTTATTCGCATTACAATGCAAAAATATTAACCAAAGAATGCCATCCAAAATGCCAAGTAGCTGCCCCATGCCATCCTCAGCAATGCTCACCTGCCAACTGGAAAATGCATAAAAAGTCAACGTTGCTGAGTGAGTTCTAGTTTTATAATAAAACATACTTTACTTTCATTAAGACCATTCTTTACTTTTGCATGTGATCACACATCATACGTACACATAGATAATATCATTATTTTTTTCATTATTCGTTCGTTCATTTACTTCCATTTCATTCATCATACGTCATTATTATTCACTTTCAATACTTCCGTTCATACGTTCATCATTACTTCAATTCATTCCATCAAAAACCATGAAATTTACCCTTCTGTCATGCATAAAGCTGATACGGGGCCGAAGTCTATCATTGACCTTCCATCATGGCGCACAACAGCCTGGCCACAATACCGAAGGAAAACTCAGGTGTACCATTGTCATGTGCTATACCCTTCCGTCATGCATGAAGCTGGTACTGGGCCGAAGTCTATCATAGACCTTCCGTCATGGTGCACAGCAGCCTGGCCACAGTACCGAAGGTAAGCAAAAATGGTTCCATACAAATGGTCAATCATAAAGAAAGACCCCGATGTGCATCCTTCTGGGGTAGCTAACCCGCACACCGTTGGGCTAACACCCAACATTGGGGCGTGTCCCGATATACAAGGCTTGCAAGACTTACATTAATTTCCATCGTTCATTAATGCATGCATTCATTCATCTTGTTCCTCTTTCATTATCTTCCACTTTACGTTACATAATACTTTCATTTCATTCATTAACATCCAACATAAAGCCATGGGAAAATAAACATACATAATAAGGAACATCAACATCAACAGTCAACATTATCATATAGGACATCTTATATACATCACATACATCATGCCCATCACAACATCTATGACCTCAAAAGTCAGCTTACATGAACCCCCGAGAACATCCCAAGTCAAAGCCTACATCCGCATTTCCTTTTCTTCACAGCATTTCCTTTCCTTTATCCGCATTTCTTTTACTTAGTCAATACTCATCCGCATTCCCCACACTAGGTCAATGTTCATCTGCATTGACTTTCCATACTCATCTGCATTGGCTTACTTAGCAATTAATGCTCATCCGCATTAGCTGTTCATCCGCATTCACTTTCCATACTTATCCGCATTGGCTTACTTAGCAGTTAGTGCTAATCCGCATTAGTTGTTCATCCGCATTGACTTTTCATACTCATCCGCATTGGCTTACTTAGCAGTTAATGCTCATCCACATTAGCTGTTCATCCGCATTGACTTTCCATACTCATCCGCATTTGTTTTGAACACTTGGGCAGATTTTAAAACTTAAACATACAAGCCTTAAACATCAGATTTCAGTTCCCAATCACTATCCATCGTGTTCTAAGCTTAAGTTTTGCCTTCTAAGCCTTAGAAACACCATCACACATCATCAAGCATGAACATAGCCACACATTACATCATAACATCAACGTACACAGTCAAACATACGGGTTGAAAACCCAGTTTACTGAAAACATACATTCATGCATTTCCAGCCCGAAAATCAGTTAAAACAAGTAAAAGAGGGGTCCTAGAAGTCACCGTTGCAGCTCTTGAGTATGGCTTCTTCCAAACTTGTTTGCAATTGAGTTCAACCGCCTATAAACCCACTAAAACACACATTCGAACACATACAAACATACATAAGCAAACACCCGAGACAAGGCCAGTTAAGAACACCATAAAACGATGAATTCTTACCTTGAATTCGAATCTTTCTTCTTGTTTCTCTTCAAACCCGAGAGCTTTCTGCTGCTCTTACTACTTCCTCTCTCTAAAAACCAAAGATTTGTGATGTGTGTGACATATGGGCGGCCATACCACCTTTTACACCCACTTTTCAAACATTTTGTCCTTATGGACACTTTTTACCCCTTAACTTGGATAAAACATCTTTTCTTTCTTTTTCTTTCCTCTTTCTTCACTTAATTCATCTTTCTTAAACTTTGAAAGAAAATGTTTGGGTGTTACAAGTCCACCCCGCTTATTTAGATTTTGTCCCCGAAACCTGTTATTCCTCAAATAATCATGGGTAATACTGCCTCATCTCTTTTTTAGTCTCCCATGTAGACTCAGATCCCTTTCTGTGCTTCCACTGTACGCACACGAGTGGGACCACTTTATTCCTTAATCTCTTCTCTTTATGATCGATGATTGGCACCGGTTGTTCCACATAATTGAGCAGTTCATGTACTTCGATATCCTCCAGTGGAACGATCATATCCTTATCCTCTAAACACTTTCTCAAGTGAGATACATGGAATGTTGGGTGAACTCCACTTAACTCATCTGGTAACTCCAACCTATAGGGCACCTCTCCTATTCTAGCAATGATTCAGAAAGGCCCTATGTATCTCGAGCTCAACTTTCCCCACTTTCTGAACCAAATAATACCCTTCCAAGGTGAGACCTTCAACATAACTCGGTCTCCCACCTGAAACTCAATCAGTCTGCGTCGTTTATCGGCATATGACTTTTGTCTATCCTTGGTTGCCTTCATGAAGGCTTTGATCTTTTCAAGCTTCTTAGTAGTAGCCTTGATCACCTCAACGTTTCCTAACTCCTTCTGGCCAATATCACCCCAACACACGCGTGTTCGGCATCTCCTACCGTATAGCATCTCATAATGCAGCATACCGATGCTGGCATGATAGCCGTTGTTATATGAGAACTCAGCTAACGGTAAGTGATCATCCCAACTTCCTCCGAAATCAATGACGCATGCCCGAAGCATATCTTCTAGCATCTGAATCGTCCATTCTAACTGACCATCTGTTTGAGGATGATAAGCCGTGTTAATATGTAACCTCGTCCCCATCGCGTCATGGAATTTCTTCCAAAATTTAGATGTAAACCGGGTGTCACGATCAGACATAATAAACACCGGCATACAATGACAAGTTACAATTTCCTTGATGAACAGATCCGCCAACCTCTCGGATGAATATGTCTCGTGGATCGGTAGGAAGTGAGCACTCTTCGTTAAACGGTCAACTATCACCCATATGGCATCATACCCTTCGGGGTACGCAACATCTTTGTAATGAAATCCATGGTGATGTGCTCCCACTGCCATTCCGGTATATCCAAAGGTTGTATCTTCCCTTACGGCTTTTGGTGCTCGGCCTTCACCTGTAGACAAGTAAGGCATTTACTCACATAGTCCACCACATAGCGCTTCATACCCAGCCACTATAATCTTTCTTCATGTCTTGATACATCTTCGTGGCACCGGGATGAATGGAGTATCGAGTCTTGTGAGCTTCATCCATAATCTTCATGTGTAGATCCCCAAAACGAGGAATCCACATTCGTCCAAATCGGGTTCTAACACCAAGCGTATTTTCACCCAATTCCGCAACAGACCTCTCATTCTTTCAGAGTTAAGATGATCTTCTTTCAACGCTTCATCTTGTAACTCCTTGACTTGCTTCATCCGAGGTCATGATCAACTTATATGCTTTCACCTGAATTGGCTGGCCGGCCTCTCTTTCGGCTAAGGGCATCCGCCACTGCTAGGTCTAGAATCAGTAGATCTAGTCCACTTTGTATAGACTTAGTACTTGAATTAATATATGTAATGAATGGTTGTAATTCATTATTATGTATGCATTAAATGTATAGGTTAACCCATATATATGCGTGTGTTGATGTATGTATGTTTGCATGTACAAACTTTATACTTAGTCAATTTCTGAAACTGACTAAATGTAAGAAACATCTACGGATGAACAATTTGTTGTTCCGTAGGTAAGTCTCTTACAATTAACAAACATCCAAAGATTATCTGTGGATGAACCATCAACTGGAGTGAAGTGATAATTCCAAGTGAAGACTCCTGCGGAAGAACAAGTTTCCTGCTGAACAAGTCTCCTGCGGAAGAACAAGATTCCTGCGGAAGAACAAGATTCCTGCGGAAGAACAAGATTCCTGCGGAAGAACAAGATTTCTACGGAAGAACAATCAACTACGGAAGACAATATTCCTGTGGAGACCAAACACTTGTATTCAAACAATACAAGTGTTACAAGTCAACAAGTCAATTATACGAATCCCAAGAATCCGAAGATTCCTTAACAGAAACAATTTAAATCCCAAGAGATCCGGTGTTTCCTTAACAGAAACATCACTGTCTATATATATGGATCCTAGGTTTCGAATCAAAAGGGGACGGCTTCGACGGCAAACATCCAAGCAACATTACAATCACCAAACATCACATCACACAAATCAAAACCCTAGCAGCCGTCACTTCAAACACAAAATTCAATACCTATCATTCATTGTTTATTTGTAATCATTAATATGTTTGAATGAAATACATATAAATTCAATATTTGTCAAAACATTAATTGTGTTTCTCATTAATTGTGTTTTCATTCATTGTGTTCTTGAATCATTGTTGATATTGATTTACCATTCAAACAATTAAACCAAGCCAACGTTGATTCCGCAAACGTTGACTTGAAATCAACTGACACTAATAATTTCCGATTGCGATCCTTGTTTTCACAGGTGGTATCAGAGCCAAGTGCTCATTGATTTAGATCGATTGATATATCAGTGTTAGTTGTGTTTAATTATTTTTGAAATTTTTTTGTGTGATATTTAATCTGTTGATTAACTGGGATCTATATTCAAATCAATTGAATAGCAAATCTTGACCATCGGTCAAATTAATAACTTGTTCATATCTCTTGAACATATTCGTTAGTTAACATCTTAGATCTTAACTAATCATGAGCAACTTTGGTGGACCTTTATACCAACCACTGAAGTTGGAAACAAAAGCAGATTTCAAATTCTGGAAAATCAAGTTCAGGAATCATGTAAATTATACAGATTCGGACTTATGGTATCTATAACAGATGGTCCTTATATTCCACCCACCCTCGGCCGGATTATAATGATAACAATCAACCCATAAGCACGAAAGATCTGTCGCCTGATGATCTTAAGAAGGTTAAAGTTGACATCAAAGCATACAGCTTGCTTAGTATGGCTTTACTAGAGGAAATATTAATCAAATGTGAAAATTATAAAACAACAAATTCCTTATGGAAGATACTTCATACACTCTGTGAAGGGAGTGATGAAATCCAAAGCATCAGGACGGACACCCTGCGTTCACAATATGAACCATTCTGGAGTTGAAATACACAAATGAGGAATCGAACAAGAAAATGCTACATACTTTTCCAGAAAGTTGGAAGCAAACAATATCCATGTTCAAGAATACCATAGATCTCAAAGCAGTCAGTCTAGATACTCTAGTGGCTAAAGTTGAGGCTCTTGAAATAGATGATAAAACAAGAAACAAGAGTGTGAGAACTCATGTATCATCATATCATTTTAAAGAAACAAGAAGTGCAGGAAGTGCCTTCATGTCCAATAATGATGGTGATAACACTTGTACTTTGAGTGAAGATGAAGAGGAAGTAAGTTTCTATGCCTCAAAACCTCCTAAGAAATCTTATGAAAGTAAGTCAAGAAAAGAGAAAGAAAGAACAGATGATCAAAGAGCTAAATCATCTGAAAAACCATCATCCAACAATCAATCAGAATCTATCACTGTCATTCTAGATTCTGAAGAACAAAAACCAGCTTTTGCAGCTTTCTGTTCAAGCTTTCAAGCTTACCTAGGAAGTTCATTGCCCACTGCTAACATGTGCCAACAAGATTTAGAAGAACTGCCTCCGGATGTAGTGGAGGAGATGGATCTTCAATGGCAAATGACAATGATTGCTTATAGAGGCAAACAATATCTAAGAAGAAACAAAAATTTGATTGCTGCAAGTAAATCATCACGAATTAGAGTTGATAAGTCAAAGGTTAGATGCTTCAAGTGCAATCTCTATGGACACTTTTCAAGAGAATGCAATCAACAAATTCAGATTCTGGACAACATCAGAATCATCATGCTAACCAACCTCCATCAAGTTAAAGATTCTTCAGACAGCCACAACTGTCCAACTCATCCCCACAGTCACCAATACGCCAGCAGGAACTAGCAGTTCAAAAGAATCTGGGCTGATAATTCTTCAAGATGGAACCTATGACTGGAGTCTGTATGAGAAGGAAGTGTTAGAAGAAAATCAAGCTCTAATGACTCACATGGAAAATAAAGTTCCACCCATGTCAAGTGAGGTAAGAGACAGGTTATGTTCATCAATATGTGTTGAGGAAGTAGAAAGATATAGAGTCCATGCTCAACAATTAGCTGATAAAGTTAAAAAAAATAATAATTTTGAATGAATCTCATGTAAGAGAACATAAATTATGTCAAATTAAATTAACTCTTTACAAAAGTATTTAGATAAAATTGTTTCTGAAAATTACAGTTTGAAAGCACAAGTTGAGCTTCTGACCACTTCCTTAACCAAATCCATGGCTGATCATGCATCACTGAAGTGAAACTTCAGAAGTTTCAACTTTCATCTCAACAATATGAGAAATTACTAAATGCTCATATTGCATCAAAGAACAGGTGTGGGTTGGGTTATAATGTTGTGGCACCTCCTGTAAACAATAACTACGTTCATTTGCCTCATTCAATGAAAAACAATCTATCAAAACATTTTGTGCCAAGCACCATATAGGAACTAGCTCTAATATATCTAACACTGATAATAAATTGAGGGGAATGAATTGAGTCTTCTAAATCAGAAAAGAGTAATCAATTCAATTCAGAATTTGACTTTGATGAGTGGGATGACTTGGATGATTCTGATGAACATAATGATGATCTTCTTAACAAAGTAAGAAAACCTGTTTTAAAAACAAATATTCCAGAAGTGCTTGAACAAACAAAGCTGTCATACCCTCCTAAACAAAGAAACATGTGAAGACCATCTACAGAGAATAGCTCAATTAAATGAAGGTCTTCAAGAGCTAAATCAGCAACAACATCTACGAATGAAGTAAAAGAAAAGTGTGCCTCTATTGAGGAAAGACACAAGTCATCCGTGGATAAAGGAAAGAAAAAGGCATCAGCAGATCATCAGCGGAAGAAAAACCTATCTCCAGTACCAGATCTACGAAAAAAGAAAACTTCTTCAATAGAAGTTGGTATTGATTCATAGATGATCTACGAAAGAATAAACCAGCAACAAACAAACACAAGCTTCTCAAAACAGAAAAGAAAGAATATGCAAAGATGAAGAAGATTGAAAAACCTCAAAAGTCAAACCATAAGAGTGATTCAGAGAAATAATCAGTTGAAAATTATTGCAAATGGTGTGACATGAAAAATCATAATACCGAAGATTGTTGCTTTAGTAGCTACTGTTCTATTTGCATTATGAATAATCACATGACTGTTGATTGCTACTTCAACAAACATTGTGCTATCTGCAACAAAAATAACCATTCCACTCAGGAATGTTATTTCAACAAAAAGAACAAGACAAAAGGCACAAAGAAGAAAGATTCAGATAAGTTTGAGTTAGACACTCAATCTACTGATTGTGAAAAGGGTTCAAAACTGAAGAATTCTGAACAAAATCAAAGTCAAAATCAAAGGATAAACATCCTCAAGTGTTAATCATTCAAAGAAAATATCAACTTTCCTGCAATCAAAAACACCTCATAAACGGGTTGATTTGTCTGAAAAGGAAACCAAGGATGATTTGATGATAAAGTTTCAATGTTAAAATCAAAGCATAAAACAAACAAACATAATTTGAAACAAGAAGTTAGGAATCAAGAACCCAGTTTATCAACATCCTTTTCAACAGAATCATCCTCATTTGAAACAACTCAGAATGAATCAAGAAAACCTAAAACTGAAACTTCAAGACTTATTCATGAAGGAGTAACTATTGTAGACACTGCTGACAAACCCCAGATCATTAAGGCTTGAGTTATCAATTCTAACTGATTTATTTCTGAATGCAGGAACAATATTGGAGAGCTGACAACAAGTGGTATGTTGACAGTGGTTGTTCCAGGCATATGACAAGAAACTGTTTACTTCTCCATGATTTCAAATAAAAAAATGCTTCTTATGTGGCATTTGGTAGGGATAAAAAGGGAGGTAAAATTGTTGGTGAAGGAATGGTAACAAATGGTGTACTCAAGTTTGAGAAATTAAATTATTATGAAAATTTACAGTACAATTTACTTAATGTGTCTCAAATCTGTGATCAAAATTATACAACATTATTTGATAATGCTAAGTGTTATATTCTTAAGCCAGGTTTTTCTATTTCAGAAGAGTGGGTCCATCTTTAAGAATCAAGAAAAGGATACATATATGTTTTGGACATGAACAACACCTCACTCACAAAACATGAAACATACCTTCTATCTAAGTTATCAGAAGATGTATCTCAATTGTGGCACAGAAGCCTTGTTCACTCTAACATGAAGAACATGAACAAATTGGTGAAAAATGACTTAGTCATTGGACTACTAAAGAAAGAGTTTCACTGCTCAACTCACTGTTCTTCTTGCTACAAAGGAAAACAACATAGAGTGTCTCATAAATAACAAAACAATCAACACTAATACTACAACATGTCAAATTGCTTCATATCGATCTGTTTGGTCCTACCAATGCGATGAGCATTGGAAAAAGGCAATATTGTTTGGTGATAGTTGATGATTTCACAAGATTTACATGGGTCTATTTCTTAAAACAAAAGAGTGAAACATCAGAAACATTAATGGACTTTGTCATCAAGATTGAGAATCAACTTGATACTAAGGTCAAAATTTTTAGGAATGATAATGGTACTGAATTTGTCAATTTTGAACTGGCCTCATTTTGCAAGAACAAAGGTATTGCAAGGCAATTCAGTGCTCCAAGAACTCCACAACAAACTGAAGTGGCTGAAAGAAGAAACATAACTCTCATTGAAGCAGACAGAACAATGCTAGCTGATTCATAATTGCCCATCACCTTTTGGGCTGAGGCAGTGAATACTGCATGCAATGTTCAAAACAGAACATTAATTGTCAAAGAACACAACAAAACTTCTTATGAGCTTGTATTTAAAAGAAAACCATACATAGGATATCTTTGAGTTTTTGGATGTCATGTATCTGTTTTAAACATAAAATAGTCATTAGGAAAATTTTTAGAAAAAGCATATGATAGTTTTCTTTGTTGGATATTCTTTAACATCTAAATCTTATAGAATCTATATTCCATAACATAACATTGTGGAAAAAACTCCTAATGTATCCTTTGATGAATCTGTATTTTCTAAATCCGTTAAAGGTACATCATGGTTGTTTGACATAAATGCTCTTACTAAATCTTTTAAATGTGATTATTTGAACATTGCAGGATCTATTGAAGTATGCTATCCTTTTGTTCCACCTGATATGAATGAAGTAACATTATCTGTTGATCCTCCAAGGGTACAAACATCCTCAGGAATAAACACTTCATCAGCAGAACCTGATACTGCATATGGAGAGGAACAATAGGCATCTAGAAAGGTAAATGGTGTCCCTGCATCAGATCCAAGCTCTCAAGTGAATACAACAAACATTGGAATTGTTTCAAGTTCTTACTTATCATCCATAGAAGTTCCTGTAACTCCTACAGAAGAACAAAATGAGTCCAGAGAAGTTCCTGTAACTCCTACGAAAGAGGAAACTGACTGTAGAGAAGCCCCTACAGCTCCTATAGAAGACTCTCATGATGCTACTGATATTCATGCTACTGAAGATCATTCAACACCACATATGGAACTTTTTGACTACTTCCTAAACTCTCAACCTAGTTTGGATCAGACTGCAACAATGGATATGACTAACCTGGAATCATCTATTCTAGTTGAATCAACTCCATCATCAAGAATCAATAAGACTCATCCAGTCAACAACATTATTGGAGATCTTAATAAGAGAACTACAAGAAGCCAAAGTGGTACTGCCAACATTTGTCTTTTCAGTTGTTTACTTTCATAAGTGGTTCCTCCAAACATCATTGCTGCTTTAAAGGACAATAGTTGGATTGAAGCTATGCAAGAAGAGCTTCAACAATTTAGAAAGCAAAAAGTGTTATCTCTTGTTGATTTACCTGAAGGCCAACATCCTATTGGAACTAGATGGCTCTACAAAAACAAACTAGATGACAGAGGGATCATTGTAAGAAATAAAGCAAGATTGATTGCTCAAGGATACACACAAGAAGAGGGAATAGACTATGATGAAGTTTTGTACCAGTTGCAAGAATTGAAGCCATAAGAGTGTTCCTAGCTTATGCATCATATAAGAAATTCACTGTGTATCAGATGGATGTCAAGTGTGCATTCCAATATAGGAAAACGGATAAGGAAGTTTATGTGTCACAACCCCCTGGTTTTGAAGATCCTCATTATCCACATAGGATATACAAGCTAGATAAAGCCTTTTATGGTCTTCATCAAGCACCAAGAAAGTGGTATGAAACACTATCATCTTTCTTTCTCAAGAATGGATACAAAAGAGGAACCATTGATCAGACTCTCTACCTCAAACAAGAACATCAAGATCTCTTGGTTGTTCAAATATATGTTGATGATATTATATTTGGATCAACTAATAAGAGATTGTGTGTGAATTTTGAAGAATTGATGAAATCATAATTTCAGATGAGTTCAATGGGAGAATTAACTTTCTTTATTGGTCTTCAAGTTCATCAAAAGACAGATGGGATTTTCATCAATCAAGAAAAATACATACATCAGATTCTGAAGAAGTATAATCTTGCTGAAACATCTTCATGCAAAACTCCAGCCTCAACAATTGAAAAGATTATACCTGATCCTACAGGAAAATCTATTGATCAAAGATTATATAGATCAATGATAGGATCTCTTATGTATTTAACTGCCAGTAGACTTAACGTTATGTTTGTTGTTGTGTTTGTGCCAGGTACCAATCTGATCCAAAAGAATCTCATTTGAATGCAATGAAAAGAATCTTCAGATATCTCAAAGGAAAACCAGGACTTGGTCTTTGGTATCCAAAGAATGGTGATTTTATACTCAACTCATACTCAGACAGTGACTATGGTAGATGTAACAGTAACAGAAAATCCACAACTGGTGGATGTCAATTTATCGGACCAAGACTAGTATCATGGCAGTGCAAGAAACAAACCAATGTATCTGTATCCACAGCTAAGGCTGAGTACATAGCTGCTTCATCTGGTTGCTCTCAAGTTCTTTGGTTGCAAAACCAATTGCTTGACTCTGGTTACAATTTCCTTCATACCTTAGTTTACATAGACAACTCTGCTGCTATGTTTATAACAGCTAATCCTATGCAACATAGTAAAACAAAACATATTGAGATAAGATATTATTTTCAGAGAGATTGCTCAGAAAAGGGTTTGATTAAATTAGTGAAAGTGGATACAACAAATCAGCTTGGTGATCTATTCACCAAAGCCTTTGATTCAATTAATTTTTTTCTAATTGAGTCTCTAGGCATGATCAACTTAATTTAAGCATTTTGAACAATCAAAGAGAAGCATGTAATGATTCTTCAGCATGACATATGCATGGAAAATGATAGTACACTATAACTTTGTTTATTCTTGAATCCTTAAACATCATTAAATTTGAGCTAGCTTCTTGATATGTGAGTAGGTTCATCTTGAGTGGAAACTACATTTAGTGCATGCCAAACATAATGCAAGGTAACTGTTTGTGGAAAATTTCATTTTTAGAATACAAAGTGAGTCTTATTCTGATGTGATCAAGTCACTCATCTAAGCACACTATGTATCGACACTTTATAATATCTATCTTTACATATCATACTCCCTTTGTTTTGTGTAAACAAAGACCTGGGTGTATGATCACCATACTGTATAGTTATCAAAGGTGAAAAGATCATGATCCTCATCTTCCCTCTGTTTTGTGTAAACAAAGACCTGGGTAAAAGCACCTCTGTTTTACGTAAGTAAAGACTTGGTGACCTGATGATGATCATATCTAAGCTCTCAAAAGAATCCTATGTGATCAATTGTATATTAATCTAGAGCTCTTACATCAATGCATTAATAAGATGTCTAATGCATCACAAGATAGATCTTATAAGTTAAAGTACATTGTTATTAAGTGTGAAAAAGTGATGATTTGACTTGCAAAGGGAGGACAAGATCTTCGTGAATTGAATGTGAGGCCCATAACAGTTACTTCCTAATCAATATAAAAACATGATAAACAGCATGCCTAGTTGATACATTAGCTCTTGTATGGATTGAACTAGATAATATACTTGCAATCAGAACTATGTTCAGGAATCAATTTAACAAAATAACTCATCAGGAAGAGGCTTAGTATTCTAGTATGATCCCATCATATGTGTATACATTTTTGTGCATCATCATACAGTTAAATAACTCTCATGATATTCTTCTTAGAAATTTATGATAAATGCATACTCTCATCATTAATCACAAATTTAGAAGGAGTAGAATTCATAAAGATAAGTTGATCAATCAGTAGGCTTGTCTATTTCATTATCAACTTGAAGGAATTGGAACCTGAGCATCCTTTTAGCTCTTAGATACATGAAGTCCTTAAAAATTTAAATCTTCTTGTGCACAATTGCAAAAGTCAACAAGGTCTAAAAGCAATAAATGGTCCTAAGAATGGACTTGGACCATACAACAAAATAAATTTCTTAGCATTGTACCATCTTAAGCATCCGCAGAAGCTACAGTGTGAAAATTTAAATGTTTATCCGTAGATTAGTAAATTACGGATGAGCAAAGATCAACAATCATAATTTAAATTCGTAGTTTGGTAATCTATGAAAAATTTAAATTATATATAATCAGCATCGCTAAGTCATCCACATATGATTTATGGAATCCGTAGTTAATCTGCGGAAAAACTTAAAACTTTGGAAAAGTTAATTTGCTGAGAGTCCCACTTCATTAAATAAATAAAAATTAATGTCTGAAAGAGTATAAATGATGTTCTTTGACTTCATTATTCATTATTCGTTTTTTCAGAACATTTTTTTAGACCTAGAAAAACCCACTCAACAAACTTTTCCCCCTCTCTCTAACATTCAAAATTTTTAATCAAAATATCAAACAAACACATAACCTTGTTCTCTGATCACTGTGTTCAAGGAAAAACATGTTGTAATGTTCAATAATGAATCGTTTGATTCTTGTTTAATCAAATAACTATTCGTATTCTCATAATTATTAATGTGATTCTAACAAAATCTTCTTCTTCTAAACAGATGGATAATCGATTTGCAAGAGAGCACAATGTGTGTGCTTTCTTAGACCCTATTGCAGAAGGGTGTCAAGATATTATACGATATCTAAGAAGATCAAGGTTGTTCTATGCCTTATCAGCAGAGCCTATGATTCATCAATCACACATCACTGATTTCTGGAAGTCTGCATGAATAGAAGAAGATGGTGAAGTTATTATAGCTGAAGTGAAGAACCGAAGACTGAGAGTGAATGAACAAACAATAAGAAGGGTTCTTGAGTTGGGAGATGTAGAAGCTGGTCATCCTGATATGTTCGAAAAGGAATACATAGAGAAATTTTTTGATGGGATATTATGGTGATTTCGAGAAGGGAGAAATAAAGAAAGGAAGACTCTGCAAGCCCTATAGATTTCTTTGCCACACTATCTCAAGTGCATCTCTAATAGGAAATCTGGACTTGACAGATTTTCAAGGCATATCTCATCTGGCATTATTAGTATTTTTGAGGGAAGAACCTACAATTATTCAAAGTACATCTTCAACTGCCTATGTGATCATATCAAAGTGCAGAAGGCTGACAAGATGTATATGTTTCCAAGGTTTTTACAACTAATCATCAATGTTGGTCTACCTGGGACTACTGTAGATGGTGGTGTGTTTGTTCAAGCTCACCTAGGTAGATCTGTACTGAACAAAATATCATGGAAGTATGAAGGAAGACCTGCCCATGTTTGCTCATGTGGTTGATGCTACTGCAAACATCCCTCAAGAGCTTGTCGGGAAGATCAACAGGAGGACTCTCCAACAAACTCTGTTCAAGCCGCTCATTCACCAAATCTATCACACATTCAGCAACAACATCAATTCCTACAACCCCCTTCTCCTACAAGTCAAATACTCAACCCATCTCACCCACTCACTCTGTTCACACCCAACAATCACCATTAGCCAATCAAAACACTCAGCCCATATCTCCATTCTCTCAGCAATTATCTGGGAGTGTGCATACTGAACCCATCTCTATCACTCAGTCTGTAAACTCTTTTCATTCTGGTGAGACTGCGTTGATCTCTCAAGCAAGTACCATCCCTTTATCATTCTCCAATCATGAAGAACCAGTTGCATCCACACAAACAGAACCTGTAGTGCACAACATGAACTTAGAAGCACAATCTCATCATGATAAGCTTGAACAACCACAAGATAAATGGTCAAGCTCAGCAAGTGTGAATGCTCGTACTGAAGAGGTTAAAGATAAAATTGTTGACAATCAAGAAGAAAAAAAATATGAGGAAGATATTATTTACAATGAAGGTGATCTGAGTGATGATGACATCCCTTTAAGAAAAAGTTATCTGGTGGCTGAGTACAACAAGCTTGTAGTGAAGTCCAACTTTAGAAAGCAAAGGATTAAGGAGCTTAAAGGAATAATTGCAGGAAAGGATGAAATGCTGATGCAGCTAGAATCAAGAATCAAAAGCTTAAGAGAAGATGCCATGTGTAATAATGAAGTGATTGATGCCCTTTTCAACAAGACTCTGAGCTCAAAGAATCAGTAAAGAAAGAGAAAGATGAAAATAAGAAACAAATAGTGAAAATTGATCAAATGAATGACACTCTTTATGATCAATCAACTCTGTTGAGAAGAAAAGAAGAAGAGATTGATCAGCTGAAGATGAAGATATGTGCTTTTGAATCAAACCAACTAAAGAAACCTGCTGAATCTTCTATACAACTCATTCAATACTCAAGGAAGAGGAAGTATCTGGCTCAACAAAGATTCAAGTAATCAATGTTGAAGATTCTCCTAAAAGGTCAAGGCATACATCTTCTGAGCACACTCCTTCTATGGATATCTCAACATCAAAGCAAGCTACTATTGATGAAGCTGAGAGTGATGCTGAGTGGAAAGAATTGACTGAAAAAGTGCCTAACAAAGAACAAGAAGAATTAAAGGCTGATGATCTTCTGACAACAAAAGACATAATGGAAGAAAGGCATGAATCTGCAATGTTTATGACCCTGATCAACCATGGATTTCCATATGACATGGTTGAAAGGATGAATATGACTGAGATGAAAAACACATTGAAAGAGTTTGAGCTTGTTAGATTTATGATTCCTAACTGTGATTTTGAGGCATTCATAACATTTCAAGCCATCTAGAAAATCTAGAAAGATCTAGGCCATTGTGACACTGCTAAACTCAACAAGTATAATATGGTATGTCGGTTTCAGGGACACAATTACAAGGCTCATGAGCTTAAAGGAAGAAGTGCTGCTGAATTAGAAGAATGATGGAACATGTTGTCTGTTGAACTTGACACTGGAGTCAGATTCAGAACTGAAGCTCCAAACCTCATAATGAGCAACAAGAAAACTCTCTGTTGATCCTATAACTGTTGAATCTAAGATCAGCACAAAGGCAAAGACAACTGATTAGAGAACCAAGAGCATCATTCCTGGCAAAGTGTGGCCATTAGGGACAACTATTAGAGAAATCACTGAACAAAATCAACTCTCAAGAGCTATATGATCAATATCACAACTCTTAGTTTTATAGATAGAACAGGATTATGGCCTAGAAATATGATCCAGACTGGGATTGTGCAATTATCAAGAGAAACCTCCAGAAGAATTCAGTATTTCCATGATACAGAAGCAGTGCTGAGGCTTCATGAGAGAGTATCAAGGATTTACAAAGTCTTATAATGTCTAACTATCAATTCACTCAGGGAAGATATTTCTCTGTGTTGGTGGGAAAGTTAAAGACAAAAATCAAAGATGATGTGATTAAAAGCAAAAAGAGAGGTGAGAGCACAAAAGAAGATTAGAGAGAAAGAAAGATCAGGCACCAACTACTCTTATTAGTTGATGATGAATTCCTAGGAGATGTTTGTGTTCTAATAGAAAACATAGCCCTCAAAGTCATTGGAGACAATCAATACACTATTCCCATAACTGGTGGGGATATGTTAAGAAACCAAAAGAATAGTGCTACTAAGGAACGCTGATGGTATGACAGGATCAGTGATCACAAGTTTGATGTATCAGAATATAAAGCAGCGGAATACACCACGAATTAGACCAATTGTAGCAAGCTAACGATATTGTGAGCATTAAGATCGCATACAGTTATAGGGAGAGAATATGTATTTCTGATTTCTAGGAATGTTTATAGATGAGGAATATTTCTAATCGAATCAATCATTCATTCCATTCAATTCCTCATTTCATTCAATGATTACAATAGGTTGTCACTCCTTATATAGAGTGCAACAGTCACTGCTGTTATCACGGAAAGTGACAACTGGCAGATCCAATACAGAAATAACTAATCTTAACAAACTACTGAAATGTTCACAACTACTGAGAACATATCAGCAAGTTAAGTACAAAATATAAAACTACTGAAACTACAACGACTGAAGAACAAGCTCTTCAGTCGTTTTACAAAACTACTGAAACATAGAAAATAAAACTACTGATATCACAACTACTGAAGAAGTACTCTTCAGCAGTTGTGACAAACTACTGAGGCTTCAGTACTTGATCTTCAGACTTTGACCTTCAGGTGTTTCATCAGCTGATGACTTCAGTAGATATCATCAGCTGATGTCTTCAGTCTTTGTCTTCAGACTTTGTACATCAGTTGTTGATCTTCAGCACTTGTGAACTCTTCAGCTGTTGTACTTCAGTACTTTGGTCTTTCAGCTTCAGCACTTGTGTTCTTCAGCTGTTGTACTTCATACTTTGCTTCAGCTACTTGTGTTCTTCAGCTGTTGTACTTCAGTACTTTGGTTCTTCAGCTGTTAAGGTCTTCAGCACTTGATCTTCAGCTGTTGAAGTCTTCAGCACTTGTCAAACTACTGATGAGGCTTTCAGCAGTTGTTGTGATACCGTGTGGGACTTAGAGGTTTTCTGATCTTGGCTCATTGGTTCTTTTGGTCCAACAAACTCCCCCTGAACCAATGCAGCCAAAACCTCTAACTTATTTATACTCCCACTTATTGATGGCAAAAATGTTGGTCTTTTTCTTCTTGATCAGTAGAGAAGATGACCCATGTACGCTCCGGCCTGGGAAGAAATCTCAAATATTTGTTTGGCAGAGTATGAATGGGAACTCTGTTTTGGGGAACTGGACACAGAGTTGTTATCCCATTCATGAGATTTACTTCCCCATAATGAGTCTGTATGACTCACGAACATAGGCCTCAAGGAGAACAATTTGTTCTCTTGAGAGAGTTCTTCAGCTCCTCCTTCGAAGAAGAACTCTGGACCATAGTACTCTGATAAGTACTTCATGGTCCTGCCATTTTTCAGCTCCACCGTAGTTACCTCCCTATATACAAATTCATCAGGATGGTTGCCTTCAAGGAGTAACTGGAGCTCATTCTTTTGGATGTCTTCAAGCTTTTTATATAACAACCCCTTCTTAATCATCTTGTTTTCTAGTAAGGCTTGAGGTGTCTTCTTTGCTTGGTGAGCTTTCTTGAATTCATCAATGATTTCCCAAGGTGAGACTACAACGGCCAACATGATGGTAGATTCTATTGTTTTTCGTACTGGCCGTTGTATCTGTGGGGAGTTCTTTTATGGATTCTAGAACTCACCCTGGGGTCTGGCCATACTCTCTCACTCTCCCTTCTGATACTGAAAGGTGTGCCTGAGAGTGTACAGCCTTTGAGCATGCCCTTCATGGCTTGAATAGATGATGACTGAGGAAATTCCTTGTCAACCATCTTCAACAGTTGCTCATCGTGCTTTTTCTGCTGTTCTTCTTCTTCTATCTTGACTCTGACCATTTCCCTTTGAGAGTCAGGGTGATCATGGATTGACTTCGGGGTTTTGGTAGCTTCAGAACAGCAGAGAGTGGCAGACTATCATCTTCATCCTCTTCTTCTTCTTCTTCTTCCATCCTCAGCACCCTTCTCCTCCTTCGGGGTACATCACTGGATGATGGTTGGGTTGGTGAAGGGATTGGTTTTGAAGAAGAGGATGTTTGGATTTTGGCTTAGAGGTTGGTTGGGAGATTTGAGGGATAGGATCTGTTTGAGTGGGTGGAAGGGAAGGTTGATCTAGCATCCTTGTAGTTAATTTCGCCTTTGTGAGTTTAGCCATCTCTAACCTTTTGCCAGCCCCAGCCTCATCAAGGGCTTCCACAATAATCCCTTTGTTGAATTGCTCAGACAGACAGATTCTGGTGGCTATAGCCAGAATGCTGTCCCTGGACCATGCGCGGATCTCCATTAATGATCTTCCCAAGTATTTTGCAATAAAGCGGATCATTATTTCCAACCTCTTTTCTCAAGAGCATCATACCTGCCCATCGGGTTTGTATCTCTTGTACTTCTAACCTTCTGATCTCACTATCCAGTGTGGCTGTGTCAACCCCTGCCTGAAGAGTTGTTCAATTATTTTATCCATGGAGCGGCTGTGTGTGGTGTCAGCTTCTTTGACCAGCTCCTCCAAGGATTTGTCTTCAGCAGTGTGATCATCAGCACTTCTCTTTCGCTTGTACGTGAGCAGAGGTTGCTTTTTTTTCCTCCTCTTGGACTTGCTTCTCTTCCTTTTCCTCAGATCTTTTCCTCTTCCTTTCTTTCACTGCAGTACTCTCCCCCTTTTTGGTTGCATTGGAGGAAGGGGTTGGTACCGCAGAGAAAGAGTCTTTTGGACAGCAGCATCAACCAGGGGCTGTAATGTGGAGGAAAGCCTCTCATCAAGGGCTTTGATCACTATATCAGTGATTATTGGGGTGATGAGAGGAAGGGAATTTTGGAGTACAGCACCTATTTGCTCAGGAGGGTTCTGTTCCTGAGAAGTAGGGCCTGAAGCAGAGGCAGGTGGTTGATTTTGGGGTGGCTCGTGTTTGGGAAACCTTCAAGGGAAGGTGCCATCTGTGGGTGTATGATGGTGGCAGATGGACTTGCATCCTGAGACATCTTGGCCAGCAGCTCTTTGAGTCTGCTAACCTCATCCTCTAGAATGGTATTTTGAGCAACTACATCATAGAAGAAGCTCAGGTCATCATCAGTTGTACTGAATCACCTGACCTCCTGCTTAGAGCAGGATTTACATGCACTGGGTGTAGACCAGTTGGTGCATGTGCCCCTTGTGCTTGGTACTGGGGACTTCCAGCCTCAGGACAATGTCCATCATCAGCTGTTGCCTCTAGGGAGGTCTTAGCAATGTTACCAGCCTCACTCTGGTCATGTGCTGAGTCAGAGGAGGTGGCAGCCTCACTAGATATTCTAAGCTCCTTGTCTACACCAGGAGATAGAATTGGGAAACCCCTGTGCTGTGGGTTCTCAGGTGCACTGTGTTCCTCCCCCTCAATTGTAGAGGATTCCCAGTAGTAAGTGGTTTCTGGGGAGGGGTGAGGAGTGCAATTGAGTCAGCACTTGTGCAACTATTAAAGTTGGGCTGTGAGGGGCGGTTGTTTGGGGTAGGGGTTAGAAGCAGTGTGCACCTGGGGTGGATGGTGCTCTTCAATGGCAATCTCCTCAAGTGAGTAAGATCCCAGATAAGTAGGTGCCCTTGGGTTGCTGCAGCTCCTGTTGAGAGGAAGCCTGAGCGGCTGTGGCTGGAAGAGTCATTGTATCCACTAGGGGGTTTGGACTAGTGGATATATCCTGCGTTGTGGTGCAGGAGCATCCTCAGGGGACTCAATTCCCTGAGTAGCCATTTTGGGTTTCTTTTTGGTGGGTTTGGTGGGGACATTGGATTTGGAGGTGGTGGCTGTGGGTTCCAGCTGCGTGGGTTTTCGCAGCTTGGCAGCCAGTTTGAGTGTCCGGTCAGAGTTGTGCCGGGAGTATACTTCTGGCAGAACAGCCGTAGCAGGGACTCCCAAGCCAACAAGTCCCTCAGCATTAAGCTGGTCTATAATAATGGCCATTATGAACCGTGGATAGAGTATCCAACGGTTGGCAGTTAGTTTTTGAGCCATATCTTTGAGCTCTGAAAATATTAATTCTGAAAAATTCAGTGGTTGTTGCTCAAGGATAGAATACATTACCTGCTGCCATTTGGTGGACATTTGATCCCAAGACGATGTCTTAGGGGCCAAACATACATTGACCATATGAAAAATCAGGCGCTCAGCGTCATTAAAGTGTTTCTTCATGATGGTGGTGGCACTGAGATCACCTTGATATCCATGCTGAGCAAATGATAGATCTATGGTGCCCTTCGGATATCCAGGCAGGAGAGTAGCATCACTCAGTTGAAGAATTTTACGGATTGTTGCAGGAGTAATCACTACTTCTTTGTTGTTGACGACTGACCGGAGGGATCGTGTGTTGCTCTCCTCAGTGTAACAGTAACGTTCATCCAAAATTGGTTCAAGGATTCGGCATGTAAAACGGGGTTCAGAAGGAATGCCTTGTTGTATTGGGACTGAACCATAAGATCGATAGCAGTATCGAACTTAGTCCAGATCGGCGATTTTGTGAGGTAGGCAACACAGTTGTGTCGCGGTTTAATTTGCATAGACGCCATGGAAGTTTTGGAGAGGAACGTTAGGTTTGAAGAAGATGAAGCATGGAGAGCTCAGGTTAAGGGTATTTATAGGGTACGGGTGAGGAAACGACTGAAGGATGTGGTGTTAGTCATCAGTAGTTTTAAACGACCGTTGACATGGTATTATCCTTTCAGACGTTGAAACAGCTGAAGTCGTGGTTAGGCATCAGTAGTTTAGAAAACTACTGAAGACCGTGGTTTTGACTTCAGATGATTGAAACAACTGAGGACATGGTGTTTGTCATCAGTAGTTATGAAACTACTGAAGACAGTGGTTTTGTCATCAGCTGTTGTAAACAACTGAAGACTTGGTATTGGTCATCAGTAGTTATAAAACTGCTGAAGACGTGGTTTTGTGCTTCAGTTGTTTAAATGAAACAGCAGTTGTACAAAACGACTGAAGAGAAAGTTCTCTTCAGCTGTTTTCGTCAATTCTTAGCTTTTCAGCTGTTTCAAACTGTCCTCAACACATTCATCAGTCTTTATGGCTGATTTCAGTTGTTTCATAGGACATCAGTACTTATCTGTTTTTACTGATTGCAGTAGTTATGACTGCATCAGTAGTTGTAACTACTTCAGTAGTTTAGAGCAGATGAAGTACTTCAGTACTTGTGAGACATTTAGCCTTCAGTAGTTATAAAAACTACTGAGGTTAAAAGAGCTCATCAGTACTTATATGTGACAGGCTCATGATCATCAGTATGAATTACTGAGATCATCAGTAGTTGTCACCTATTCTAGCTGCAGCATACCAAGCCTTAACACCAGGTTTTGGAAAGTTGAACTATCCAAAGGCTTAGTAAAAATGTCTGCAAGCTCATCAGCACTAGGCACAAACTTAGGATCAATCAGACCTTTTTCAAAACAATCCCTTATAAAATGATGTCTGATCTCTATATGTTTGGTCCTAGAGTGCTGGACTGGATTTTTGACAATGCAAAGAGCTGAAGCACTATCCATTAACAATGGAGTCTTAGTCTCTGTAATGCCATAATCCAAAAGTTGGTTTTGAAGCCAGAGTACCTGAGATGTACAGCTTGCAGCAGCAATGTACTCTGCTTCCGCAGTGGATGTAGCAACTGAGGTCTGTTTCTTGCTCTGCCAAGAAATCAAGCAGTTGCCTAGGAATTGACATCCACCAGAAGTTGATTTCCTGGTCAACTTACACCCTGCATAGTCACTGTCAGAAAAAGCAACTAATTTACCAGAATGTCTGGTAGAATACCATAAACCTAGAGATGGAGTGCCTTGCAGATATCTAAAGATCCTCTTGACTGCAATCAGATGAGACTCTTTAGGTGCAGCCTGAAATCTAGCACAAACACATGTAGCAAACATAATATCTGGTCTAGAAGCTGTTAAATACATCAAGGACCCAATCATACATCTGTAAAGTGTTTCATCAACCACTTTACCTTTCTGATCTGAGTCCAGTTGTGTGGTGCTGCTCATGGGAGTAGAACAGGGCTTACAGTTTTGTAAATCAAACTTTTGCAAAAGATCTTTTGTATATTTGGATTGATGAATAAAAATTCCATCAGCCTTTTGTTTGATTTGCAACCCCAGAAAGAACTGTAATTCTCCCATGGCACTCATTTCAAACTTCTGTTGCATCAACTTTGTAAAGGCATCACACAACTTTGGATCAGAGGATGCAAAAATGATATCATCTACATAAATTTGAACAAGTAGATTATGCTGCCCAGCTTTCTTAATAAATAAAGTCTTGTCTATGGAGCCTCTAGTGAAATTGTTTTCCAGAAGAAAGTTTGATAATGTCTCATACCAGGCTCTGGGAGCTTGTTTTAACCCATAAAGAGCTTTATCAAGCTTATACACCCAATTAGGATGTTTATTGTCCTCAAAGCCTGGAGGTTGACATACATAAACCTCTTCTTTAACTTTTCCATACAAAAATGCACTTTTGACATCCATTTGAAAGACTTTAAGTTTTTGATAAGCAGCATAAGCTAAAAACAATCGAATTGCTTCCAGTCTGGCTACAGGGGCAAAGGTTTCATCATAATCAATACCTTCTTCTTGTGCAAACCCCTGAACAACCAGTCTGGCCTTGTTCTTAACAATAAGCCCATTTTCATCAGTTTTGTTCCTAAACACCCATTTAGTGCCTATTGCACACTTACCTGGAGGTAGAGGAACCAGTTCCCACACTTGCTGTTTCTTGAACTGAAGAAGCTCAAGCTGCATGGCATCAACCCATCCATTGTCCTTTAAAGCAATGTGATAATTCTTTGGCTCTTGCTGACTGATGAAGAGAGCATAGAAGCAGAAATTTGACAATTGACTTCTTGTTGATACTCCAGCAGTGATATCACCAATGATTTGAGACATAGGGTGATTCTTCAGATCTTGATACACAATGAGATCTGTGCAAGTGTTTGTAGCCGGTTCAGCAGCAACAGATGGTGATGGTGAATCATTTCCTTGAAACCAATCAGTGGATGGTAATTCAAAGGAAGTTGAATTCGAAGAAATCTCATCAGCATTTGTTGTGGATGGTGCTACTGGCGCTACAGGAACATCAGGTCTAGTTGAGTCAGGCAGCTGATCACTAAACCTGAAGAGGTGAGTACTGCAATCATCATCATCATCAGCAGTACCACCAGGTGGTGAACTGTTGACAGGAGCAACAGCAGGAGTTTGATAAGGAACATATTGCAGTATGTCCAGATCAAATAACTCCACAGGACTTTGTGGAATCTTGTCCTTTGGAGATTCATTAAACTTAACATGTAGAGTTTCTTCAACCATCTTTGTTCTGCAGTTGAAGACTCTGTATGCCTTGCAAGTAGATGAATAACCAACAAAGTATCCTGCATCCACCTTAGGATCAAATTTGTGGAGTTGATCCTTTGTGTTGAGAATAAAACAGGGACACCCAAATGCTTTGAAAAATGAAATCAGAGGAGCCAAATGATGGAGAACTTCATATGGAGTCTTCATCAACCTCTGATTTACTAAAACTCTATTTTGCACATAACAAGCTGTGTTGACAGCTTCGGCCAAAAGGTCAATGGCAAACCTGAGTCAGCCAGCATGGACCTTGCAGCTTCAATGAGGGTCCTGTTCTTTCTCTCCACTACTCCATTTGTTCTGGAGTCCTTGGAATGCTGAACTGCCTTTTGATTCCCTTTGAAAGATAGAAGTCATCAAGTGTATGATTTCTGAACTCAGTTCCATTATCACTCCTAATACACTTGACTGGAAGGGAATACTGCTTCTCAATGTACAGCACAAAGTGGATAATCTTCTGAGCAGCCTCATCCTTTGAATGTAGAAAGAAAGTCCATACAAATCTGGAGTAATCATCCACAATTACCAGACAGTATTTCTTCTTTGCCATGCTCATTACTCTCACAGGACCAAATAGATCCATATGCAGTAATTGCAAGCAGGCAGTGGACTTGGACACTTCAATAGGAGGAATGAGACCTTGTGCTGTTTTCCTTTTAAACAAGCAGTGCATGTTTCATCACAGTGGAACTCCTTTATTGGTAAGCCTCTGACTAAACTATTGTGGCTAAGCTGATTCATGTTTTTGAGATTAACATGACCAAGCCTCCTGTGCCACAGTTTAGATTCTTGAAAAGAGGCTTTGGAAAATAGGCAAGGATTGCCTTTGAGATCTATCTTCTTAGAGAGATCTAAGGCATACACTCTTCCTGTCCTGTTGGCTTTCAGGAGAGTGTGATCATCCAACACCTTGTCAATCAAGTGCAAAACTTTGGATGACAGAATCCTACAGTTTTGACTTGTGAAAAGGGCAACATGGCCTTTATCACACATTTGACTGACACTCAAGAGGTTGTACTTGAGATTTTCCACATGATTAACATCATCAAATTTGATTTCTCCATTGGAGACAAAGCCCTTACCGATGATGTAACCCCTAGCATCATTGCCAAAAGAGACAAATCCCTTCTTTCCTTGAGAGTAGTCATGAAGAAGAGAGATGTTCCCAGTCATGTGCATAGATCCCCACTGTCTACATACCAGATGCTACTTTGGCATGTTGAAGAACCCTGCAATAATAAACAATCAGTTAGTTTTAGAGACCCAAACCTTTTTGGTTTTGGGCCTGGTCTCATCAATAGATGGTAAACTAACATGTTTATTTGTAACAACAGCCTGAGAAGAAGAAGATGGTGTAGAAGAGGAGTCCTTTGGCTTAGACCTCCTTTTCTGTGGTTTCAACATAGGAGAATCTAGTTGGTTAACTCTACCCAACAGATGTTGTACCATCATCACCAGCTGTGTCTGATTTTGTGATAAAGCTTTCAGCTCATCAGACACATTGCTAGTGGAGTTAGATAAGGTCCTATGTTGCACCTTCTTCTTTTGAGCACCCTCAGCTGTCACCTGTTTAACTCCTTCCTTTTTGAATTGCTTTAAGGACTTAAGGGTTACAGGATTTGATGTTGCTGATACAAATGTGGTCTCAAACTCAGTTTTCATTTTTACCATTTTCTCATTAATTTCTTCTTTTGTTTGAGTTTGGAACCTCTTTTGTACCAACAATCATCTGTAAGATGATTGAACAAACCACATATTTCACATGGTTTCTTCTTCATCTTAGGTTGATCATCAACTAAAGATGGTGAAGCAACAGAAGACTTGTTCTTCAATGCTTTGGAAGCATTGGTTGCTTTCTTGACATCCTCTTTAGTAGTCTTCAAACTCTTTCTACTGCCAGTTTTCTTCTCTTCAGTGCTGACAGCAGTTGAAGTTTGAACTTCAGGTGTTAAATCCTGCTCTCCAGTCCTTTCAGGACCTTCAGGATTAACTCCTGAGTTGATCAACTTATTGATCATGTGAATGTCAGCATTTGGACCATCAACATCAGCTGATAGGTTCAAGAGGACTTGATGCTGACTGCTACTTCTGATTGTGCTGTATCAGAAGGTAGATCACATGATTTGATGGATTGGTTATCACTCTCACCATCAGATTCTACCTCTGCTCTTGGGTAAAATCTGTAGGTGGAGCAGTGTGATTATAGCCAATGCCAAACTTCACATTTGAAGCAGATTGCTTACTAAGAAGCATTTCAAAACCTTGCATGATTGTACCCATCTATCACACTCGACCTGGGTAACTGCAAGGGTTTCTTTGAGATCTTTGTACTTCTCTAGAAGTACATCTTCTCTAGCCTTATCATCAATTATTTTGCAATTCAGTTTATAACCTCATCATTTTTATCTTTGAGCACAAACTCAAACTCAGCTTTGTTTTTGGAAATTATTTGTTCTAGCTCAATGTTCTTATTAATTAAAGCTACATTTGCTTCTCTAATGGAAGCAAATGCTGCTATGCATTGTTCAGAACATAATTTGGCTTTTGCCTCAGAGGATACCTGTGATACCTGAGGTGTAGAGGCATTGGAAGATGAAGTATCAGCAGACTCCAAAGCCATAAGAGCTAGATTCCCAAGGGACTGTCACCACCATGTTGACCAGCACCTGAGAACAGTTGATCATGACCAGACAAGTCATCTGGTAAACTGCTCCAGTCAACAACTCCTGGGGTGAAGAAGCTGTGTTGTTGAGATGAAGGTTGTTGATGAGATAGGGAAGGCTGAGGTTCTGGTAATGCATGAGGTTGTGGTGTCATAGGAACTTGAACTTGATTTGACTGTGGCATGTAATAACCAGGGTACTGATATGGCATTTGACCCTGAGGAACAAAATATGCCGGAGATTGTTGTTGAGGATGATGACTAGATGTGACAGGATGTTGCCCTCTGTTTTGTTGACTATTGCCAGGAAAAGTCACAAAGGGTGCAGTAGAGTTTGATCCAGTTGATCTACACTCTCTTGCAAAGTGTCCAAGCCGTTGGCATTTGTGACACCTCAACTTGCTCTTGTCAAAACCAACTTTGGTTTTGCCAGAGAGTCCTGGGAATTTTCTTCCAGTTCTTTTGTAGAACTTCTGAGATCTGATATTTATCAAGGCCATTTGGCTCAAATATCCATCTCTTCTAAGTCATCATCAGCAATCCCCTTGAGATCATCCATAATGAAACATAATTGTCATTATTACATCCAGTGAACTGACCATCAACACTTACAAATGCAGAATTAGAAGTGCTCGAAGAGAAATTAATATGCTCATCATACTGGCATTCAGATGAAGCATATTCTGACTCATGACCCACCAAGGCAGTGTTGCCTTGTATAAAGTTCAGTGAGCTTTCCAGATGAAGACAGCTTTCTCTTCTGTTCTATCTCTCTCTCAAAAGTGAGCAATTTCCCATGGAGTTGGGTGAGAGATAGTTTGTCCAAACTTGCACTGGAGCGTAGGACAATAGTATATGTGTCCATCTCTCAGGCAGTGATCTGAGAAATCTGTTATTCATCTGAATATTGGTGTATTCAAGTTTGACCATTTTTAGTTCAGAGATCAAACAAGAAAACCGCTCATATTGTTGAGTCAGTGTCTCACCCTTTCTATGAGAGAATGTCTCATATTGTTGGGCAAGAATTTCTCTATTATTTGCCAAGACCTCATCTGTTCCTCCAAATTGTTCTTTCAAAGCAATCCAGAGGTCATGGGCAGTTTCATGATGCATTAGCCCAGAATAGATTTCATTGGGCAAAGCCATGGCCAGAATTCCATGGGCTTTTGCATCAATCTCAAGCAACTTTTTATCCTCATCTGAGTATTGCTCCCTCCTCTTCGGAACCATTTGATTGGTTTCCGGGTTATTCACCATAGGCTTGTGTGGACCATGTACCACTGATGTCCAACACCCTGCTGTTAACAGACAGGTGATGGAGCATACGTCTTTGCCATATGTTATACTCATTCCTAACCAGCATAGGAGGCTTGGTTGAGGAACCAGTATTGTGAGGATCATTGGAGGGAGTGGTCATTTTCAGTTCAAAAACAGTTTTTTTAAAAAAGTTTTAGACAACCCACAACAAACTCAATGAGAACCAAGAAAAGATCTCAGGATGAATGAGCAGAAATACAGAAAATTCAATCTCTATAACCGTTTCTTGCAAAAACAAAAACTAATTCAATCAAACTTGGATCTTGAATAGCAGTTTCAATGATCAATTATTAGATCGATCAATGATTAACCTGCTCTGATACCATTTGACAGGATCAGTGATCACAAGTTTGATGTATCAGAATATAAAGCAGCGGAATACAACCACGAATTAGACAAATTGTAGCAAGCTAACGATATGTGAGCATTAAGATCGCATACAGTTATAGGGAGAGAATATGTATTTCTGATTTCTAGGAATGTTTATAGATGAGAATATTTCTAATCGAATCAATCATTCATTCCATTCAATTCCTCATTTCATTCAATGATTACAATAGGTTGTCACTCCTTATATAGAGTGCAACAGTCACTGCTGTTATCACGGAAAGTGACAACTGGCAGATCCAATACAGAAATAACTAATTCTTAACAAACTACTGAAATGTTCACAACTACTGAGAACATATCAGCAAGTTAAGTACAAAATAAAACTACTGAAACTACAACGACTGAAGAACAAGCTCTTCAGTCGTTTTACAAAACTACTGAAACATAGAAAATAAAACTACTGATATCACAACTACTGAAGAACTCTTCAGCAGTTGTGACAAACTACTGAGGCTTCAGTACTTGATCTTCAGACTTTGACCTTCAGGTGTTTCATCAGCTGATGACTTCAGTAGATATCATCAGCTGATGTCTTCAGTCTTTGTCTTCAGACTTTGTACATCAGTTGTTGATCTTCAGCACTTGTGAACTCTTCAGCTGTTGTACTTCAGTACTTTGGTCTTTCAGCTTCAGCACTTGTGTTCTTCAGCTGTTGTACTTCAGTACTTTGGTCTTTCAGCTTCAGCACTTGTGTTCTTCAGCTGTTTACTTCAGTACTTTGGTCTTCAGCTGTTAAGGATCAGCACTGGATCTTCAGCTGTTGAAGTCTTCAGCACTTGTCAAATACTGATGAGGCTTTCAGCAGTTGTTTGATACCGTGTGGGACTTAGAGGTTTTCTGATCTTGGCTCATTGGTTCTTTTGGTCCAACAGGTAGGAAAGGTGAAAGTAAGAATCTTCGACCATATAGAGATCAAAATGCTCCATCTAAGCTACCATCATTCTTACATGATAATTCTTACCCAAAGCTGCAATGAAAAAGACAGAATGATTTATTCTTAACATTCAACATGAACAAGTTGTGGATAAGCTGCACACCAAAGCCTACAAAAGAAAGATATAATGTTAGATGCTGAAAGGAGCTAACATTGAGATATTTCAGAACTGAGAATCTCGGAAGAAGAATGAATTGGAAAAAGTCAATAACCACTGTTGTGGTGGAAACGTTTACTACAGAAGAAGACATCTGGATTGAGCTTTGATACTCTAAAAATATATGCAAATGGAGTCAATACAAGGATGAGATCAAAAGGATGCCGTGGCCTTACTCACAAAAGAATGGTGTCAAGATTGAAAGAACTTTACTTTGAAGAGCTGATTACAAGTGTCTAAGCCTAAGGGGAGTATTGTTAGGTCTAGGATCAGTAGATCTAGTCCACTTTGTATAGGCTTAGTACTTGAATTAATATATGTAATGAATGGTTGTAATTCATTATTATGAATGCATTAAATGTATAGGTTAACCCATATATATGTGCGTTGATGTATGTATGTTTGCAGGTACAAACATATACTTAGTAATTTCTGAAATTGACAAAGTGTAAGAAACATCTACGGATGAACATTTGTTCTTCTGTAAGTATGTCCCTTACAATAACAATATCCAAAGATCATCTGCGAATGAACCATCAACTGGAGTGAAGTGAGAATTCCAAGTGAAGACTCCTGTGGAAGAACAAGTTTCCTACTGAACAAGTCTCCTGCGGAAGAACAAGATTACTACGGAAGAACAATCAACTACAGAAGAAAATATTCCTGCGGAGACCAAACACTTGTATTCAAACAATACAAATGTTACAATTCAACAAGTCAACAAGTCAGTTATGCGAATCCCAAGAAATCCGGAGATTCCTTAACAGAACAATTCAAATCCCAAGAGATCTGGTGTTTCCTTAACAGAAACATCACTGTCTATATATATGGATCCTAGGTTTCGAATCAATAGGGGACGGCTTCGACATAAAACATCCAAGCAACATTACAATCACCAAACATCACATCACACAAATCAAAACACTAGCAGCCGTCCCTTCAAACACAAAATCAATACCTATCATTCATTGTTTATTTGTAATCATTAACATGTTTTAATGAAAATCTCAGGACATGGTCTAATCATGAGGGAATACATTTAATTCAATATTGTCAAACATTAATTGTGTTTATCATTAATTGTGTTTTCACTCATTTGTTCTTGAATCATTGTTGATATTGATTTACCATTCAAACATTAAACAAGCCAACATTGATTCCACAAACGTTGACTTGAAATCAACTGACACTGATAATTCCTGATTGCGATCCTTGGTTTCACAGCCTCCATGTTGGCTTTGTCTGAATGGTAATGGATCTTGCAATCATAATCTTTTATAAGCTCTAACCATCGTCTCTGCCTCATGTTTAGGTCCTTCTGCTCGAAGTACTTCAAGCTTTTTTGGTCAGTGAATATGGTGCACTTCGTCCCATAAAGATAATGCCTCCAAATCTTTAATGCAAAGACCACGGCTGCTAGCTCCAAGTCATGAGTAGGATAATTGACCTCATGAAGCTTCAACTATTAGGATTCATAGGCTATGACCTTCCTCTCTGCATTAACACACACCCCAACCCCAAGTAGGAAGCATCAGAATAAACCACCAAATCTTCACTCCCATCGGGTAATGACTAAACAGGAGCTTGAGTCAACCTCGCCTTCAATTCCGCGAATGCCTTCTCTTAAGCTTGACCCCATACGAACTTCACATCTTTCCGGGTCAACTTAGTTAGTGGAGAAGCGATCTTAGAAAAGTCTTGGATGAATCTTCTGTAGTAGCCCGCCAAACCCAAGAAACTACAAATCTCGGATGGCGTCTTTGGAGGCTTCCATTGCACCACTGCCTCTACCTTTGTCGGGTCCACCATGATCCCTTCAGGATTCATACATGACCCAGGAATTGGACCTCGCGCAACCAGAATGCGCACTTAGAGAACTTAGCGTACAACTTCTCCTTTCTCAGCGTCTCCAAAACCTCCCGAATATGACCGGCATGCTCTAACTTGCTCTTCGAATAAATCAGGATATCATCAATAAACACAATCACTAATTATCCAACATCAGCCGACACACTCGATTCATCAGATCCATAAAAGCAGCTGGTCCGTTGGTCAAACCAAATGACATGACAAGAAACTCGTAATGACCATAACGCGTGCGAAAAGCTGTTTTAGGGATATCCTGCTCCTTCACTTTCAACTGATGGTAACCAGATCAAGGTATATCCTTGAAAACCAACTAGCACCTTGAAGCTGATCATACAAGTCATCAATTCTTGGTAAGGGGTATTGGTTCTTTATCGTCAACTTATTCAGCTCACGGTAGTCAATACACATCCTCATACTACCATATTTCTTCTTTATGAATAAGACCAGAGCACCCTAAGAAAGATACTCGGTCTAACAAACCCCTTATAAAGCAGCACTTGCAACTGCTCCATCAACTTTTTCATCTCAGTCGGAGCCAACCACTACGGTGCCTTGGCAACAGGTTGGGCACCTGGTATCAGATCAATCTGAAACTCGATCTCACGGTCAGGTGGCACTCCTGGTAAGTCTTGTGGGAACACATATGGAAAGTCACACACAACCGGTACATCAAACAGTTGTGGTGTTGGCGTTTCCACATCCTTCACCCGCCACTGCCATTGAGATTACTTTCGGATCGTCATGACCCGATCACCATAAACCGTTACCGAACTCCCGTTAGGCACCATCAAACAAATCATCTTCTTACGACACACAATGTTTGCCTCGTAATCCGCTAACCAATCCATCCCAAGAACCATATCGAAACCACCTAAGGTTATCACGAACGGTCTAACAGGAAATTTATGACCTTCCAATTCCATATCACATCCTTCTATCACCTTAGAAATCCTGGTAGACTTACCTATGGCAGTTTCTACATCAAAGGGTGCATCTATATTCTTACTACTAACAGGCAGTTTAGCACAGAAAGCAACAGAAATGAAACTTATACTAGCACCAGAATCGAATAACACAGAGGCTAAAGTTTGGTTTACTAGAAACGTACCTGACACGACATCAGGTCCGTCCTAGCCTCCTCCTATGTCATTGTGAACGCTCTGGCACTCGCCCTCGGCCCTTCACCCCCAGTCTTCTTCACCCTAGAACCCTTAGCCCTCGACTTCTTATAGTCTCTACTCATGTGGCCCTCCATGCCACAGTTAAAACATCGGATTGTACGACAGCCCTTTGCTATATGCCCCATCTTCCCACATTTGAACCTAAGTTCTACCCAGCCTACACTCTCCACTATGCTCCTTTCCACATCTACCACATTTCTTTGAACCGACACCCGATGTGACCACACGGCGGTCGTCTACCCGTGCCTTCTTGTTACTCATCGGGCACCACCTCGACCAAACCTTTTTCCATTCCAATTCCGGTCACCACCACCTTTCTTGCTACCTTCAGTCACCACCACAGTTCTTTCATCATACAATCTCCCTGTCAAATCAACCGCCGACCTAAACGTGCTCAGTCGGGCAGCGATCATGTGCCTGCGGATATCCGCCGGCAAGCCCTGAATGTACCTCTTAATCTTTCGTGACAAAGGCATCACTTGGTCTGGCACCAGACGTGCCATCTTGTTGAACTTGGTAGTGTACTGCTGATGGTCATGATTCCCGCCTCCAGCTGCAGGAACTCTCTTTCCACCTTATCCATTTCCTTGTGAGGACAGAACTCCTCGAGCACAAACTTTTTTAGTTCGGCCCACCTCATTCTCCCAATAGCCCGACTACCCTCATCTTGGACAATATTATCCCACCAGCATAACTGAGTCCATGATAGAGCTGCAAGAACTCTCTTTCCACCTTATCCATTCCCTGTGAGGACAGAACTCCTCGATCACAAACTTTTTCAGTTCGGCCCACCTCATTCTCCTAATAGCCCGGCTACCCTCAGCTTGGATAATATTGTCCCACCAGCATAAAGCTGAGTCCATGAAAGAGTGGGCAGCAAACTTTACTTTCTAGTCTTTCCGGCACTCGCTGATATTTAGAACAGCTTTTATTTCTCTCACCCACCGGTGAGCAGCAGCAGCAGTGTCGTTACCATTGAAAGTAGGAGGCTTGTATCGTTGAAACGCCTTGTAATTACAGCCTCGTGTCACTTCCGGCATAGGCTCTTCTTCTTCCTCTTCTTCTTTGTCATCAGATAGAACCATCTCAGTCTCGGGCTGTCTCCTTTCGCCCGTAGGTCTACTCCTTTCTCTTCTTTCCCCAACCCTAACAGCCTTTATCACTTCGGTCACCACAGATGGTAGGATCGTTTGCATGACCCGATGCACTTCCTCCACAACTGCCTCCTTCACTGAGGCTCTCAAATTAGCACTTTCAACACCACGACCTCCACTACGTGAAGCTTTCGATGATCTACCACCGGCCATCCTCGCACACACGCTCAAAGATTCAAACACCACCACGGTCATTCAACGGAACAGCTCAGTTTATGTCAAGAATAGTAAGTCCCTAATTACAGTGGCCAGTTATGATTAGCCACTTACTTTACTCTTCATAGCCCAAGCATTACCTGTCCAAACTATATCAGCATCTAAATCTACCAGCAACACATAACCACATAACATGTGCACATAAGACCGTTAATCATTAAGAAAATACCTGATGGCACGCAGCTACTCAGACTGCATCCCTTCCCTTTTCGTCCCATTTTCAGTTTAAGTTTAGGTTTATTTTGAAAATTTACCCATTTCACTTAAACTTTGGCTTTGATACCAACTTGTAAGGCCCCATTCCCGAGATGCTTACAGCTGGCCAACGATTGCTCACAAAACATACAATTACTTTTAACTTTCATAAAAACATTGTAGCGGAACATTTAAATAACTTTTCATTTCATAATAATTGCTTTTGCAAGTTAATACAAGCATTCATTACATATTTTCATTTGTTCGCATTACAATGCAAAAACATTAACAAAAGAATGACATCTAAAATGCCAAGTAGCTGCCCCGTGCCATCCTCAGCAATGCTCACCTGCCAACTGGAAAATGCATAAGAAGTCAGCGTTGCTGAGTGAGTTCTAGTTTTATAATAAAACATACTTTACTTTCATTAAAACCATTCTTTACTTTTGCATGTGATCAGACATCATATGTACACATAGATAATATCATTATTATCTTCATCATTCGTTCGTTCATTTACTTCCATTTCATTCATCATACGTCATTATCATTCACTTTCATTACTTTCGTTCATACGTTCATCATTACTTCATTTCATTCCATCAAAAACCATGAAATTTACCCTTCTATCATGCATAAAGCTGGTGCGGGGCTGAAGTCTATCATAGACCTTCCGTCATGGTGCACAGCAGCCTGGCCATAGTACCGAAGGAAAATTCAGGTGTACCATTGTCATGTTCTATACCATTCTGTCATGCATAAAGGTAGTACTGGGCCGAAGTCTATCATAGACCTTTCGTCATGGCACACAGCAGCCTGGCCACAGTACCGAAGGTAAGCAACAATGGTTCCATACAAATGGTCAATCACAAAGAAAGACCCTGATGTGCATCCTTCTAGGGTAGCTAACCCGCACACCGTTGGGTAACACCCTACATTGGGGCGTCTCCCGACATACAAGGCTTGCCAGACTTACATTAATTTCCATCGTTCATTAATGCATGCATTGATTCATCTTGTTCCTCTTTCATTATCTTCCACTTTACGTTACGTAATACTTTTATTTCATTCATTAACATCCAACGTAAAGCCATGGAAAAATAAACATACATAATAAGGAACTACAACATCAACAGTCAACATCATCATACAGGACATCATACATACATCACATACATCATGCCCATCACAACATCTATGACCTTAAAAGTTAGCTTACATGAACCCCCGGGAACATCCCAAGTCAAAGCCTACCTTCATCTTTTTCCCCAGAAAGTTAGAAAACATTCTAAGTGTTCATCTGCATTTGTTTTCCCTTCATCCGCATTTCTTTTACTTCTTCCACATTTATTATGCTTCATCCGCATTTTGTCACACCCCGAAAATCGCAGCGAAAAGTCACGTGACGTGGTGGTAACGGAAGTTAGAGTTGATCCAACTTTTATAGTCAAACGTGTTCAAAATAACGTTAATTATGAAAATCATATAACTAACATCAAAAAAGAGATTACAAAAGTATTTTGTTAGCCAAAGTTGAACAACTCGATATTTGACACATAATACTGTCTTTATTTCATGAACCTAATATTATTTAAAGATGTTTGAAATGTTTGACCCTGCAAAGACATAGTTCTAGAATTTCACCTAGAACTCACCTATAACCCTGAAAAGCATGAAGGGTAATAAAGTCAACATAAAGTTGGTTAGCTTTCGGGGTTTTTTAGTTTTGCAAACATTCATTTTGAAAATAATATGATGAAACAAGGCATAATATATACCACATAGACTAGCTAGGTACTATGATAAATTCAGGTCATAAGTCTATAATCAAACCAAGAAACACGTCGTTGCCCCTCAACAGTCCAGACATATAAACTTTCTCACCATAACCTCACCAGTGCGACTGGTCGGGAGAGTGGGCCATTCTAACCCGATAGCTCTACCAATATACTTTGTGGCCTCACCCCTGAGGTTAATGATTATAGGGGGATTTAGGGGCTCAATGGTATCTATCCATACCACTGACCCAACTTATACCTTTATAATATATTATCCTGTTTAACCCATCATATATTTAAAAGTATTGTTTCATGCTTTCCCCCAAAATAGTTAAAATAATATTTAAAACGGGGCCGAAGGACTCACCTTGAATGTGTTTAACGAAAGGAACCAACGTGCCAGGCCTTTGATAATGAAACCCTAATCATGTGCATTATGGTCAATATATGATGATTTATGCTTACGAATGCTTTTCACCCACTTATTTAGTCATTTTAAAATAACATGTTTTTATTATTTAAAAATGTATACTTTTGTAAATTTTTAGTAAAGTCTACCATTTTCCTTAGGCGTCATATACTCTTTTGACTAATATCTATTTCTTGTTCATATTCTAGATGTCTTATGTTATTATTATTCTACTCGCGAATCTTGCTTTTATAACTTACGTTCTAGTGCTTTCTTATCTAAATGATTTATGTTACAAGATTAAAATCTCCCCAAACTTTATATATATATATATATATATATATATATATATATATATATATATATATATATATATATATATATAATATTAGTCTTTAATTAATAATTTTATTAATAATGAGCTTTTATGAAATAACTCTTTTTAGTTATTTTAAAATTATTTAATTGCTAAAACATATATTATTTTCATAATACATAAAATCCGTTACTTGGAAGTTGATATCTAAAATGTAAATATATATACTATAATTTCTATTAGTTGTGAGTTGTCCAACTATGTATAATTTTTAGTTTTGTATAAATACATTTTATAAGGTCTTGGAGTCGTATTTGGCGTCTTAGTCGAGTTCTTTGGTCATAACGTCCTTTTAATCTTACATATGATCATGGTTTTTAGTCTTACAAATCTAACTTTTATCAAGTGAAATCTTTCAATACGTCCAAGTCATACTTCTATTTTACTATTTCAACTTAGTCGTTCTTTATCATTATTTCCTTGTATTATCATTGTCACCCAAAGTCTTCAACCTAGTTATTATCCTAAATCATCATACTAATAACAATTCTCCATCCATATTATCACCTAATGTTCCTAACAAAGCCATAATCCACCAATCATCCAACTTTTATGTCCATAGATTCATACATACGCACCATATATATAATATATATATATATTATATATATAATATATAATATATATATATATATATATATAATATTATATAATATTATATATATATATATATATATATATATATATATATGTATATACATTCTTACCTTTTAGTTCTCCCAATAATACTATTTCCTTAAACATTAACCTATTCCCAAACATATTTTCAGATTCATACAACTATTCAAATACATTTTAAATCCCAAAATCATTAAAACAACATTTTTCATATAACCACTAAGTGGTGAACTAGGGTTCATCAAGATCTTCATCTTGATCATCCATACATGAACCAATGTACACAATCTAATAAAAAAATATACCTTTAGTGACACTAGATGGAACTTTTTACACATAATGCTAGCACGATCCTCGTCTATCGATGAACACTTCGGGTTCTAGTCTAAGGTTTTACTATATTGCTATGTGAGTGGAGTGAAACCTTTCAAAGATGATGGTGAGATTGTGGTGACCGAGAGAGAAGGAAGGGGGTGTTGGTTGTGGGTGGTGATGGAGTGGTGATGGTTGCGGTCGGTGGTGATGGTGATGAGGGTGGCGATGTTTGATGGTGTTAAGGGTGGTGATGGCGACGGTGGATGGTGATAAGGATGGTAGTCGCGGTGGTTGATGGTGTTGTGGCGGACGGTGGCGGGCAGGCGGCGGTGGAGGTGCGCGGTAGGGGGGCCGATTGGGGTGGTGGTAGTGGGTGTGTGTGTGTGTGTGAGTAGAGGGGATGGGGAAAATGAAAGGGTGGTGAGTGTGTGTGGAGTGGTGTGTAGAGATTTTGTAGGGATTTGATGAGTTAGGTGTCATCCATGCATCCTACACACATAATTATATGTATATTTTTTTAAATTTACTTAATAATTATTATACTTAATTATCATTATTATTATGTATAGAACTATTATTATTATTATCATTGTTATATATATGAATCTTATGTCTCAACCGGTTAATTGGCAACGGGAGTTCACGTTAAATTATTGGTTAAGGTCTTAGAAAGTCAGATGAGTCAGAGGTAATAATTAAATGTTTATATTATTAAATAGAACTGAGCTGGCGTTGACCTGATTGGACCGAGTGTCACAGTCTCCCCTCGTTTAAGAAATTTCGTCCCGAAATTTACGTTGTTGAGCCTGAGACAATTCTGGTTTTGAACAAGTGATGGTACTTTTGTTGCATTTGATCTTGACGTTCCCAAGTAAATTTAGGTCCTCTTCTAGAGTTCTATCGAATTTTAACTAATTGATTTGTCTCCGCCTGAGTTTCTGAATTTTCCAATCCAAGACCTTTATTGGCTCCTCAATAAAATGAAGTTTGTCGTCGATACTAACTTTGACTAGTGGAATAACTAAGGATTCATCTGTCATGCATTTCCTTAAATTAGACAATGGAATACATTGTGTACGTTTCCAAGTTCTTTTGGTAGTTTGACTCTGTATGCAACATTCCCAATCCGATCCATGATTTCAAAGGGTCCTATGAATCGTGGGCTCAACTTCCCTCTTTTGTCAAATCTCACAATGCCCTTCCATGGAGATACCTTCAAGAACACTCTGTCACCGACCATTAATTCTAATGGCTTTCTTCGGTTATCTGCGTAGCTCTTTTGCCGACTATTAGCAGCTTCCAGTCTTTTTCTGATCTGAACTATCTTATCTGTTGTCTCTTGTATAATTTCTGGTCCTGTTAATTGTCTTTCTCTGATATCTGCCCAACATAGCGGCGAACGATATTTCCTTCCATACAGTGCCTCAAATGGATCCGCTTTGATGCTAGTGTGATAACTGTTATTGTATGAAAACTCTGCTAATGGTAGATGAGCATCCCAATTCCACCGAAATCGATCACGCATGCTCTTAATAAATCATCCAGAGTCTGGATGGTTCTTTCACTCTGGTCGTCCCTTTGTGGGTGATAGGCCATGTTCATGTCTAGTCGGGTACCCATGGCTTCGTGTTGGGACTGCCAGAACCTCGAGGTAAATCGACTATCCCTATCGAATATGATTGAGATTGGTACACCATGGCATGACACCACTTCTTTGATGTATAAATTTGCCAACTTGCTCATGCTGTACATCTCCTTCATGGGTAAGAAGTGTGCAGATTTTGTCAATCGATCGACAATTACCCAGATCGTATCATAACCACTTGCTGTTCTGGGTAACATTGTCATAAAATCCATGGCAATGAATTCCCATTTCCACTTTGGAATTTCTGGTTGTTGCAGAAGTCCAGATGGTTCTGATATTCCGCCTTTACCTTGGAGCAGCTCATACATTGGTTGACATAGGAAGCTATATCTCTTTTCATGTTAGGCCACCAGTAGAATTCCTTCATGTTGTGATACATTTTGTCGATCCCCGGGTGAATTGAGTACCTTGATTTATGTGCTTCATCGAGAATCATTTTGCACAAATCTCCATACTTTGGGACCCATACTCGATTTACAAAGTGCATTAACTTATCAGAGTCAGGGGTTAACTCCTTGATCATTCCCCGCAGACCCTCACTTCCCACATTTTCATCCTTCAATGCTTCGAGTTAAGCATCATGAATTTGGTTAATAAGATTCGAGTATATGGTAAGTCCCAATGCTCGCACTCTTAGAGACTTTTCTCTTTCTTTCCTACTAAGCGCATCTGTCACGACGTTTGCTTTGCCTGGATGATATCAGATATCGCAGTCATGATCGTTTAACAGTTCTACCCAATGACGTTGCCACATATTTAAATCCTTATGATTAAAGATATGTTGCAGACTCTTATGATCAGTGTATATGATGCATTTGGTCCCATACAAATAATGTCTCCAAATTTTAAGAGCGAAAACAACATCTCCTAATTCTAGGTCATGGGTAGTGTAATTCTTTTTATGCACTTTCAATTGTCTTGATGCATATGTAATGACTTTATCTTTCTGTATCAATACACATCCAAGTCCTAATAGTGAGGCATCACAATACATTACAAATCCATCTGTCCCTTCTGGTAGGGTCAGTATAGGTGCACTACACAACTTTTGTTTTAGTAATTGAAAGGCTTTTTCTTGCTCCTTGCTCCATTCATACTTTCTATTCTACGAGTTAATAAGGTTAATGATTGTGCTATCTTCGAAAAGTTTTCTATAAATCTACGATAATAACCAGCTAACCCTAAAAATTGTCGTACTTCTGTTGGAGATTTAGGGGCTTCCCAGTTTTTTATTGCTTCAATCTTGTCGGGTCCACGTGGATACCCTTCTTGTTAATAACGTGTCCTAGGAATCGAACTTCTCGAAGCCAAAATTCATATTTAGAGAACTTTGCGTACAACTTTTCCTTCTTTAAGAGATTTAGGATCAGACCGAGATGTTGCTCATGTTCTTCCTTGGACTGTGAGTATATTAGAATATCATCAATGAATACTATCACAAACTTGTCCAAGTAGGGTTTACAAACCCTATTCATGAGGTCCATGAATATAGCAGATGCGTTGGTCAATCCAAATGGCATCACTAGAAATTCATAATGACCGTAACGCGTTCTAAAGGCTGTCTTTGGGACATCCTCTTCTGATATCAATAGTTGGTGATATCTAGATCGCAAATCTATCTTTGAATAGTAGTTAGATCCTTGGAGTTGGTCGAACAAGTCGTCGATTCTTGGTAGTGGGTATCGATTCTTAATAGTGAGTTTGTTTAGTTCTTGATAATCGATACACATTCTGAATGAACTGTCTTTCTTTTTAACGAATAGAACCGGCGCTCCCCAGGGAGAAAAACTTGGTCGAATGAATCCTTTGTCCAATAACTCTTGTAGTTATTTTGACAGTTCTTGCATTTCAGAAGGTGCCAATCGATATGGTGATCGTGCTAGTGACGCAGCTTCGGGTATCAGGTCAATTTGAAATTTGATCTGTCTTGTGGAGGTAATCCTAGTAAATCTTCGGAAAATACCTCTGGGTATTCCCGTACGATGGGAATGTCTTCAATCCTCTGTTCTTCATTCTTAATGTCTATGGATTTTACTAGGAAGGCAGGATATCCTTCACTTAAGTATCCATAGGTTTTCATGACACTTATAATTTCAAATGGGGGTTTTCCTTTTTCCCCTTGTATGGTTAGAAATTCACCACTAGGAGATGGCAATCGGATGATTTTCTCAAAACATACTATCTCAGCATGATTCCGAGAGAGCCAATCCATTCTAATAACAATGTCGAAACTTCCAAGATTGACAGGTAATAAATCAATGCTAAAGAGATGGTCGTTAAGTTGTATCGTGCAGTTTCTAATTACTTCATTGGATTCCATTTTCTTTCCATTAGCTAGCTCTATAATATATTTCTTACTTAGCTTACATGGCTTAATTCCCAATGATGGTTCAAATTCTTTGGACACAAAACTCAAATCAGCACCAGTGTCAAACAAAATGGAGGCATAATGATTATTAATAAGAAATGTACCGTTAACTACTGACGGTTCCTGGCGTGCTTCTTTGGCATTCATTTCAAAAGTTCTCCATCTGGTTCTAGATCCGTTCAGCTTTGGCAATCCTTCTTGAAGTGTCCGGTCACACCACACTCATAACAAGCACGATCAATTCTGGTTGTCTTTTCATCAGATTTTGCTCAATAATGTTGGCTCAGATGTCCAAATTTATGGCAATGAGTACAAATCCTACAGTCCCCACTATGAGAGTATCCACACTTGCTGCATTTCCCTTGAGCTTTTTTGATTGTCCTACTATTGTTGCATGTTGCGACGTAAACCCATATGGATCTCTGGTTAAATCCCTTCCTGTTGTTTACTTGCCCCTTGGGACTTTCAAACCACTTCCTTTTCCCATCAAATGGCCTTTTGTTCATCTTAATCGTTTTCCTTTCAACTTCCACCATGCTTTTTCATGATCACTCTTCTGGTCAGGGTTCCATTCCGCATTGCATCATCGGTTAAGGAGTGCGCGATAGTGATAGCACTTTGGATGGTGGTAGGTTTGGAAGATGTGACATTGCTTCTTATTTGTGGTACCAATCCCCATATGTATCTTTTGATCCGAACATATTCCGGTGTCACCATTCGGGGTACCAATCTAGCAAGGTCGTTGAATTTGGATGTGTATGCTCGAATCTCAGCACCTTCCATGGTGTGGTTCTAGAATTTGGTCTCAATTTTCTAGAGTTCGTTACACGGAAAGTATTCCTTAAGCAACATTTCCTTTAGTTGTTCCCAAGTAAGTTCATACGCGTTTGCGTCACCTAATAGTTGACGCTAAGAATTCCACCATGATAACGCGGCATCTTGAAAGGAACAGGTTGCATATTTGACCTTTTGATCATTAGAGCAATTACTTATAGTTATGACAATCTCCATTCTCTCAATCCATCAGATTATGTCTAATGGTCCTTCAGCACCTATGAACGTTCTTGGATTGCATTCTTGAAAAGTCTTATATGAGCACCCTTGTGGTTGTCCACCTGATGACTACCTGGGTTTCCGTTTGTACCGGATCCGTTGTTTGCACCAATACCGGACCCTATGTTTGAACCATTTCCCGCTCCGTTTCCAAGACCGTTACCCGTATTCTCTTGTCTTCTTCCTTGACCGGCCACTAGGTTTGCATCATGTTGTTCTAAAGCTGACTTAACGTGTTGGGCTATCAACTGGGCTAGTTCCTCTGCGGTGGTTGGTAAATTGGTGTTTCCGCTCGAGAGTGTGTTTCGTGTGACAGGAGGCATGATTTGATTATGTTACAAAGCCATAATCCACCAATCATCCAACTTTTATGTCCATAGATTCACACATACGCACCATATACATATATATATATATACATTCTTAACTTTTAGTTCTCCCAAATAATATGATTTCCTCAAACATTAACCTATTCCCAAACATATTTTCAGATTCATACAACTATTTCAAACACATTTTAAATCCCAAAATCATTAAAACAACATTTTTTATATAACCATTAAGTGGGTGAACTAGGGTTCATCAAGATCTTCATCTTGATCATCCATGCATGAACCAATGTACACAATCTAATAAAAAATATACCTTTAGTGACACTAGATGGAACCTTTTACACACAATGCTAGCACGATCCTTGTCTCTCGATGAACACTTCGGGTTCTAATCTAAGGTTTTACTATATTGCTATGTGAGTGGAGTGAAAGCTTTCAAAGATGATGGTGAGATTGTGGTGATCGAGAGAGAAGGAAAGGGGGTGTTGGTTGCGGGTGGTGATGGAGGTGGTGATGGTTGCGGTCAGTGGTGATGGTGATGAGGGTGGTGGTCGCGATGGTTGATGGTGTTAAGGGTGGTAATGGCGACGGTTGATGGTAATGAGGATGGTGGCCGCGGTGTTGATGGTGTTGTGGCGGACGGCGGCGGGCAGGCGGCGGTGGAGGTGCAGCGGTAGGGGGCGATTGGGGTGGTGGTGGTGGGTGGGTGTGTGTGGGTAGAGGGATGGGGAAAATGAAAGGGTGGTGAGTGTGTGTGGAGTGGTGTGTAAAGATTTTGTAGGGATTGGATGAGTTAGGTGTCATCCATGCATCCTACACACATAATTATATGTATCTTTTTTTTTAATTTACTTAATAAATATTATACTTAATTATCATTATTATTTTATTATGTATAGAATTATTATTATTATTATCATTGTTATATTATATGAATCTTATGTCTCAACCGGTTAATTGGCAACGGGAGTTCATGTTAAATTATTGGTTAAGGTCTTCAAAAGTCAGATGAGTCAGAGATAATAATTAAACATTTATTATTATTAGACAGAAATGAGCTGGCGTTGACCTGATTGGACCGAGTGTCACACATTTCCTTTTCTTCATCCGCATTTCCTTTCCTTTATCCGCATTTCTTTTACTTAGTCAATACTCATCCGCATTTCCCACACTAGGTCAATATTCATCCGCATTGACTTTCCATACTCATCCGCATTGGCTTACTTAGCAGTTAATGCTCATCCGCATTAGTTGTTCATCCACATTGACTTTCCATACTCATCCGCATTGGCTTACTTAGCAGTTAATGCTCATCCGCATTAGCTGTTCATCCGCATTGACTTTCCGTACTCATCCGCAATGGCTTACTTAGCAGTTAATGCTCATCCGCATTAGCTGTTCATCCGCATTGACTTTCCATACTCATCCGCATTTGTTTTAAACACTTGGGCAAATTTTAAAACTAAAACATACAAGCCTTAAACATCATATTTCAGTTCCCAATCACCGTCCATTATGTTCTAAGCTTAATTCTTGCCTTCTAAGCCTTAGAAACACCATCATACATCATCAAGCATGAACATAGACACACATTACATCATAACATCAACATACACACAGTCAAATATATGGGTTGAAAACCCAGTTTACTAAAAACATACATTCATGCATTTTCAGTCCCAAAATCAGTTAAAACAAGTAAAAGATGGGTCCTAGAACTCACCTTTGCAGCTCTTGAGTATGGCTTCTTCCAAACTCATTTGCAATTGAGTTCAACCGCCTAGAAACCAACTAAAACACACATTCAAACACATACAAACATACATAAGCAAACACCCGAGGCAAGGCCAGTTAAGAACACCATAAAACCATGAATTTTTACCTTGAATTCGAATATTTCTTCTTGTTTCTCTTCAAACCCGAGAGCTTTCTACTGGTCTTACTACTTCCTCTCTCTAAAAACCGAAGATTTGTGATGTGTGTGACATATGGGCGGCCATACCACCTTTTACACCCACTTTTCAAACATTTTGTCCTTTTGGACACTTTGTACCCCTTAACTTGGATAAAACATCTTTTCTTTCTTTTTCTTTCCTCTTTCTTCACTTAATTCTTCTTTCTTAGACTTTGAAAAAAAAATGTCCGGGTGTTACATATTTGGACTTGTGGAACCAGCGCACATCAATGTCACAGAATCAAAGCGTTCTTTGGCATACTGACAGTGTTCAAAGCCTACCATTATGGAGTTTGGTATGGGTGTAAGTAGTACTATCATGGCTTTGCTATCGATGTCCATCTTCTTGAAGTCTTCATCGGAGTAGTCTTCAACAGTGTAAGGCCCCGTTCCCGGGACGCTCATAGCTGGTCAATCATCATGCATAAAACATATAATTTGCATCAACTTTACTAAAACATAACAGCGAAATCATTTTTAAAAAACCATTTCATTTCATATAAATAATCTCTTTTGCAAAATAATACAACATTCATTACAAAATATCGTTTGTTCGCATTACAATGCAAAAACATTGTCGCCATATAAAATAGATGGCATCCAAAACAAGCCAAGTAGCCACCTCATGCCATCCTCAGCAACATTTACCTGTCAACTGGAAACTGCATAAAATTCAGCGTTTCTGAGTGAGTTCTAGTTTTACAAAAACATTACATTACTTTCATTTGTTAAAACATTTTCTTTACTATCACACGTGATCACACATCATACGTACATCAAGGTAATAGTTATTATCTTCTTTCATAGTTTGTTAACTTTTGTTCATGCATCATCATACGTCATTGTTATCATTCGTTACCTTCCTTACCATTCATTACGTATGTTCATCATTACTTCTTTACATTCCATACCAATACCATGAACTTTACCCCACCGTCCTGCATAAAGCAGGTACTGGGCCGAAGTCTATAAATAAACTCCCATACATTACGCCCGGTGGCCTGACCACAGTAACGGGGTAAGCAAAAAATGTTTCATACAAATGGTCAATCACAAAGACAGACCCTAGTGTGCATCCTCCCGGGGTAGCTAACCCACACACCATTGAACTAACACCCTTCATTTAGTGTGAAACTCCATACTTTGCTTGCAAGAGTTTGTTATATTCTTTCATTCATTAATGCATGCATTCATTCTTACTTTGCGTTCCACTTATCATTATCATTAACTTCCACTTTGCGTTACATAATAATTTTTGTTCATTTCATACCCATAACACGTAAGTCATAGAATAATACATAATAGAAATGTAAGACCAACATAACACATTCATACATAACATCACATAAACATTACATACCCTATCACACATCATCATAAACATCATACATTATCCATTCACATACACATACACATGCACAACAAGAATAAGTCATCGTAGAAAATTTTATTTTAACACTTTTATATAGCACATTTTGTTATAGAAAAATTTATCATCATCTTAAAACCTCTTAAAATCTTGGTCATTTAAATCATATATTTAGTATGCATTTCCAGCCCCAAACTAGTTTAAAACCTTTAAATAGGGGATCTAGAACTCACCTGGACTCGATGAGCAGTTTATCAATCAAGCTTTCAAAACAAGGGTCGCACTACACAGATTGCAGATAAGTTAACACTCAAAGGAGTTAATTTCTACCTAATTTCGCTGCCAGATCAGCAGTTTTGCTGCTAGTTTTGCCGGCAATTTCGCTTGCATCTTCGCTAGCAGTTTCGCTGGCATCTTCGCTGTCAGTTTCGCTGCCAGTTTCGCCCAAATTTTGTTGGATAACCATGCCTGCGAAACTACCTGCAAAACTATAGTTTTGCAAGAAGTTTTCATAGTTTCGCTGGATGACTACGCAATTTCGCTGGACGACTAAGCAATTTCGCTAGATGAACCCTTAATTTCGCAGAACAGGATAAAATTTACGAACCAACCCAATTTTGACCCAAAACTTCAATCTTTTACATCCAAAACCTTGGTATCACCCAATAAGCTATATCTAAGATTCTTACATGTTTTCTTACACAAAAACATAAGTTTTGCCGAATCTTTACCACTTTCAAAAACCCCAAGCCCTAGAATCCAAGTTTACATCAAAAGGAAGGATTAAATGATGTTTATTACCTGGATTCTTGGTGTTTTCTTGTTGTTTGGATGCCCACGAACACCGATCTTCAATCCCGTGATCAACCGAGCTTGAAATCTTCAATACTCTCCACTTTCTCTCTACACACACTCTCTCTCTAGAATTAGGGTGTTGTGTTGCAAATAAGAGTTGCTCAAGCTAATCCGTTTATATATATCGGGCATTCTCGGGACCTTTAACTCACCGGACACATAACCCGAAAAGTTAACTCGATCTATAACCCAAATCCATCTTATATACATTAAATAATCTCGTCTAAGCTCATTATTATTATTTGGCTTGCTTAGACTTTAATCGGGACATTACAAACAGCTTTCTCTATCATAACACAATTACCAGCCGGTGACTCCACCTTTGACTTGTAAGGTCTGTGAGTGATATATCTCCATATTTTATCGTCTTGATACTTAATGAAACCTTTAATATGTTTACACAAAGATCTAAAATTATCAAGGGTGATGATAGGAGCCTTAGTCATCGTTCCCACCTCAGATTCAGAAGATTTCTGGTTGAGGGCCATTTTTAAGTGTAGTGAGTGAATGAGTGAAGAAACAAGGTGATTCGGATGGTTAAATCTCACAATCAAGAGTTTAAGAAGCTCTAATACAACTGTAGAATCGGTTATGGTCACTCAACACAAGATTTAACTCTCAAACTCACTTGGACATACATATTGATGATGTAGAATACTTGAAAGAGTTGACAATAGTATACTAAGTTAATGAACACAAAAATGGTTTTCAAGATACTTGTATATATTACTTCTCAACTCAAAGTTTACAAGACTCTTACAAGAATTTAACTAAGTAACAATAAGAAACTATATATACTACTATCTACAGCTAGTTATACTTAGATTATCAACTGCAAGTTACTACTAGACAAATACTACATTGTTAGAAGTAAGACATATAAGATAAAATACTATCCTAGAATAGGTAGTCATGATAGGTCAATGACTTACCTTTTGTCACCAGCTAAACGTGGTAACTATACTAACTGATAAAAGGTGATCAGTGGGATAATATATGGTCAACTATATGGGCGTGGGAAAGCACCATACAGTATCTCAGAGGTGGCAGCAGTTGTCAGACTGACCATACTTATGTCCACTAGTTCATAGTTGGTTCTTCCGAAGGTTAACTAGCTTCGGAAGAATAAGTTCTTCCGAAGCCACTTATACTTCGGAAGAATCAACTTCTACCGAGACTTCTGCTGGTCTTTGAGACTTTATACTTCAGATGTCCTTGTCTTGAAACTTCTAAGTGTTTATCTTCGGAAGAGAAATTACTTATTCTCGAAAGATGAGTTCCTCTTCGGAAGTTCTTCTCGTTCAATCTTCGAAAGTGCATATTTGTCTTTGGAAGTCTTTCTTTAGTTGTTCCAAAATTCTTCTAAGTGTTGTTTTGGTTGTACCAGCCTTATCTGACCTAACACCGACACCGACTAAAATTGAATTCCGACAAAAATTGCGCAACAGCCGTACTACCGCAACGCACAGACGTTTCCACTAGTTATGTACTAATGTTTGTTTGATGAAAGAAATCTCCAAATCCACAATCAACTTGCAAAACAATATCAATAAGTGGTGTGGGGTTTGCGCAAGGGTTGAGAGGGGATAAGGTTTCGGGGCGACCGAATAGGGGTAGGGGGTTCGGTTATGTTGTTTAATTTTATTTTTATAAAAATGATCCCTTAATTGTATAAAAATCACTCTGGTGATCCACACTTTTTTTCTAAGCTAAAATGATAGAACAATCAAATTGTATTTTACAAACTCTGAATAAATGGAATAATTTTCACTCTATTGTTTTTAACAAATTCTATAACAACTAAATTCTAAAAACCATAAACATGCAATAACACGTAACCAACTAATCATGTAATCACATAACATAAAATTTTCACACATTATATTTGTCTGAAATGTTATTTTGATAAATCATCAATGTTCAAAGACAAGACTCATGTGTGATCCAATAATTCTCTAAATTATCGTTACGCGAGATATGAGAGAGAGTTGGAAAGATATGCTCAATCAACAACTAACATGTTTTAATCATATAAAGGTTGAAGATTTGGACTTCCATATTAATAAGTCTATGAAACCAATGACTCAAATGAAAAGTGTTGGCATGGAGTCGAAAACAAATGAGGCGAACAAAAAGTTGTTGAATTCATTGCTTTTTTAGTTGGAACAACAATCACACATCCACTAAGAGGACAACATATTTTTTCACCATTTCACTTAGTGAATCGATTTTCATAAATAAATCTGATAAAATAGATGATAAATAAATGATTACAAAACAAATTTGGCTTAATGGGGGTGGGGGAGGGGGTGCTTTGACTCCTTAAGCAACAAGATATATGCTAACATAACAATCAACTAACCATTCATGATGTGGTAATTCTTTTATTAGTGTATTAGTTTCTCAAAGTTCATCTTTAGCAAGTTGTTCAACTATAACATGTTCAATCAATACCAGTTCAGCATCAATCACATCAAGCTTATGCTGCTACAATATACCAACTAAGTTGCTAACTAAAAGCGCACATATTGTTGAGGAGCATCTAGCATTGTTTACATCATTCTTACCTAAAAATGTCAACACTAACCTGAACTCATACAAATAATGTAGTTTGAACCTGACCCGTTTAACTTATTTTTCTAAAGATGTCAAAATAATCAATAGTAATTTAAGAACTAGGTTTTAGTTTCAAATTGCATATATTACGAGATATTAGATTTTATGGTTATAAAATTAAAATATACGTTTTCCTAATATATGTTGTCTATATTGAAACATTTAAAACAAAGTACGAAAGTTTAACTTATAAACTAAGAAAAGCCCTAAAATAATCTATTAAATGCAAAATTAAAATAACAAACTTATAATATTTGTTGTTAAAACACATTAACGAGTCAACGGGTTTTCAGACGAGTCAAATTGAACCCGAGCTGTTTTTCAAAATTTTTTATTAGATCAACTCAAATCCGATCGTTTTTTTCCTAATAGAGTAAATTACGCTTTTACTCCCTGTGGTTTGACAAAAATTGCTATTTCAGTCCAATAGTTCGTTTATTACTCTGACAGTCCAATAGTTTGATGTTTTGTTTCAATTTCTTCCTAGACACTAACGCCATCCATTTCTGACGTTTACCTCTTCGCACACGCCCCTTACATGAGGGGCATCTTCGTCCTTTTTAGTGACATTTAGTTTGAAATATATTGTTTTAAGACTCATCTTTTTAAGTTTTCATCATCGAATCTATCCCTCACCTTTTCATCTTCAACAAATCTTATGAACTTGAATTGATCGATTCAAGAAGACATTCTCCTTTGTTAAACGTCATGGTTTTGAGTATATGGTACGTGCGTGAACTTGGAGTGCATTTTGATCCTGATGTCGTATATGGTGAGCTTACTTCTCTGATTTCTTCATACTTGTTCTTTTGATTTTTCATCCTATTTTGGTTCTAATAAGATTTAGTAGAAGTTAAAGTGATTGTTTGGCGTTGTTTTGTTTATTTTTGTTAGGGAAAGACCCTGATTTCTTCACATTAAAGTTTAACCATGGCAGAAGTTTCACAATAGCACCAGGAAGAAAGTATGTGAGGGGTCAAGTGAGTTAGTGGATATGGTTGATCGTGATTTGTTTTCAATGCATAGTGTGAATGAAATGATATTCAACATTGGTTATCCTACTAAAGAGTTAATATACTATCACTTTGGGGTTCCTGACAAGATCTAGATTATGGTCTAAGGGCTTTAGGGAGTGATCAGGATGTTCTTGAACTATTAAGGTATGTTAAAGATCATAAAGTTATTGAAATTTACACCAAGCATAGGTTTACCAGATTGGATACATATGAAAAATCCCCTTTTGAAAAATCCAAAGTTGTGATTGAGGAGATTAATAAGCCAGTAAACCTAGACGTTGGGCCATCAAATTCTATAAGGAGCACTCAAGAAATTGTTAACAAACTATGTAGAAAGCCATTGACCCTACAATGGCATGATGATCTGAATTATATGGTAAATGTGGTAGAGAAAGAGGTTACAAATGACATGTTTCAAGTAATGAGATAAAGAAAGAGGTTACTAATGACATGTTTGAAAGCAATGAGGTAGAGAAAGAGGTTACTAATGACATGTTTGAAAGCAATGAGGTAGAGAAAGAGGTTACTAATGACATCTTTGAAAGCAATGAGGTAGAGAAAGAGATTACTAATGACATGTTTGAAAGAAATAAGATAGAGAAAAGGCTACTACTGTCAATGAGGAGAATGTTGCTACTAGAAGATGTTGCTACTGCTATGAATGAAGACAATTATGCTAGTTACCAAAATGATGAGGATTTTTCTACTGATGAGAATGAGGATAATGATACTGCTACTGATTTCTATGAGAGTAATGATGATGATGATTTCATTGTTGATGATGGGGATACAATTGTTGATGTTGAAGTAGACATGGAGGAGTTTAGAGCTGCTGTGGACTATGATGTACAAGAAAATGATAGCTTGAGTGAAGGTGATGCACCTGATTCTGATTTTGAAATAGATAATTTTGATATTGATGATTTTGATAGTTTGAGTGAAGGTGATGACCCACCTTTAAAGAAAGCAATTAAGAAAATAAGGAAGCAAATAAGACATGGTAAAGATCCGGTTGCAGAACCCTTTTATGTTGGGCAACAGTTTTCAAATAGGAAGGAGATAAAGGTAATTTTAAAGAGATATGCCATTGAGAGTAAAAGACAACTTCAAATTGTGAAAAATGACAATGCAAGATTTCGGGTTGTGTGTGGGGGAACAAAACCGGTTTTTGAAGGGAATACTACTGACCAAGATAAAAGTGTAGAAACAAGAGGGATTGGGTCCTAACAAGTTGATGAGTCAAATACTCAATTGAAAAGACCAAGGAAAAAGCATCAGATTCCCACTTGTCCTTTTACACTACATATCACCAACCATAATAAACAATGTTCTTGGGTTGTAAAATACCCATAACTGTCTGCAGACTAGGGAAGTAAAATTATACACAGTGAGTTTTCTAGCTAAAGAGGTTCAAGAAGTAATTTTACTCAACCCTTCCATACCTATTGTTGCCTTACAAGACCAGATCAAAAAAAATATCAATTACAGGTTCGAAAATGAAGGTTTTTAGGGCTAAGGTTTTGGCAACTCAAAAGGTATAAGGGGATTACAAATTGCAGTATGAACTCCTTAAGGACTATTGTGATGAGCTTAGAAGATCTAACCCAGGAACAACTATGAAAATTGATGTTGAGAGTGAGCCCAACCCAACAACTACTACAAGACAGTTTCGAAGGATCTACATATGTTTAGGGTCCTTGAAAGCTGGATTTAAGATTTGTGGCAGACGATTATTAGGGTTAGATGGTTGTTTTATGAAAGGGCCATATCCTGGACAAATCCTTAGAGTAGTTGGAATTGATGCTAATAATGGTATCTATCATGTGGCATATGCTATGGTTGAAGCAGAAACAACATCATCTTGGTCTTGGTTTTTGGAGTGTTTAGGTCATGATCTTGATATATATCCCAACTCCAATTTCACCTTCATAAGTGATAGACAAAAGGTACTAACATGCTTAGTATGATGTCAATTTATAGTTTTCTGTTATGAGCTTGGTGTTAATTTTAATAATGTTAGTGATCTATTTGGTATAGTGTTAATGATATCTACCTATTTGGTATAGTGTTAATGTTAATTTCCATATGTTATGATATTAATGTTTGGTCATATATGTTTTGCTTATCTAGGGCATTATTCTTGCTTTAGAAAAAGTATTCCAAGTGCAGAACATAGATTTTGTTTGAGGCACATCCATGAAAATATGAAACCAAGATGTAGTGGTAATTTGTTTAAAAACATGCTTTGGAAGTGTGCTACTTCAACTACTATACCATCGTTTGAAAAAGCAATGAAAGAAGTTGGGAAACAAGATCAAGGATTGTTAGACTGGTTGAAACAAATTCCACCTAAGAATTGGAGTAGAGCTTACTTCTCTGGTATGTTTGTTTAGGATATAAACCTATTTTTTTCTAGAGAATTTTTGTTTTTTAAAAACTGCAATTATGTTATGCAGGAATATCAACAAGTGATATCCTATTAAACAATCTGTGTGAGGTCTTTAACAGACAGTTAATTGGAGGAAGAGACACGCCCATTATAACCTGTTTAGAGTAGATAAGGGAGTATATGATGAAAAGAATTGTTGTTGTGTCCATAAAATTATTACCAAATGTGAAGGTCCTTTGACTCCTAAAATAGCCAAATTATTTAAAGCAATCAAAACAGAAGCCTCATAGTACACTGTCATCTGGAATGGAATGAGTAAGTATCAGGTCAGTGGGCCTTCACAAGATCAATGTGTTGTTGATGTTCAGCTCAAAACTTGTTCTTGTAGAATATGGGAGTTAACTGCCATCCCATGTAAGCATGCGGTTGCAGTTAACTGGAATATGGCTCAACATGGCATGGAGGTTGGCATTCCTGAGACTTGGGTTTCAGAAGTTTATTGGCTTGCTACTTGGAAGAAAGTTTATGAAAATACCATTGACCCAATCAACGGTGTGGATATGTGGACACCATCACAATGCCCAACTACCCTTAAACCTCCAAAGCATCATAAACAAGTTGGGAGGCCAAAGAAACAAAGAAAAAGAAGCACTGAGGAGTTAAGTCAGCCAGTGGTAGGTGGAAAACTAAGTAGGCGTGGCAATACTGTAACCTGTGCAAAATGTAACAAGAAGGGCCACAACAAGCGCTCATGCAAGGGGCAAGGTGAAAGTTCACAATCACAACCTGCAACTGCTGCATCACATCCGTGAAGGTGTTTAGTTTGGTTTGGTTGTCTTAAAAATATTTGGTTGGTATGTACCAAACAACAATTAACTGTCTTTTGGTGTTTGGTTTGGTTTGATTGTCTTTTGAAGGTGTTTATTTTGATTTGGTTGTCTTAAAAACCATTTGGTTGGTATGTACTGAATAACAATTAACTGTCTTTTAGTTTGCTTGTTTATAATGTTATAGTATTAATCTTAATCCTACTATGTTATTATATCAAGTTATTCCAATACATATTTGGATGCTAATTTTTCTCCAAAATCCGCAAACATTAATCTCATATGTCCAAAATTTACAATACTGTAGTGCATTCATTTCAATAACATAAACATATTACAAGAACATAGAGGATCGACATTAACAATATTTTTGGTCATTTTGCTACAAAATAAAATACAAAAAAACCCAACTTAAACCTAACAAAAACTTCAGTCTTCGATTTTGAATTTCAGCGGCGTTAGCGGTTCGTAACAATCCCGATATTACTTCCACTGATCTAGGGCACATTAGGGGACCAGACCAACAAACAAATCCACAGGACTTTATACAACAATAAAATCACCTACCAGGGTTGGTAGATGTCCATGATGTGCGAATTGTTGTTTCAGAATCACATGAACAATACACCTTCGATATGTCTTCATCACTGATGATGGATCTAGGGCTTGTTGGTGGATCACACCAACAAACAAAACCACACTTGTTAATACAACAATAAAAACGTCTCCCAGGGTTTGACGATGTGGATGATATGTGAATTGATGTATCAGAATCACATGAACAAAAAATCTTTCGATCATTTCTTGTAGGTTTCATCTTTGTCTTTTTGTTTTGAATTGTGTACCAAGATTGGAGGTTATGGTTTTAATAGATATGATGTCACTAAAAAAGACGAAAATGCCCCTCACATGAGGGGCGCATGCGAAGAGGTAAACGTCAGAAATGGATGGCGTTAGTGTCTAGGAAGAAATTGAAACAAAACATCAAACTATTAGACCGTAAGAGTAATAGACGAACTATTGGACTGAAATAGCAATTTTCGTCAAACCACAGGAACTAAAAGCGTAATTTACTCTTCCTAATATTAACGAGTCGTGCTGCCCTACCCAAAACCCGTTTTGTATTGGGTTGGGGTTCTTGTCAAGAGTTTGCATGATCAAAACTTGGAAATCTTCCCCCTTCTTCTCTCACATACTAGAAAATCTCACTTCTTTCATTTCAGAGCTCCATTTTTACTCTAATGGCGGCCCCAAAACGATGGCTCTTCTTCTGCATCGCTTTAATTCTCTCTGCTTACGTATCCTCACAAACCCTTCATGATGATCACGAAGCGGCACAACAATCGGATGATTCATCTCTCAAAATCAAGCACCAACAGCTCCTATCAAAGATTCTCAACTTAGGTTTTGATTTCTCTTCTTTATTTTGTGTTCTTAGGCTTCAAGCAAATTCTCCTCGTGTACAATGAATAATAAATTCAGTTTGGTTTGAGTTTGTTCAAGGGCTGGTGATCGCATGTGCTATATGACGAATATAGATGTTCTTATTTCTACGTTTTTCTTTGTGTGTCGTGTTTGTTAACTGTTAGTGTGAACTGTAGGGTTTATCCATGTTTGTTTTCTTTGTTTAAACCTTTACAGTCTTGTGCAATTATTATTTTTTTGAAATAACTGACAGTTCCTTTGCATCGTCTTCTAAAAGTTTGAAGTTTCATGAAATTGTTTGAGATTGAATAGGTTTTGCTCGCAGTTTGTGTTGTATGTTGCAGTGGTGTCTTGTATCCCTTTTTCTTCTGTTCTGAATGTCGATGCTTTATGTGTTTTTTGTTCATAACTGTTAAGAAGATCCGTTTTTGAAGTAACTTTCTGAAATATGGAGTTGTTATATCTGAATAGGGGAAGTATCTTGAGTTTTTAATCACTGTTTGTAACTGAAACTTATTGAAGTATGTCTATTTCTGAACTCCAATTGTATCGAAAGTCCTTCGTTTTTAGTTGATATATTTCTTTGACTATTACTACTTAATGAGATTTAATAGGTAACCTCTGCACAAAGCTGCTCATTTTGTTACTTTTCTTTCTCAGAGTCCAGCATTGATGAGAGGAGCCGTGAAATTAATTCCAAGGATGAAAGAATTAAACAATTGGAGTTGGTTGTTCTAGAGAAATCAAATAGTTTGGTCTCCCTGCAGAGCGAAATTCAATCTCTCCAGGTTAGCTTTTGCTTACATCTACTGATCTACAGATGTACTTATGGTAATTAAATATCATGTGATAAATTAACTTGATACAAATTGTTATTCACAATCCTCAATTGCATTTTTAAGCATTAATGGTTGCATGAATTGTGAACTACCAATTCCATAATGAAATGTACTACTACTATTATGCTATTTCTTTCATCAAGTTGCTTGTTTCTTAATTTGCTACTTATCTTTCGTAGATTCTCCTATCAACTTTATACATGTAGTTTGAGACATTAGAGCAAAAGTTGTGTTTGGATTTCTTGAATAACCATTGTCGTAAATTTTCTTGATCCCATTCCACTCTTGTAGAAGCAAAAAGGTGGATATTTAACTTTTCATGTCTTTTACTTTCACACATTGCTAGACATGATTTTTATATGATTTTTTGGCAGAAAAAGGAATCTTCTTATGCCAGGGAATTAGAGGGCGAGGCTCATGCACGAGCTAGTGAACTTGTAAAGCAGGTGATTTTTATAATATTATTGATAGATATATCCCCACTGATGAATATCTTAACAAGTGCTTTTTATAGGTTGAAAATCTTAAAGCGGAAATATCAAAGCAAAACACAAAAAAAGAAGCACTGGAAGCTCGAATAAATGCTGCTGAGACAAGAATATCTGAACTGAATACGAAACTTGAAAAGGTAACTACCAAGAATTATGACTTTTATATAACAGGAAATATGAGTAGAATATTGTTTACGGAACTGACTTTTATATAACAGCTCCCATGAGTCTCTTTTATGTTATATAATTGTAGATTACGATTCATACGAAACTGACTTTTATATATGCCTTATTAAGCTCAACTTGAGTTTGGGGATTGATTCTTTAACAATTTAAGGAAGGAGGATTGAAACATTAAACATTAAAATATATATATTTTTTTTTCATAATTCAAATTATTACTTCTCTATTTCCAGCTCCAGAGGATAAATGAAGAACAGAAGATCAGAATTCGTAATACAGAACACGCTCTACAAAAGGCCGAGGTTTGTTCAAAACTAGGCTTGTAAGGTAAAAATGGTTACCTTTGTTCTGATAATTACAATGACGACAATGTTTTTTAGGAAGAAAGAATCAGAGTCCAATTAAATGCTGCTCGTTACTCTAAAGAACTGGCAGAGGTATATGACATTCTAATGTTGGTATTATTAGTTTTTAACTTTCACCCTTTAGTTTTATCCGTTATGTTAATATTATTAGTTTTCAACTTTCAACCTTTAATTTTACCTTTTTTGTTTACTTCTGTGTTGCATTTTGATTTTTGATGCATTTTATATTTTTACCTATTTGATTGTGCATCAGGTCCATGAGTCATGGCTTCCATCTTGGCTAGCAGTTCATTTAGTTCACTATCAGGTATGTTTTTGTTTCTCATTTATTCTGTTTCTAAGGTTTTTTGTGTTATGTATCTTCAAGTGGTGGGTTGTATAACAGATCAAAATGACTTTAAATTTGATACACAATTGGCTTAAAAGGAAACAAGACAACAACATTTCGTGGGTAAAACACAACCCACGACTCCTTTTTTCTTAATTATCAAGCCACACTTTTACAAGACTCTCTAGACTCCTATTATACTAAACTTAACGAATTTCATCATCACAACTTGCAGCACTAGACTAAAATTCTCAAGGATTTGCAAGTCACCAAACCTTATTTTCCTACATTCACAAAATCTCTTTATTCGATCTAATCCTTCAATTTTGTAAATTTATCAAGATTAAATCCATCATTCACCCCTTAATCTTGATATTGTACCATCTTCCAACAAAAGTAACGTAGGTTCATCATCCTTCTGAGCTAGATTGACCTCTTCCTTCTCTGGCTTCAACTTTGGGCCCTTGTACTCAAAATGACCAAATTCTTCACATCTATACCATTGACCCATGACTTATCACATCCTTCTTTCGGCTTTGGTCCATTATCTTGTTCGCGTCTATCATAACCTTTTGAACTACACCAGCCCTCATGACCCCTTCCCATTCCATGGTCCTGGCTTCTTCCACGACAACAATCGCAATTGCCACATCTTTCTTTAATCAGTTCATCATCACAAGCCGGAAACAGTTTATTACAAAGATAGTCAGTTAAGTATTTGTTTTTCACTCACTCCTCATAAGCCTTCAAATGACCCAACACCTTCTCAAACATCATATTATCGATCTCTGAGTATTGTTCAGTCGAGACGACTATTGGGAAATATTTCTCTGGCATGGAGTTCAGAAAATTTTCATTACCACCTCTTCATCAAGTGAAGACCTGTACCTTGACTATAGTCCATTTAATTTTCTTGTGAATTCATCATTCATCTCTGTTTTAATCATCTTTGTTCCAAGCAAGCCTTTTGAACCCCATTGGCAAATATCTGACCCATTGTGCTTCCCACTCATCCTTCTGATTCTTATGCTTTGATTCTTGAAGGACATCTTCACGTATCGACTGGTATATCATGGTCTTTTCCATGAACTTCCTTCTTTCCACTGCACTTCCTGCCATGGAATCTCCGGCCCCTCACAGACCATGCACAGTCTAGATGGTCTCCATTACAATAGATCATGCAGTTTAGTATGTTGTGGTAAGTTTTGGATACTAAAAACTCACATTGCTTGGCTCTTGGACTGGAACAACAATCTTGCCAGTTGGTTTTGCCATCTTACCAAACTGCTTGATCAAAATCAAACAAACTCACATGTACCTCAAGCTGTCTCATCTCAAGTTGACCAATCTGTGTCAGATGATGTTCTGCCCAAAAGGTTCTTAATGGTTTTCTTTTCTCAATTGCATCTTCGCACCACAACCTTCTTCTCTCGGTCCACGTTCACTGCACCACTGTTGGCTCGTCTCAGTGGGATCTTGTTTCTTCCTGTTGCTGATTGATCAATCACGGATCAAAATATCACCTGCTTCACAGCCTTTCTTCCTTGATTGCAACTGTTTGAGATCACCCCTTTTCTTCTTCCTTGATCTAATTGTCTTGCCCAATCTTTCGTACAAACTGATCTGGAGTCTTTCACAGCCTTTGATCAGGCTCTCGCTGCAATCTAAATCGCCCAGATTATCCTCAATTGATATATCGCAAATCGTATCTCCTCACAGCCTTCAATGCTTCTTTCCAACCTGAATCACACAGGTTGTCTTCATAGCCTGATCATCTTCACAGCCCCGATCAGACCCTAGCAGCAGCTTTCTTGATATTCGAACCGGAAATAAATCATAACACAAATTACCCACTCATAAGTAAAATGGGTCAAAATTTTCCCTCCTGTGTATCCCTTTGTAAGTTGTTATTTGGGCTAACTTTGGTGGTTCGTTTGGTCTTGTTTCTTTATGTGCAGTCTGTTCTGGTTACTCATTGGAATATGTATGGAAGACCAGCTCTAGATATTGCTGCTCAAAAGGTTTCCTGTTATGCTGATTTTTGATGTAATTAATGTGCTATGTTTTATAATGTCTACATTTTTGGGCGAAATATTGATTTTTATTGGACATCCCAACAAACTGATTGGCATTTGATTTCAATACATCAGATTTTGTCAGCCTACTACATGTTGTTAGCAAGTAATTCTTATTGGTAGCCTGTTCCTCTTTTTCTAATTTAATATATGTTAATTTTTACAGGCACTGGAAACACAAGATCAAGTTCGAAAGTGGGCACGACTGTACATTGATGATTTTCACACAGTAAGTAGGTCCCCATAAAGTTACACTTGAGGGGTGTTTGGATAAAGTGATTTGGATTGTTGATTATTTAGGGTCAAACCAGTTTTGGATAATCTGTTGTATATGTGTCGCCTTGTTGTAGACTTGTAGCAGAACCCCAATTTCTTTCTGAAGTATTAAGATTAGTTATCTGATCCACATTATTATTAATCATACTGTGAAAAACTTATAACACACCCACACACATCCTAACTATTGGATATGCTTACGTTTCTATCTTTTCAAAGCATTTTCACACAATTTCTTTTCTGTAGAAGTGATTTCATTGAGAGACTATGTTTTTCAAAACTTTCTGTTTCTTATTAATATTTTGTTTTCTTGAATGATCCTCTATGGGAATTTCTAATATTGTCTCCTATATTTGCAGAAGTGGATCCCTTCTATCAAGGATCAGTGGCTTATGTTTGTGACCGATATGGAACCACCCGTGCAAACACTTACCTCAAAGGCCACTGAAATCTACAACGAAAGTAAGAAAACCTTCAGGCCTCACATTATCAGCATACAAACTCTTTTGGATCCATATGTTAAGGTAGTGCAGGTTTTGGCCAATCGTTACATTCATGAAATTGTGGTACTGTGGAAGCATTTATATATAAAATCTGATGGCTATAATTTTTTACCATTATTTACTCTGGCAATATTTTATAGGAGCTACGAAGTTGACAAAGCCATACATCAATCAGCTTTCAAAGACACTGAGACCTCATATTAATAAAGCACGCATTTTCCTCAAGCCTTATACTAAGAAAATACTCCGTGGTTATAGAAGGTTTTCTAAGACAACTCTAAAATACCACCGCCAGGTAAACTTCCGGCTTCACTGTGCTGAAAATAAAAATAAAACAGATAACTTGGTTTCATGAAACTTTTAGTTGCTTTTGTTCAATACTACATGGCGAAAACCACTGATTTTGTTTTTATTTGGTAGATTCGTGCCAACATTGATAAAGTGCTGAAGGAAAATGAATTTACACGTCCCCTTGCTAGTAATGAGATGGTGTGGTTTATGGTATGTGCCCTTTTTATGCATTGAGTTTTGATAAGAAGAAATTGGTTTTGAGTTTGGACCCATTTTCTTTTGAATGGTCGATTTGGGTTATGATTAATAGGTCAAATGGGTAAATTGCAAAAATAGCTCAAAGGAATTGGGCTTTTTTGTCCTGTACTCCTGTTATTGACATGGCAGATTTTGCTTCCTTTAGTTTTTGTTCATAGGTTATATGGTTGTATGGTTAATGAGATGGTTTTGTAGGCCTCTGCTTTTATGGTTTTTCCTGTGATGATTCTTCTTACATGGCTGTCATCTTTTTTCAGGTTTGTTTCATATGAACACTCTTTTTAAGACTTTAAGTCATTTCATTTCTGTGGATATTAAAACAAGACAGCGTTTATATTAAATTTGGTGTGTAATTTTGTGTTTTGCAGCAAAAAACCTAGAAGGCGTACTCGTGCTTCTCATACAGGTCATTCCCGACGTAGGGCAAAACGTGTGCATCCAGAAAAGACAAGCACATCAAGATAATCCTATAGCAATACTTCTATCAGGTTAAGTCTTGTTTTCAGTTGCAGTAATAATAATTTATTAAAAGCCATATGAAGAATGACCTGTCTCGAACCCATTTTCATTGGCTTCCCAACTCGTATGACCTAATAGAATTGAAGCCTATAGCATCCACCACCTCTTTCTTTTCCCCTCATCTTCATGCCTATTATGTTCTTGCTTGTTATAGGCCAATAGGCTGAAACCGGCATCTCTACATTTGCTTGACAAGATAGCAAATGAGATAATACCCACAAAAGAACAGAAGATGGATGAGATTTTAACTAAAAGGGAACACATCTTGTTCTTTTATTGTTTAAAATAGTGCAATATTGCATGATAGTAACTTTTAAGTAAACGTCTACAAGGTTCATTGTTGACTCAACATAACAGGAGACCAGAGACTGTAATTGTCTTAATTTAATGACTTTTAGGACTGGTCCCGCGTCCTAATCAGGCCCTACTATATTTGGCCCTATGTCTTTTGAAGATTTAGTGATAGATGTGACAAAATGAATGGTTTGTGTAATGTTTCTAAAGATTGTAATATTTTTACACGTGTTCAGGTCGTTGGGTTAGGTTGACTTGTAACACTTTTAACTAGTGTATGAAATATGATTACAAAAAAATGTGACTAATAATAATAATATGTTATTTTCGACCCACGCATAACCCGAGTCGACCCACGCTTAAATTAGTTCAAAGCTGCCACCTTAATCATTCTTAATTAGACCAAATGGTTCTAAGCAGCCCTTCGTTTCTATATTGAACAGATACAATCTAGAGCCGTTAGCAGCTGCATGAGGGTGGTGGTTTACATTCAGAATGGAATACCTGCTCCTGGTAGAAGGTGACTCTACCTTCATCATACAAATCCAAAATCACTAGTATGTTAATCCTACCTTATAGACTCCGATCTTTAGAAATACAAATGTTTGGAAAATGATATCCTGGTCATCAATATAATACCCGTTTTACCTCCCAAAATGCACACTGTTACAAGTATGTTTTGTTCTTGGTATTGTCCATGTTGACGGGACACACTAATCAATATAATATTATCAAGCCGCGATAACTGAATGAGCTCTTTCATGGACAATAGATTGATTTGCAGGTTTACTTGATATAATTTTCTGGCGAAACTACCATATTCTTTTATGATTAGTTGGTTGATGACACTCCCATTTAATTTCAATATGCTAAAATTAGGTGAGGCAAACCAACGTCTGTGGCTGTGGTGTTTCATAATATTGACAACTTTATATAAAAATCGAAACTATAACAAAGGTCATATTGAATACGTTTCGATGTAAATTTGGAATATTAGACGTCATATTTTTGTTGTAAATTAGAAAAAAGTAGTCGTAAAAAATGGAACTTGTAACGTCATGAATGTCTATAATATTAGTTGTGTAAGTTTGCAACGATATGTATATAAAAAAAGCTCGTTGTGAATGTATAACTAGAAGTTTATAGAATATCATATTTTAATAGTTCTAAGAAAAACAAAGCTAACAAATAATTGTGTATGGGCCACGTATTGTAGCAAAAAAAGATATAAAACTAAGCAGATAGTTTAGGGTGTAAATTGTAGCTCAAATTTAAGTTTAAGGAGTTTTATTGTAAATAAGCTGTATATAATGTTTATAAATAATAACTTTATGGTAGGAATTTTATCAAATGATCATGAGAAGGGTAATCCGTATCAATTTATATAAAAAGCTAAATCGTGAAGTAGTTTTGATTATTTGTATATTTGTGCTCTAAATAAAATGTACGTTGGAAAGCATGTTAAAACTGATTAAAGACATAATGCTATAAGTTTAATTATAGTTGATTGGGAAAATGAAACTTTATGGCTAAACACTAAAGAAAAAAGTTTATGATAAGTTTTTTTATTAATATGATATGTTAATAAATGTATATTGTATGTTTAATTAAAGTTGATAAAACTATATGGTAATTATTAAAAGTTTATAATGAGAACTTTATTGTCGAACTTCAAGGTACAAAAGTTTTGTAGTTAATATATAAAAAAATTAATGAATATATACTATTTGACATAAACAAGAAAGAGAGTAGGGAGGGGGAAATTGATTTATTTTATTGATCTTATATATCAAATATGATGTGTGCTGTAGTTCAATTTTGAACGGGTATGAGAATGTCGTAATTATACTTTTTAGGGTTTTTTGGTTTTGGTGAACTCAATAATATATGGATTAGGATTCTCATAAATATTATATCATCTTGATACTGTTACTAAACATTTGGTATTTGTGGGGTCATGGACACTTTAATTTTTTTTGATAAAAACTATCATGTCTTGATTCTTACAAAAATCAACATATTATGTGAAATGCTTGTGAAGATGTCTCGTTAAAAACCTTACTATGAAAATCTATTAGGACAACAATAGCTAAGGAAACAAAATACAACATGCCTCATATATACTTTACAATGATGTTAAATCAACACTTTAGGACATATTAGGTACATTGATTCTACTGAATTAGTTGTTTCGCTTTATTAAAAATCTTTCTAAAAAACCCATAGGGACAGAAATTTAGTGAAAAAAAAGAGTGTCACGTGTTGGATTAGAATTATATTTCACTTTTTAGGGTTTTTTGGTTTTGGTGAACTCAATGATATATGGATTAGGATTCTCGTAAATATTATACCATCTTGATATTGTTACTAAACATTTGGTATTTGTGGGGTCATGGACACTTTAATTTTTTTTTTGATAAAAACTATCATGTCTTGATTCTTACAAAAATCAACATATTATGTGAAATGCTTGTGAAGATGTCTCGTTAAAAACCTTACTATGAAATAGCTAAGGAAACAAAATACAACATGCCTCATATATACTTTACAATGATTAAATCAACACTTTAGGACATATTAGGTACATTGATTCTACTGAATTAGTTGTTTCGTCTTACTAAAAATCTTTCTAAAAAACCCATAGGGACAGAAACTTAGTGAAGAAAAAAAATCACGTGTTGGATTAGAATTATATTTCACTAGTACATATGCTAATAAATGCAATACCATGTCTTGTGATATCTATGAGATGTGTTATGTTTATACCCTTCCACCCTTTATAAATGCATATATCATTTCAACTACATACGTCTCTCACTAGACTTCACATCATGCCCAACTATTGTCCTCGTAATGTCAAAGAATAACATTTTATATATCGAGCAAATCTCACATTCAGGTAGCTAGAGAAACTCACATGTGACCATATAAGGATGCTTCTTTTAAGATAACTAGAAGGGTGCCCGAGCAATGCGCCGGAATAACATTTTACATCTAACACGTGTTTTTTATTTTTGTTATTCAGAAGTCTATTATATTTTTCTAAACTAAAATATAAAAGACCAAATAAATGGGTTTTGCATGACAACTTGTATATTTACGTATTAACTTATTGTAACTTACGAAATACAGATCGGTTAGGAAAAAAAATTACACTAAAACGTTTATAAAATACACAGGTTACGATTGTAGTTTAAAAAAGTTTTTAAAGATGATAGATTAAAAGTTATAGGTGAAATCTTAAGACAAATTAAGTTTTTTGATTTATTGGTAGATAATGTAAATTTTATGTAATTTAAGGTTATTATATAATTAATTGCAAGAGGTAATCTGTAATTAATGTTAAAAATATTATTTTACATTTAAAAATGGTTCTACCTTATGCATTGATACAAATATGTGTTCTTAATTTTAAGGTATCTTAAAATACCCCTATCATATCTTTTTATATTAATAAAAGGGTAAATGAGATGTCATGTGTTAACATCACAATCATACTTACCAAAATTTATCGTCTCTCTCTTATTAAATAATTACCTTCATTACTAATAATATTATTTTAAAATTTAATATGTAATAAATTAAGAAATAAATCTATTTACTAAGGTTATTTTTAAACTCTAAATAAATTGATATGTTTAAAAAGTCATTTTTATATAAACAAAAAGCAATCAAATTTTGGAGTTGTATAAGAAAATTTTAAAATTGACATTTTTATACAGTTTGTTTTAGAACAAAATATTTTAAAGAAAATAACAACAATTTTAAAAAAAATTATATCACTGTTTTATTATTTATATTTTTTTCACTTACGCAATTTTAGTGATATCATATCTTAAAATATCATTTTACAATCAACAAATATTTATATTATATTTTATTTATTCAACTCGTGTAATATACGAGTTTATTAAAACTAGTCTATATCTATAGATATTAATAAAAGAAAGTTTTTTTTGTCACTTGTCATCTTCTTAAACCACCTTTTTATTACTTCTCATAATTTTAAACATCTTCACTTTATTTTCCTCCAAATGAGTATTAAAGTAATTAAAACTCAAATAATTTATCTTTTTTCATACTATTAATTTGGTCAATTGATACATTTTTCTTTCTCATCTACACTTTTTTTAAATCAGACTATGCTTTTAAAAATAATTTATTAAGAAAATAAAATTCATATATTTTCTAAAACATTGAACCTTTTGAAACAAAATATTTTAAATCATTTTTTTAAAATAATTATAAAATATATGGAATTTTCTAAAAATAGTTTTATTAAAACAATCAGGATAATTAGAAAACTTGAGTTTTTAATAAACAAAATTTTTATAATCTATAGTTTATAGATATTAATAAAAAAAATTTCTTTTCGCACTTGTCATCTTCTTAAACCACATTTTTACACTTGTCATTTTTTAAACATCCTCATTTTATTTTCCCTCCAAAAGGGTATTAAAGTAATTAAACACTCAAGCAATTTTTTCTCTTCATAAATATTAATTTAGTCAATTGATACATACATTTATTTTAAAATCAAACTATGTTTTTAAAAATAAATTTTATTAAAAAAATTAAAATTCATATATTTTCTAAAGCATTGAATCTTTTGAAACAAATTATTTTAAATCAGTATTTTTTTAACTAAATATAAAATATATGAAATTTTCTAAAAGTAGTTTTATTAAAACAACCAGAATAATTAGAACTTGGGTTTTTAATAAACAAGATTTTTATAAACAATAAATTTTTATAAGAAAATCTTAAAACAAATATTTAAAAATAAAACTATTTAGATAAGAGATTTAAAAATAGTATAATATTTTATCTCTTAAACAAAAACGTATATATAATTTTATACATATCTTATATTAAAATATCGTATTGTAACTTTTCGTGTTTATTACATACTATAATCCGTTAATAAATGAGTTAATTTCTAGACTATCTTTTTATCTATATATCTATCTATCTATAATATATCTACCGTTTATTTACTTGAAATAATTATTCATATGTAATTATAATCATATTTATCATCAAACATGGTTTTATAATTCACAAATTATTTTATTATTTTATTAATTCAATCCGTGTAATACACGGGATACTAACCTAGTGTTTTATATATAGTATAGATAAATACTGAAATGTTCACATAGAGATTGATATGTTTTCATATATCCATTGGATATTTTTCTAAAAATAAAAGATATAATTTATAGATTTTTTGAGGACATAAGGGTTACTTTGCCAAAACAGCACACCACACATGATATGTATTTTGATAGCACTTCTTTTAAGTTATCTGATGGTTGTTGTCCAAAATGTAAAATATTCATATCAATATGATGCTACCTAAGTAACCTATGTGGTCATGTTATGTAATATAATTATCTTTACCATGTAATTTATATCCTAACTTTGAATCTCAATAGATGCATCCTCAAGTCTTCAGTTGTATTTTTGAAAAGTTTAAAGTGAGACGAGAGTCCCCAACATTTCTTTCATGTAATTTTATGTGAACCACTTGTTCATTGAGCTTGTGTGTGAGATAAAAAGAACTTTGTGTGATAGAGAACATAATTTGAGCACGATTACATTCATTGTAATCGAAACATAATAATGCGACGGGCGGGATGGCCATAACATATTGGGGGTCTAAGAGAAATTCTAAAAGAATTATTTATCAATGGATAATGACATTGCTCGACACAATAGAACAATTCTCAAGAACAATCAATATCATAACGTTATTCCATAAATGCACAAATAATCCAAAAGATTTAATACCGAACTACAGAGTAATAACGCAAATCTAAACAAGGTACATGTTCAAATGAACATATAATACAATCCAGTAACATAATCCAAAACAAAATCCTAATTTTCTAATATGTCCATTGCTCTTGCAGGGGTGGTCTCGTCAGTGTCCACTATGACCAAGTCATTAAGCATTGTTACTTGAAAAGAAAGTCAACAAAACGTTGACGAGTTCACAGGTTTATAAGTACAAAATATATTGTTGTGTAAGGCATGTACAAAATATGATACTGTGCAAGTCATGTACAAAATACGTGTGTGTATGCGAACATAGAAGTCATATAAACAAACATAACCTCATGACCAATCCGAGTCCAAATAATCGGCTTAAAGCACTTATAGGCTATGTCAATCCTAGCTAGCATATCTATTAAAAAAGTAGATTGTCAACCCTAGTAGTACTAACAACACCTCTCTGTAAATAGTGCAATCCAAGTCCAAGATAAGCACAAATACTCATATACTCATGTAAAGAATCTAGTCTCGATCCTATGACTCAAACCACACACAACAGTCCAATCCGAATCCAAAATAAATTTAGCACGACACGATCCAAAAACTTTAATCATGATTTTCACCTAAGTAAAACATATCACAAGGGCCATGAAACTCACATCCATGATAGAACAATCCAACATCTATAACAAGTATAGCAAGTAACTATAGATAACAAAACAAAAGGATATTACTAAAGGTTGAGAATACCTAATGAGTGTAATCCTTGTAGTCCAGTCCTTAATATCCAACCATATACTTATTTTAATAAAAATGTTGTATGTTTATTATTCCGATTTCAAATCCTTCCTTATGTTTCCCAATTGCAATATATTAAAGTTTACAAGTCCTTATCATGCACTTTTGTAATTTCCATCCAGATTGAACGTGCATTAGCCCAAGTTTAATGATTAATTAACCTTACATAACCTTATCCTTAACCATCTTAGAATCCGTCCTTGAACCCAATTCTTAACTTATTTTAGTTAATTAATTATAGATATTAACATTTAAGCTTATAAATAAATTAACTTGTAGACCGATCTTGCGTAGGCTGCTAAGAGATTAAAACAATCATGAAACGTCGCGTTTAAGGCACCATTTGAAAGCTAAGACCTTAATTTAAATATAAAGAAAATAATCACCTCAATTGGACAAAGTATGAGGGAGATGTGATATAAGGAACCAGACCAATACTCTGCCCGAAATTAGCAACTTTGACCTTTGTTTTTGTTTATCGCGTTTAGAGGACCAAACGATGTTGGATTGACGTGAGACCATTTGAGTTACTTAGAGGACTCTCTAAACTTATTTTAAGACATAGCTTTTTTCCCATTTGAACTTCGTATGACCAAGTTATGACCTGTGCAAAATGTCTCATTTTTCTGACAACAAGTTGTCCAAATTCCTAACCTTGTCATTTGTATCTCAAACCCCAATTTTTTACCATTATTAACCCGAGACCTAAATGAAAGTTTATTCCATGGACCATTTGACCTATCCATTGTATTAGACTCAAATGTTATCATAGTTTTCAGTCCCAATTCGAGTAGCTATGATTTATTGATTCGGTGTGTGTTTCTTGTTGATTAGCACTAAAAGTTTAATCCCTTTCCATGTTAATCCAAGTTTGAACATTATGTTATGAATTATTAGATATTTTTAAGAAAAAGATTTTCCTAAATTCTACACAAGGACCAGCGATCTACGAATTACAATCAAACGAATACCATTATAAAAGAAGTGTAAAACCAGGAATTTACTAGCACGTGACGATCTAAGTCCCAAAACATGTAATCCTTCATGATCCGAAAAACATAAAGTGTAAGGACCTGGTATTTGAACGAAATACCTGGAGATTAGCGCGTAAACCAGATCAAATAGTGCGGAATCCTATTTGATTGGCGATCCAATCAGTGAGAACACACGAAGAATCAATCAGGAATTGAAACTAACGTTAGAAATCGATTGGGAATCGATCTAATGTGTTCTGTGAACTTGGAGAACGAATTGGGAGGCTTCTAGACGGCTAGGGTACGTCTGGAATCGTAATGAATCGAGAGTTCTTATTTTTCACGAATTTGGTTGTATTTATAGGTTGGTATTATTCAATCGTGCGACTGAACCATTAGTATGGTTTCAGTCGTGCGATTGAACCATGCGGTTGTTTCATCCGCACAACTGAGTGTTCAGTCGTGCGACTGAGCCAATCTTATGTGTCGATCATACGACTAATCCAGTCACCCGGTTCAGTCGTGCGACTGAGTCATTCGTATGAAGTTGTTCAAGCTTATGGTCCATTCGCATGGGCCATTCGCATGAGAACCTCATTATGTTAAGTTTGAATGTATTAATTAGTAAACATTATATGTAAACATTCAACCAATCACTAACCTAATTAAACAATTTTATATCAACTCATTAATGAAATATTAATCATTACAAATCACAATCAACCATACCATTTCATTAATCATATCAAATTACACCAGAATTAGATAAACAATATCTATTACTTTTCATATCATGATCTAGGGACATACATGTATCAACATAAAGAATAGATGAATATTAGATGATGTTTAAGATGTTTGATGATAATCATCAAGAGCATGAACAATAGAAACTAAAATCATCAAAATATATGATTTTTTATTAGTAAAAGTATAGATGAACAAGACTTGACTCAAATCCAATATTGAATGAAGAAACAAGACTAAAATTGATGTCTATGATGAACTATATGTCGATGATGATGGATGAACAATAAAAAACATAATGATGACTAGGGTTTTCTACAAAGAGAAAACTTGGAGAACAAGAGTATATAATGAAAAGAATGAATGCGAAAATCAAAGGGGAACCCCTTTTTCTGAGGGTTTCCGGCCGCAAAACGGAGGGGTCCTTCTCGGGCCCTTGGCCCGTCTAGTCTAATTTCATCTTGTTCTGATCTGGACTTCGTGTTAATAAGATTTCAACGAACTTTTAAATGAAATAGTTAGTAATCTTTAGGAAAAGTCCATTAATGGTTATTTTTTTGCGATTTTAGCAAATATTTTAATATTTTAGGTTTTATTAATCATAAATCAAGTCCAAAGCACATAATCGTCGTATTACATCTAGTTTTATGAGCGTCCCTCTATCACCAATCCTAGGTCTATTAGAACTTATTAGGCCCACGATACATAGTTCTAAAATTTAACGCATCTACACACGTGTAAAGTATGTTCTAAGTTCAAGTCAAATTTAGGTCAATTTCAAGTTAAAGTCCATTTTTAGTCCAAGTCAAAGCTAAACAATCAAAGTCAACATCAACACACCTATTTTGATAACCTTATGTCATAGTTGTATTTTAATTTTAGTTGTTTTTCATCTAAAATTATTTAAATTGATATGATTTTAAGTCGCTGGATCGGTTGACATTCGAGCGTGTTCTTGACGGAAGGGAAAAAAAGCCAAGAGACAAACAAGAGAACGAACAATAATAGAATGGTTTTATTGATAGGACCTAATGATTACAAGCTCGTTAAACAGAAAAATCAACACTCTTGGAAAGGGGAGATCGAGCATGATCTCCCCTCTCATCCGGTAGCACCTAGGCCCCGGGCACACTCTTAAAACCTTACCTCTCTACACAATGAAACTGGTATTTATAGGCCTCAGCCCATAACAGATGCGACTGGGCCCATTCGTACGATTGGACCATGCGTATGGTTCAATCGTACGACCGAACCATACTTATGGTTCAGTCTTACAAATGGCCCAATAGCATCTCTCAGTCGCATGACTGGTCCATTAGCATGGCTTAGTCGTACGACTGAGACTCATTCGCATATGCTCCTGCGAATGACTCATTTTCATGTGTTTACAACATATCAGGTGTATTACATTAAGCCTAGACTATTCGTCAAGCGACGAACACGCTATATATGACAATATATGCTCCAACAAATTCCCTCTTGGATGTTGCTTGTGAATAGTAGATAACACCTCTTACAATCTTCAGTCAATCTTTGCTCTGGTTTCCAACAGAATCAAAATAAAAACCATATTAGCCAACGTTGTTGATCCGTCAGGTTGCTACAATATCCTGAAAATGAATTTAGGCACAATAGCTTTCGTTACTTTGCAGAACACCATCATAGCAGCAAGATTCCCCATATGACAGATTTTTCCAGATAATGACACGAACAGTTTTCCATTGCTCCAATCTTCACACAGGCTAACCTGATTAACATTAACACCTGTAGAAATTACCCTCAAATTCAGCATATCCCAATATATAAACATTGTGCTCTCCTGGCGTCTTCATACAGTGTATTAGGCCAAAAGTAGAATGTTCCAATCCACAGTTGACAATCTCAAACAAATTAGCATGCACTCAGATTCATCATCAGAAACCAGCTCACATCATCATTTTCTGATTACGTCTTCAATTTCTCTATACATGGATTCCCCCTAAGAATCAGAATCCTCTCTGTGCGGATAAATATAACTTGATTGGATCATATATAGTCAGATGCTCCTGACTACCCCACAAAATTAGCATCGACTGCTGATATCTTCTCTTCTTTCTTTTGTGTTCTAACTACATTCATCTATTCTGGAAGTCTAACAAATAATGGGGTATCCATCGAACTAATTTGACAAAAAAACATCAGGGTGAATGTGCTTTACTCCTCAAATCTGTGCAAGAGGCAGTTCCAAAATTTTTTTAGGTCTGGAACACCGTTTATTCGTATGACATGGAGGACAAATATCACATTCGTGTGAATGGATGATATGAATGATATATTCGTGCGACTGGTCATAAGACTTGTCCAGTAGCATGACTAGACATAAGACTGGTCCAACAGCACGACCGGACATAAGACTGGTCTAGTAGCACGATTGGATGGTCCAGACACATGGTCCAATCGTACGAATGGTCCATTAGCATGGTTCAGTCGTACGAATGGTCCATTAGCATGGTCCAGTCGCATGAGCGGATCTGCACGTAGATTTTCATATCTGCAGCCGCTATGGCTGCCAAAAACCCTAATCTTATGATTTTACATGAACCAAAACAAAATAGACATCTTAAGATTCGCAAGGGTGATAAGAACGTGGTTCCGAGTTCTATTTAACCAAGAAACAACACACGTAACAAGATCTGAGCAAAACACGAAGTACACGAAGTGGGTTTAACGTCAAAGAACATGAAATAGATCCAAAAATCAAGAGCTCGGGTTGCTAGAATGATTGTTAGATCATTCTAGCAGTAACCTGGCTCTGATACCAATTTTTAAGTCATTGGATCGGTTGACATCCAAGCGTGTTCTTGACGGAAGGGAATAAAAACCAAGAGACAAACAAGAGAACGCACAATAATAGAATAGTTTTATTGATAAAACCTAATAATTACAAGCTCATAAATAGAAAAATCACCACTATTGGAAATGGGAGATCAAGCATGATCTCCCCTCTCATCCGGCAGCACCTAGGCCCCGGGCACACTCTTAAAACCTTACCTCTATACACAATGAAACTGGTATTTATAGGCCTCAGCCCATACCAGATGGGACTGGGCCCATTCGTACGATTGGACCATGCGTATGGTTCAATCGTACGACCGGACCATACTTATGGTTCAATCTTTCGAATGGCCCAATAGCATCTCTCAGTCGCATGACTGGTCCATTAGCATGGCTCAGTCGTACGACTGAGTCTCATTCGCATATGCTCCTGCAAATGACTCAGTTTCATGTGTTTACAACATATCAGGTCTATTACATTAAGCCTAGACTATTCGTCAAGCGAGGAACACACTTTATATGACAATATATGCTCCAACAAATTCCCCCTTGGACGTTGCTTGCGAAGAGTAGATAACACCTTTTACAATCTTCAGTCAATCTTTGCTCTGGTTTCCCATAGAATCAAAAGAAAAACCATATCAGCCGACGTTGCTAATCCGTCAAGTTGGTACAATATCCCTGAAAATGAATTTAGGCACAATAGCTTTCGTTTACTTTGCAGAACACCATCATAACAGCAAGATTTCCCATATGACAGATTTTTCCAGATAATGACATGAACAGTTTTCTATTGCTCCAATCTTCACACAGGCTAACCTAATTAACATTAACACCTGTAGAAATTACCCTCAAATTCAGCATATCCCAATATATAAATATTGTGCTCTCCTGGCGTCTTCATACAGTGTATTGGGCAAAAAGTAGAAGGTTCCAATCCACAGTTGACAATCTCAAACAAATTAGCATGCACTCAGATTCATCATCAGAAACCAGCTCATATCATCACTTTCTGATTGCGTCTTCAATTTCTCTATACATGGATTCCCCCTAAGAATCAGAATCCTCTCTGTCCGGATAAATATAACTTGATTGACCCATATATAGTCAGATGCTCCTGACTACCCCACAAAATCAACACCGACTGCTGACATCTTCTCTTCTTTCTTTTGTGTTCTAACTACATTCATCTATTCTGGAAGTCTAACAAATAATGGGGTATCCATCGAACTTATTTGACAAAAAACCTCAGGGTGAATGTGCTTTGCTCATCCTCAAATCTGTGCAAGAGGCAGTTCCAGAATTTTTTTTAGGTCTGGAACACCGTTCATTCGTATGACATGGAGGAAAAATATTCGTGTGAATGGATGATACGAATGATATATTCGTGCGACTGGTCATAAGACTTGTCCAGTAGCATGACTAGACATAAGACTGGTCCAGTAGCACGACCGGACATAAGACTGGTCCAGTAGCACGACTGGATGGTCCAGTCACATGGCCCAGTCATACGAATGGTCCATTAGTATGGTTCAGTCGTACGAATGTTCCATTAGCATGGCCCAGTCGCATGAGCGGATCTACACGTAGATTTTCAGATCTGTAGCTGCCATGGCTGCCAAAAACCCTAATCTTATGAATTTTACATGAACCGAAACAAAATAGACATCATAAGATTCACAAGAGTGATAAGAACGTAGTTCCGAGTTCGATTTAACCAAGAAACAACACACGTAACAAGATCTGAGCAAAACACGAAGTACACGAAGTGGGTTTAACGTCAAAGAACATGAAATAGATCCAGAAATCAAGAGCTAGGGTTGCTAGAATGATTGTTATATTATTCTAGCAGTAACCTGGCTCTGATACCAATTTTTAAGTCGTTGGATCGGTTGACATCCGAGCGTGTTCTTGACGGAAGGGAAAAAAACCAAGAGACAAACAAGAGAACGAACAATAATATAATGGTTTCATTGTTAAAACCTAATGATTACAAGCTCATTAAACAGAAGAATCACCACTCTTGGCAAGGGGAGATCGAGCATGATCTCCCCTCTCATCCGGCAGCACCTAGGCCCCGGGAACACTCTTAAAACCTTACCTCTCTACACAATGAAACTAGTATTTATAGGCCTCAGCCCATATCAGATGTGACTGGGCCCATTCGTACGATTGGACCATGTGTATGGTTCAATCGTACGACCGGACCATTCTTATGGTTCAGTCTTATGAATGGCCCAATAGCATCTCTCAGTCGCATGACTGGTGCATTAGCATAGCTCAGTCATACGACTGAGTCTCATTCGCATATGCTCCTGCGAATGACTCAGTTTCATACGTTTACAACATATCAGGTGTATTACATTAAGCCTAGATTATTCGTCAAGCGACAGACATGCTATATATGACAATATATGCTCCAACACGCTACAAACTACACATTCATGTTGAATCAAATTAATTTGTATATAACCCAGAATTAGTTGAAGCATAGACATAAATCCTAAGAATGTTATAAGTTGATTTTAGATTTCTTTATTTTCTTAAGCGATAATGGTTTCTCATGACCATTCCTCTCTCCCCCCTCTCTCTCTCTCTATATATATATGTGTGTGTATGTGTGGTGTGTGTGTGTGTGAGTGTGTGTGTGTATGTCTGTGTGTGTGCGTGCATGTTCGTGTATGACACGTTCAGATGAGAACACTACTTATTTGAAACCATTTTAAAAAAGTTCATTTCTTGAGCGTCCCATGAAATAAAATGTTCGAGGACCGTGTACTGGACGGAGTACTAACTGATTCACGTGTATACCGAATCAAATAGTGTGGAATCCTATATGATTGGTGATCCAATCAGTGAGAACGTTAACCTGATCGATATAAGATTAATCTAAACGTTAAGAACGAATAGGAATCGATCAAGAACAATCTATGCGGTTGATCCATTTGCATAACTGAGTGTTTAGTCGTGCGACTGAGTCAATCTCATGTCACAATTGTGCGACTGATCCAGTCTCCTGGTTCAGTCGTGCGATTGGTTTATTAGCATGAAGTTGTTCATGCGTATGGTCCATTAGCATAGGCCATTCGCATGAGAACTTCATATGACTAAGTTTGAATATGTTTCACAATCATTATTTGACTTAGATCTATTCAAACAACCACAAACCTATATAGTTAGTTCAATAAGCGTTATACACAATAATCAATGAAATATTAAACATTATAAGCATAAACCACACATTGTATTTCATTCAAACCATCCAGTTACATATATGTAAGACATGAAAGATTTTTTACATTAAGCTCATAAACTAGGTACATATGTATCTACAAACTCCCCCATGGACCTAGTTAATCTATTGTCTACGTTCTTTATCAGCTCCTCATATTTCTTGTACTTCTCCTCCCTTGTAACTCCTGCATGTATTTCGAATGCAAAGCAGAGTCTTATCATATTTTGGAACTGGAGGGCTTGTACAATGTCTTGCCGGTCATAGAACAGTGGCCACTTGTATAAAGTGTAGACATCGTCAAAGGACAAGTTAGTTAGCCACATCGGGTCAAATACCCTGATAGTTTCCATATTTCCATTTCTGTTCAGAACTATGACCGCCTCACTCGTTCGCCAGTCATAGTACCATCACTTAAAGTGTGGAGTGAAGTCCTGAGGCATTTCCCTTAGAGGGATTCTCGACATTGTGCACGGAGGACTCCACTTTAGCATAATCTTTGGCTTCCAGTAATGGTATCAACTTCAGATCTTCTGATACACCTCGTTGGTTGTTAAGGTTTGAAGTTGACCCACCTGGTGTGGTACTCTCTCTTCAAATTAGCTTCAAACCAGCCTGACATCTTTCGAGGATCAGCATGTAACAACTTCAACTTGGCCAGCTGGTTAAGCTCAAAACTGGGTAGTGTCTTCAGATCGTGTGGGAATCTGAAGTACTCTATGCCTTTTTCTCTTTGCACGACATATACATTCAGATCCTCAAAATAAGCCCATGCGATGATCTTTCCTGACACCTTTAAGTGTTTCTTGACTTTGTACAACTTGGTGTAGACATTTGGCTTTTGTGCTGTGCGCATGGCTCAGATCTCAGCAAAACATGCCGCCCATTCAGCCTTTTTGATGCTGACATCTGCGTCTGAGACTGGGGCTTGATCTTTCTTCTTCTCCAACTCCTGCTCCATCTTATCCAATGTTTCAAAACTATCACTAACAAGGGTGTCACCCAGATTGGGGACTACATTTCCCTCGTTGTCAGCACACTTTGGATAACGTTATGCAGTGACGTCTTCAATCTCAATCTCATCCACATCGTTAAGCTCATCATCACTATCCATGTCCACAGTAGGAGCATCCTTCACAATCTCATCTGGATTCAGTCAGAACATCTCAGCTAGTTGCTCATCAGTAAGGTTGTGAATTATTTCTCCTTCCTCAGGAGTGTAACTCACAGACCTCCTGACAATCCCTTGCAGATCAAGTATCATTGTGAGTTGAGACTTGATCTGCTGAAGGGGAGTAACGTCATACTCATCTTGCTAAGATGGATGATCTGCTTGATTTAAAACATTAAACACATCATGCATCAGTAAATAAGCAAGACATTAAACATTTATTATATATACATAAACATTCAAGCACATAAGTTTAATACAATATTCAAATTACACATGATTTAAATTACACAAAACTCTATGCATTACTTTTGTCTTGGATCATGTGTTCTTCTACTGTTGGGGCTAATGTCAAGGAACCTGGATCCTGAGTCTTTTTGGTTCGCCTCTCATTAGCTTCCTATGCACCCGAAGCAGATGACTCTCCTCCTCCTTCAGTGTCTCCTCCATCCTCATCATCACCTTCATCATCACCATCATTATCATCATCATCACACTGTCATCACCATCATCATCATCACCATCATCACCATCTCCCTCTCTGATCTTCAGAGGCTCATCCTTTGTGCCCTTAAGTTTGAGCAGGATGGTCCCCATAGCATCCTCCAACTCCTCAATCTTCTTAGTAGATAACACATTTTGCTCTTTGAGTTGGGAAATATCTTGACTCTGAGCAGCCATTTGCTGAGCTTGCTCCTCAATTTGCTGTGCCTGCTGAGATATCTGTTGTGATTGAGCAGCAGTAAGCTCCACTAACTGTCACAGCTGAGTAGTCTTCTTTTCATCGGCTGCTAACAGCTTCAGCACCATACGGTTTAGTGCTAAAAGCTATTCCTCTACCCCACTGGGAGGTAGAGATGACCCTGATGGAAAGGATGGGTGATATGATGGTCCTGCCTGGTGGCTAGAGGTGGTGGTGGTGGCAATGGTGTATATGGGAGGTGGTATGTGTGTGGGTGGTGTTGGGTAAGCTGAAGTGGTGGTGGATGTGATGTGGGGAAGTGGTGGAGTGGCTGAGGTAGTGGTGGTGTGTGTGGTGGCAGTAGTGGTGACAGGTGGAATAGTGGCTGTGGTGGTGGGGGGAGAGGTAGATGTAGTGGGTGGTGTGGTAGAGGTGGTGGTTGTGGTGGTGGTGGTGATAAAGGTCATCCTCCTCTTCTTCGTCTTCATCCCATGGGGTTGAGCCATCCTTTTCCTCCTCTTGCCTCTAGAGGTGGATGCTCCCCCTGGGATGCTGCTGGGCTGACCTGGTGAGTAGCTGGGGTCGGCTGCTATCTCCCCAGACTCGCTAGGGCGTCCTCCAACCTCCCGAATGCCTCGGTTGGTGGTAACCACCTTGCTGCCCACTGTCCGGGTTAGGGGCTCCTCATCACTCTCTTCCTCCTCATTTGGAGGACAGAAATCCTGATGGAAACTGGCGGTGGTGGCATATGTATGAATGGGTGGTGGAGGTGTAGTATGTGTAGTGCTGGCCCTAGAAACAGCGGGGCCAGAATCTCCACCAGTGTCTCCGTCATCATCATCGAAGTCACCAGATGGAGGAGCAATCTGCTCATCATCTGAATCACTCTCCTCGTGGCGCCACTTACGCCTTGCAGGTGCCACGTACTCCTCCTGGGCCAGATGCCCGATCAGTCTCTTTACAGGGGGTTTGACCTGCTTTCCCCTGTAGACCTTCATGCGACCCAGTGTCGTGTCATCCATCACCTCAAGTGATACGGCATCATGGCTCTCCTTAGGAAAAGAGGGCAGCTTCTCGTCAATAATCATCCGAAGAAACCTCGGGTACATGCAAAATCCCTCTTTACCTTTGGCCTCAAGATTCTCAATCAGGTATGAGAATATCATACTGGAGAAGCTGAAGGGGTGGTTCAGCACCAGTGCCACGTAGGCATTCTGAATCTGGTCTGATAGATCATCAAAGCCACCCTTTCTCGGAGCTAAACACTTAAGTATCACATGTGCTAAGTACTTGTACTAGGGACACAGGTTGCTTTTGTTGAGCGCACCTGCATTTATGTCCCCAGAGTACTTAATCCTGAGGAAGAATCCCCTCACAGTCAGAGGGTGAAGCCTAGTTAGGTGATCCGCATCGTCACCCAGATCCAGTATTCGTCTGAGATATTCAGCAATCACCTCTATATCCAACCCAAAATTAGTACTCCGGATGCAGTAGGGCTCACGAGATCAATCAACTGATGCACCCTCCCAGAAGGCCTGTTGTATAGACCTGTAGGGAGTGCACGGTGTAGATATGGCTCTGTGGATCCATGATCTCTTCAGAAAGGCTATGATGCCAGCAAACTCGGCAGCCTTCTGAGTGGTGGCGTCCAGATATGCACAGATATTAAGCTTTGTGTTGATGGTCCACCGTTCAGCCATCAATCTGTAACACAAGAAGCATACAAGTTAGATCATCACACAACATAAACCATTTCAACTTAACCTGTTTGAGATCAATCTGGTTCAATCATGCGATTGAACCATACGACTAGGTTCAGTCGTTTGACCTAACATGCGACTGAATACAATCGGGTGACTTATCTTGTACTGAGTTCAGTCGGGCGACTGAGCCAGCGACTGGTTCAGTCGGCTGACTGAGCTCATACGCATTGTTCATTCAGCCGACTGAGTCATTTGTCCAGCTCAATCATGCGATTGTAGTTCATTTGGGTGTCCAGTCGCATGACCTACTGTTTGTTCGATTCAGATTCAAATTCTGACCAAATCTTAAAATTAGACATCGTGTTTTGGTTCAATAGACTCGCAATTACCCTATTTAGCACCTAATAACCTTGATTTCAACATTTTACTTAGCTTTATTAGGTTATTTGTCCAATTTAACTCTCGGTTCTTGTTAGGGCCGAATATTGTAATTTTGGAATCAAATCGACTGAAATTTGGTTAGATAGCACCGCATTGTAACTGTGTAAACACATAAATCATCAGAATATGAAATTTGAAGTCAAGTAAGGTAAGAAGAAATTTTGGCAGAGTAACGACTCAATGTGCGATTTTAGGGCGATTGAGGGGTGGTGAGCCTGTGCAATCGACTATGGCCCTATTTATACCGACTCTGGTTTTAATCGGGCGACTGGATCCATTCGCTTCTTCCATTCGGGCGATTGGAACCCAGTCAGGCGATTGGTTCAGTCGATCACTTTTAGTCGGCGGACTGGGTTTCAGTCGGGCGACTGACTCATTCGGACAACTCCATTCGGGCAACTGTCTCAATCTTGTAAGCCATTTGTGTGAATTGTTCATACTCATACTCCATTCGGTTTTCTAGTGCATAAGTTTGGTCCAATCGTACGACTAGTCCGTACTCATGGTCCAGTCGTGCGAATGGATTATACTTTGGTTTTGACATTATGACTATTTGACATTTAACCCCATTTAACTATTGATTGAACATTACGAGTATTTGAGCATCTCAGACATGATCATTTTAACTTTGAAACTTTTGATCACCTCAGTCGTGATCCTTTTAAGCAAAACACATTTTGTCACCTCAGACGTGACCCATTTAACATTTGAAAACACGTTTGGTCACCTCAGACGTGACCCTTTTAAGTAATATAATCCCATACTGAATTCCACGATATAGTCCGACTTATAACTCTAATTTGACTAAATGTTTAAACAAAACAAAAGGAGCTAACATTAAAAGACAAAACTAAAGATGTTTTTGTGATTTTGTGTGAGGTGGAAATCCTAAGATAGAAATCTAACAGATTTACTTCTTGAACAAGCAGCTTCAAGTTATTTTGACCATAAGAGGAACGATTCATTATGGAATCATACAGGTAAACAAATCATTCAGGACATGTTACCAAAATCATTTGATGCTAGATTCTTGGTTTCATCGAGAGTCATTGGCAACTTAAGGAAATCATACTAGTACTATAAGACGCACACATTGATTTGGACTTTCAAGAATTGCAGCCATGATGATTGTCAGTATACTTGTCCTCTTAAATCCATACACAGACTTTTGACACATATTGGTAATGGTTTAAGGTTTAATTATTTCAACAAGCATTTGTGGATCCCACGCTTATAAGGTAATCAACATTCCTCAGGAGATTTTTGAGCGCTCTACGGGTATTTTTGAGAAGAAGACACTATTCTTAGAGCTTTCAAAGAGAATCCAAACCTCAGGTCAGTGCCATCGCACAGCAGAGAGGCGGCAAACAACAATAAATTCTAGAATATATAGGTTATGCTCATCCTCAGGTTAGTGCCACCGCACAGCAAAGAGGCACATAGCCTATCTTCTTGTTTGAGCAATTTATTTTTGTTGCACAGATCGTACCAACAACATGGGTTATTAGTTTGATTGTTTTTTGCATTTTTCATTATGTGCTTTGCTCATATTTTGGTCATCCGCACACATTTGTGGCGTTTATTTTGCTCGTCACCCCTTATTGAAACTTTGTTGATTGTGTTAACCACGGATAAGATGATGACTCACAGCTTGTTGAACAACTTAGTTTGATCTTGAGATCACCAACAAGGTCTACTTATCTATTGTGTTGAATCTACCGACACATCATCTAATGATCTAGCAACCTCTAGGTCTACTTTCTCCGCGTTACCTTAGTAGTAGCTAGTTTTACTATCATTTTTCCTTTTATTTTTTGCTTAGACTTCTTAGACTTATACTTTGAATTTCGCATCTTATTCAATTTAAATCTTTTAAAGTTCCAAATTCTTTGTTCCTGTGTACTATCATTTTCCATAGTCGTTGACTCGATTTCACAGATCCGATCTCATTTCTATCAGCTTGCCTGTCCTCCTCCCTCATTTTTTTAATACTAAGTTAACATATTCTCCCCCTAAAATTCTAAAACCGTAAACGATTTGCATTTTTAGGATTTTAAAAGGCGAAGAATTGAAATCAATAAAATAAATTAAATAAAATAACCTAGAATAAAAGAAAATAAATGAAAATAAAAGAAAATGGACTTGACGAATCGGACTAGACCTGTTCATCGTCTGGAATTACATCACTTTTCTTTTTAACATCGTTGACCTCTAACAAATATAGAAAACATGGTTTATCAAAGGTTTTTGTATAGAGGTCAGCGCGTTGAAAATCCATATTTATTTTAACAACATCGATTAGATTCTTTTCAAAACAATCACGTATAAAGTGATATTTAATGCCGATGTGTTTGGTCTTAGGATGTTGGACAAGATTTTTAGTAACGGCTATTGCAGCAGAGTTATCAACAAATATAGGGGTGTTAGAAAATTTCAAACCATAGTCCTGCATCTGCTGTTGAATCCAGATGATTTGAGAACAGCAGCTTGTCGCAACAACATATTCAGCTTCACAAGTTGACAACACAACTAATGTCTACTTCTTACACTGCCACGTGACTAATCTTCTCCCAAAGAATTGACAACCTGCTGAGGTGGATTTGTAGTTCATCTTGCAGCCACCATAATCCGAGTCACTATACGCGGTAAGCTCGAAATCACCATCATGAGGATACCACAACCCAAGTGTGGGTGTACCCTTCAGATAACAAAATATCCTTTTGACCCCAATAAGATGGTTTACTTTTGGTTTTGCCTGATATCTCAAACAAAGACATGTTGCATACATAATATCAGGTCTTGAGGCAGTGAGGTATATGAGGGATCCAATCATTCCTCGGTACATGGTGGCATCAACCAGATCACCATTCTCGTTGGGTGCTACATCATGGTTTGTAGCAAGTGGAGTCCCAGCTGCGAAGCATTCTCCATGTCAAACCGACTGAGAATATCCCCTACATACTTGGTCTGATGTAGAAATATTCCCTTTGGTGTTTGATCCACCTATAACCCGAGAAAGAGCTTCATCTCTCCCATGGCACTCATTTCAAATTCTGCCTTCATCACTGCTTCAAATTCTTTACATAATTCTTCGTTCTTGGAACCGAAGATTATGTCATCAACGTAAATCTGAACCAGCAGCAAATCACCATCTTTCTCTTTGATGAACAATGTATAGTCAATTACACATCTGCGAAATCTGTGTTTCACCAGGTGAGTTGAGAGTTTTTCATACCATGCTATCGGGGCTTGGTGAAGCCCGTAGAGAGCCTTATCCAGTTTGTAAACTCTGTCCCGATGATATGGATCCTCAAATCCTTCGGGTTGACTGACATACACTGTTTCCCAGATTTCACCATGAAGAAATGCACTCTTTACATCCAATTGATAGACTTTAATCTTCATGTAAGAGGCATAGGCTAGGAAGATACGGATGGCTTACATTCTCGCCACAGGTAAAAATACTTCATTGTAATCAATTCCCTCAACTTGTCAAAATCCTAGAACTACAAGTCGAGCCTTGTTCCTGATGATGACACCTTGGTCATCTTTCTTACATTTCAAGACCCACTTGGTGCCAATGGCACCTTTAGGTCTATCTACCAGTATCCATACACCTAACTTCTTGAACTGAAGAAGTTCTTCTTGCATGGCACTCACCCATGCCTAATCATTTAGGGCTTCACTGACCTATTTTGGCTCAAACTGAGACACAAAACAGCGGTAAGCACCATCATGAAGATACCCCTTTTCCATTACCGAGGCATAATCAGCTGAATATAGCTGATTTCTTGTCTGCACTCCTCATCTGACATCCCCAATGACATTGTCCATAGGATGATAGACATTTAGGCATGATCCGGGAGTGGTGGGAACAACTACCTCAGAATCAAGATTATGAACGTTTGGTTCTGTATCTGAGGCAGTAGGAGTGTGAGGTTCTGAAGACTCAGAGGCATCAATGTTAGATGCTTATGGACTTGCAGTAGTAGGAAACTGTTGCTCCTGAGTGTCCTGATCATTTTCCACGGCTTCATCGTCAGAGGAAGAGTCACTTACCTCGAGTGCTCCCCTTGAGTGGGTAAATGATTCACCTTATTAGCCAGATGATGTAGATTCTTGTGATGGTGTGTTTAGGACATCATACATCAGTTTGGCTGCTAACTCATCATCAGATGTGGAGAGAGGGATGTTGAAGGACTTGAAGAATCCATCATAGTCGAAAAAAAGGCGGGTCCTTTTCCAGCAGGTGGGTGGTGTATCTCTAAACATCAACATTACACCACACCTCTACCTGACCCGTTGAGTTGTTGTAAACTCTCTTATTCGGTATGTTGTATCCTAGAAAGATACCCTCTTCAGCCTTCTCGCTAAAATTTCCTTCATGAGTTTTCTTCAGCATCGTACATGGTGCTCCAAACGGTTCGAGATACTCCTGATTTGGTTTACGTCGTTGAAGTGACTCGTGACACGTTTTGCCATGACATTTTACCATTAGAACTCGATTTAATGTGTAACATGCATTGGCCACTGCCTCATTCCAAAATGGATAGGCAGTTTCGAGTCTGCTAGCATTGTGCGTGCTGTCTCTATTAAGCTACGATTCTTTCTCTCAGCAACCCCGTTCATCTGAGGAGTGTAGGCAGAAGTGAACTGGTGCACAATTCTGTGAAGTCGGTTGGATCGATAAACATCCGAGCATGTTCTCGACGGAAGGATAAACAACAGCAAAAACCAAGAGATAATCAATAATACGAAGTATAATTGAATCGTTTCATTGATAAAACCTAACGATTACAAGCTCGTTACAACATAAGAATCAAGACTCTTGGTAAGGGGAAGATCGAGCATGATCTCCCCTCTTATCCGGCAGCCCTAGGCTCCGGGCAGACTTCCTCTCCAATACTTAATCTCTCTACACCTTGAAACTGGTATATATAGGCCTCGGCCCATATTAGATGCGACTGGGCCCATTCGTGCGATTGGACTATGCGTATGGTTCAATCGTACGACTGGACCATGCATATGGTTCAATCGTACGACTAGACCATACTTATGGTTCAGTCTTATGAATGTCCCAATCGCATCTCTCAGTCGCACAACTGGCCCATTAGCAAGGCTCAGTCGTACGACTGAGTCTCATTCGCATATGCTCCTACGAATGACCCAGTTTCATGTGTTTACAATATATCAGATGTATTACATTAAGCCTAGACTATTCGTCAAGCGACGGACACACTATATATGACTATATATGCTCCAACAAATTCCCCCTTGGACGTTGCTTGTGAATAGTAGATAGCACCTCTTACAATCTTCAGTCAATCTTTGCTCTGGTTTCTAATAGAATCAAACGAAAAACCATATTAGCCAACGTTGCTGATCCGTCAGGTTGTTACACAACCCTGAAAATGAATTTAGGAACAACAGCTTTCGTTTACTTTGTAGAACACCATCATCGCAGCAAGATTCCCCATATGATTGATTTTTCCACATAATGACATGAACAGTTTGCCATTGCTTCAATCTTCACACAGGCTAACTTGATTAACATTAACCCCTGCAGAAATTCCCCCTCACGTTCAGCATATCCCAATATATAAACGTTGTGCTCTCTTGGCGTCTTCATACGATGTATTGGGCAAAAGGTTGAAGGTTCTAATCCACAACTAACAATATCAAACAAATCAACATGCATGTAGATTCATCATTAGAAACCTGCTCACATCATCACTTTCTAATTGCGTCTTCAATTTCTCTATACATGGATTCCCCCTAAGAATGAGAATCCTCTCTGTGCGGATAAATATAACTTGATTGGCCCATAAGTAGTCAGATGCTCCTGACTACCCCTATAAAATCAGCACTGATTGCTGACATCTTCTCTTCTCTTTTTTGTGTTCTAACTACATTCACCTATTCTGGAAGTCCGACGAATAATGGGGTATACATCAACTTATTTGACACAATAACCTCAGGATGAATGTGCTTTGTTCATCCTCAAATCTGTGCAAAAGGTAGTCCAGACCCTTTTTTTTGGTCTGGAACACCATTCATCCGTATGACGTGGAGGACAAATATCACATCCATGTGAATGGATGATACGAATGATATATTCGTCAGACTGGTCATAAGACTGGTCCAGTAGCATGATTGGTCATAAGACTGGTCCAGTAGCATGACTTGTCATAAGACTGGCCCAGTAGCATGACTGGTCATAAGACTGGTCCAGTAGCATGACTCGTCATAAGACTGGTCCAGTAGCATGACTAGTCATAAGACTGGTCCAGTCGCATTCCAGTCGCACGAATGGTCCATTAGCATGGTTTAGTCACACGAATGGTCCATTAGCATGGTCCAGTCTTATGAATGGTCCATTCATATGGCTCAGTCGCATGAACGGGTCTGCACGCAGATTTTCAGATTTGCAACCGCCAGGGCTGCCCAAAACCCTAATCTGACGAATTTTACATAAACCAAAACAAAATAGACATCATCAGATTCGAAAGGGTGATCAGAACGTGGTTTCGAGTTAGATTTTAACATAGAAACACCACACGTAACAAGATCTGAGCAAAACACGAAGAACACGAAGTGGGTTTAACGTCAAGATCTGAAATTTAACCCAAAAATCAAGAGCACGGTTGCTAGAATGATTTTTAGATCATTCCAGCAGTAACCGGCTCTGATACCAATTGTGAAGTCGGTTGGATCGGTAAACATCCGAGCATGTTCTCGACGAAAGGATAAACAACAGCAAAAACGAAGAGACAATCAATAATACGAACTATAATTGAATGGTTTCATTGATAAAACCTAACGATTACAAGCTTGTTACAACATAAGAATCAAGACTCTTGGCAAGGGGAAGATCGAGCATGATCTCCCCTCTCATCCGGCAGCCCTAGGCTCCGGGCAGACTTCCTGTCCAATCCTTAATCTCTCTAAACCTTGAAACTGGTATATATAGGCCTCAGCCCATATTAGATGCAACCGGGCCCATTCATGCGATTGGACCATGCTTAGGGTTCAATCATACGACTGGACCATGCGTATGGTTCAATCGTACGACTGGACCATACTTAAGGTTCAGTCTTACGAATGTCCCAATCGCATCTCTCAGTCGCACAACTGGCCCATTAGCAAGGCTCAGTCGTACGACTGAGTCTCATTCGCATATGCTCCTACGAATGAACCAGTTTCATGTGTTTACAATATATCAGGTGTATTACATTAAGCCTAGACTATTCGTCAAGCGACAGACACACTATATATGACTATATATGCTCCAACAAATTCCCTTTTCTTTGCAGAAAGCCTCCATCCATTGGTTCTTGAACTCGGTTCCGTTGTCTGAGCGTACTTGTCTTACCTTCAGCTTGTAGAGAGACTCCAGTGTAGTTACCAATTCTTTGAACGACTCAAATGTTTCTGATTTTGATTTCAGAAACATCACCCAAGAGAATCTTGAGTAGTCATCTGTAACTACATAGCAGTACAAGTCTCCTTTGATGCTTCTTGTACTGCCTGGACCAAACAGATCCATGTGAAGAAGCTCAAGAGGCAGTTTCATAGAATTAACTTTCTTTGTCTTATGAGACTTCTTTGTTTGTTTTCCTTTCTTGTAGGAGACACAAAAATCCGGGAGTTGGAAGTTCTTGACATTGACTCCTCGCACTAGATCATTCTAGATCAAGTGGTTCATCTTCCCTGGATTGATGTGCCCCATTCTCTTATGCCAGGAGATAGAGTCCTTCTCAGTAGCTTTTGACAAGAAGCACTGAACTTGACGATCCGTTGTGGAGGCCTTTGATAGATCCAAGACGTAAAGGTCATTATATCTTGAGGCTGACATTAATACTTGTTCCTCCAGAATCACATAGTCCTTTCAGGACATAGCACTTCTGATTGTCGAAAAATACCTTAAATCCCTTGTCACATATTTGGGAAACAGAAAGCAGATTATTTTGAAGTTGTTGAACATAGTTTACCTTGTCAAACTTAACTTTCTGGTTCCCTACTTCCCCTTGAGCTGTGATGTACCCTCTTTTGTTTCCAACAAAAGAAACATGACCTCCTTTGATTTGTTTGATGTTTGATAGGAGTGCCGGTTTCCAGTCATGTGCCTTGATGCTCCGCTATCTACAATCCAAGTGTTTGTTTCAGCACTATAGCGAACACCCTGCACATTCAATTGAAAACATTAGTTAAGGTGAGGGACCCAAGCCTTAACCGGATTGGGTGTCCCAGAGGCATCACACATCATAAATTCTACCCATTGTCCATTATAGGGTGAGGGAAGATCATTTGTCTTATTGTTCTCATTACCAGGCATAGACTTTTCTTTCCATAAGCCAGCTTTGTGTAAGACCTGTTTATGATAAACAGACAACTAGCTGATAGGTTGAACTTTAGGTTCACAGACTCTTTTTGGTGGAGTCATGGAGCTTCTTTTGGAAGAGCTTGCTTTAGTGTTATAAAGTTCAATCTTTTTCTTTGGTATCTGATAATAAGGACAATACGACGCTATGTGCCCATACTTTCCACAGTTGTAGCATGATCTGCTTTCAGCTTGACGATTTAACTGTTTCTGTAGAGAAATATGTGACACACGAGTGACTTTATTCAGTTTGGGTTTTGACACTTCTGGTTTAGATTTTTTATCTTGTTTAACAAAATTAATTGTTTGAACATTGTTAACATCTTTTCCCTTTTGTGTAATTGGACTTAGACATGCAACACGTGATTGGTTAATTTGTTTGGTATTCCTTGGTTCAGAAATAGACTTTGTTGAACCAGACTTTATTTTAACCTTTTCAAATTGTTCGTCCAGATTAACACAAGGCATTTTACCTTTTAATTTTGAAGTGGCATCCTTTTGTTTAGTGACAGATTCATTTGGTTTACATGTGGAATCTGGATCACTTACAAGAGGAGTGGGCACTACATGATCCTTGATCGGGTTATTATTTATTGGTTTACTTTTGGCATTCATCAAGGTCTCATGTGGTGGGGTACCACTTTATATCCCAAACCCTCCCCATTGTTGCGCTCTCTCATTAAGTGTTGGACAATGTGAGAAGAACTTGTCCAACTATGCAGTTTTTGTTTTAATGAATTTACTTCTACTTCCAAAATTACCTTTTGTTTCTTAGTGTCTTCTAGGGAGTTTAGACAGAACTTAATGTCATTAGCTTGGTTAAAGGCTATAACTTCAGTTTCCCTAAGTTGTTTATTCAAGAGTTCTATCTTTTTTTTATAACTGTGCTCATTTTGTTTTAAGACTCTATTGGCTTCAATGCATAGTTATAAGTTCTTTACTAAGTTATCATTATGATCTAATGACCTAGTAAATTTCATATCAATTCTTTCTCTAAATTTATTACAATCTGAACAAGCATGATTATTGAAAAGTTGAGTAGTGGTAATTACCTGAGAGGGTGAGGTTGAATCAGCCATCAAAGCAGTGTCTGACTTCTTTGATTCTAGTGATTCTGGACTTGTTGGACTTGTCCCTTATTCAGGCAGGTGATCAACTACAGTTGCAATTTCATCAACATTTGACATCGCGAGTTCTACTACAATATCACATTCGCTTGCTGAGTCGTCATCTAGATCCTCAACACTAGCGATGTTGGATTCTCCCGGAGACACAAACCGAAAGCTCCAATCTTGTCCTTCATCATCATGAGCTGTTAAGGCTTTAGGATCCTTGCTCGATGAAGTAGGACTGCTTGTGGGCTTATCCTGACGAGTGAAAGATGAGAATAGATTCCTATTTCCCGTCTTACTGGGCTTCACACATTCACGTTTGAAGTGCCCCTTTACCCCACAGTTGAAGCAGGTAACTTTTGCCTTATCAAAACCAAAAGTTGTGTTCTTAGTGGCAATCAGATTCTGTCCGGTCTTCTTGACAAACTTCTTAGCTCTCTGAACAGCACTTGCTAAGGCCCACATGATGTCCATTCTTTCTAACTCTGTCTCGTCTACCTGCTCGTAGTCCTCGTATGCCAGATGGCAGTTCCCTATTTTCCCAGCAACTAGCCCGTCATAGGAGTGGACAACAGCTGCTAAGAGATCCATGTGCTCCTTTTCTACCTCTACTGTCACATTCCCGAGATTCTCGGTCTTTAGTTTTGTAGCATTGGCTTCAGGTGCTATGTATTGGGTACCAGACGACCCTAACGTGTCACATCCTGAAGTAGTAGCTTGTGATGGACCAGCTGAACTCGACACAAACGCCGTTTGAAGTGGTGCTCCAGACGTTTTGGCTTGTGGAGTTGAGTTGTATAGTGCCAGATTCTGATCATATGAAGACTTTTGGGCCCTATACTTCATCCACAACTCTTCCTCTCGTAGTTTCAGAATGAAGTCGTTGATATCTAACTTCGCTAGCATATCATTATGTCTGAGGTTGGAAACAAACGAACTCCACTTCTCGGGCAACCCATCTGCAAAGTTTGAAACTTTGTCTTCCATAGACGTAGTGACTCCATGAGTGTGCAACTCACTCATCAGGTGGTAGAAACAATCAATGACATCGTCCAAGCTCTCATTTCCCATTGACGAGAAGTTGTCAAACTCCTTCTTCAACGCTTTAGCCTTCAGAGCTTTTAATGATGCATTTCCCTCATACCTCTTTTCCAATGCATCCCACAGCTTCTTAGCTTGCTTGTTCTCAGAAAATTGATGGAAGATGTCCTTAGGAATTGACTGAGTCAGCAACGCATATACTTTCTTCTCTGTATTGTACTTTACCTTTTATCCGTCAGTCATACCGCTTAAGGTGAGTTTGACTCCATCTGCACCTACAGGCATACTATATCATGTCTCTATCGACTCCCACAGATTAGGATCTACTCCATTTAAGTAAATCTCAAATCTTTGCTTCCATTGTGGGTATTCATCTAACGTTATAAGCTTAGGGGGCTTGTTATGATTTCCCACTTCATTTTCTAGAAGCAACAGATTTTGAATCCTGGAGTCCCTTCCGGCGGTGAACGCTGAATATTGATCCTCCATTTCTAATAACTTTGAACTTTGGAACAAACTGTTTAACTTATGCGAATGAAGGTGTGCGATTGGACAGCTAATGCGATTGAACAATCCGAATGGCTCAAGCGTGCGAATGAACCAATGCGGATGAATCAATCGTGCGAATGGACAGGTGCAGATGAACAGTGCGAATAGACAGTTCAGTCGTACGAATGGATGTCCGAATGAGTCCAGTCGTGCGTATGAGGGATGCATATGAATTCAGTCATGCGATTGAGTCAATCGTGCGACTGAGGCTGCTGAATCTTGAAAATTCGCAGGTTTAAGGTATTTTGACGCAAAAACACGAATTTTTCAAGAACCCTAATTTCCGTATGCCGAAAAAATGTTAACTTTACGAACTGAAGACGTCCAAAACAATGTTTGACACAAAAAGATTACGTTTCTGCATGAAAAACACAATTTTTATATCAAAATCGATTAAATCACACGTAAATCAAGAGCCTTGGCTCTGATACCACTTGTTCGAGGACCGTGTACTGGACGGAGTACTAATTGATTCACGTGTATACCGAATCAAATAGTGCGGTATCCTATTTGATTGGCGATCCAATCAGTGAGAACGTTAACCTGATCGATATAAGATTAATCTAAACGTTAAGAACGAATAGGAATCGATCAAGAACGATCTATGAACTTGGACTGGCTTTCTTGGACATTCTGGACGGCTAGGGTATGTGTATGAGTCGAATTCTTCAAAGTGTTACGTTTTCCATGAATTAAGTGGAATTTATAGGTTAGTGTTACTCATTCGTGTGACTGAACCATTAGCATGGTTCAGTCGTGCGACTGAGTCATGCGGTTGATCCATTCGCACAACTGAGTGTTTAGTCGTGCGACTGAGTCAATCTCATGTCACAATTGTGCGACTGATCCAGTCTCTTGGTTCAATCGTGCGACTAGTTCATTAGCATGAAGTTGTTCATACGTATGGTCCATTAGCATAGGCCATTCGCATGAGAACTTCATATGACTAAGTTTGAATATGTTTCACAATCATTATTTGACTTAGATCTATTAAACAACCACAACCTATATAGTTAGTTCAATAAGTGTTATACACAATAATCAATGAAATATTAAACATTAGAAGCATAAACCACACATTGTATTTCATTCAAACCATCCAAATACATATATGTAAGACATGAAAGACTTTTTACATTAAGCTCATAAACTAGGTACATATGTATATACATAGAAATTACCTTCTGATATTTTCGTAATGAACATATGAACATGTATTAACTGACCGATATAGTAAATATAATATTTGAAGATGACGATATTTTGGCAATTAACGTAGAAACTCTATATATTTAACAAAGAATACAAGTAAATTAGAAACTATAATACACTACAAGGAGTTTTACATTAAATTCAAAATATTATTAGGATAAAAAAATATATTTTTTTGAATGACAAATATACGACCATGCTTCCGAGGATCAATATTATCTTAATCGGGTCCACTTGTCTATTTTCTACCAGGACCACACCCCGACCCCTCATGAGAAAACCCACAACCAAAAAAACCCTTAACTCAACCTAGAGTAATTTGCTCATAGTAAGACTCGAACTAAAAACCTCTTATTTTTAATTGTCTTGGATACCTCAGCTCAACTATATGCTAGGGAAAATATTTTATTAATAAGAAATGTTATTTCAATAACTTTCAGGAGTCAAAGACCTTTCTGAGAAAAAAATAAAGTTCAAATTCTATTAATTTTTAGATTAGGAGATAATGTAGTTTAAAAGTAGAAGTAGATGAATGCATGAATAACCATTTAAAAAGTTACAATAACTTTCGTAATTTTTTAACAATTTTAATATACCAAGTAGTTAAAAGTTTAAATCTTTACAAGGTAGGATTAAATGGTACTCTAACAAAAACCCCTTATGCGCTCTCTATTCACTTTATTATAACACGTTCTAACAAAACTTCTAGTCTCTTCATCACTCTATATCTCACTCCACATGTTATAATAACGTCCTAGTTTCCTCTTGTATTTATCCTTTATATATTTTCTAAATTCCTTCATCAAAATCACTCTAGGGTAAGCTTTAAATATTAACACTCTATTATTACGGTAACCATTATAACTCTTTAAGATCAATCAAAATCCTTATTATTACGATAACCGTTTTAACTCTTTAAGATCAATCACTTTCGGTCCCTAGTTTTAAAAAACGTTATACAACTGGTTCCCAACTTAGATGAGTCATTAACTATTCTGTTAATTTTAAAATACTTAAACTACCTTACAATAAAAGCTAAAATATAAATTTAAAATAATTAACATTATAAAATTACCCAAATACCCACCCTCTCCTCCCACCCCTACCCTTTCATCACACCACCATTCTACAACCATCACCAAGCTGCCACCACAACCTCTAACACCACCAGGACACCACCACCATTGGTTCGTCGTCACCAAAACACACCAGCATCACCTCTCCTTCTTTCAAGTGAAAAAGAGGGTGTTTTTGATGGCCATTATGGAGCATTGTTAACAATGGTGGCCCAAAGATAGAAGGTTTGCTCAAATCCAAAAATGACAACTTTGGATCTGATTTAGTGTTGTAGATGTTTCATCTGATTTAGTATACAAAGTTGTTATGGTGTCCGTCGACCGAAGAATAAATGACGGTGGAGGATGGCGACGACAGTAGGCTTGCGAGGAAGAGAACCGCCAAGGTTGTGGGAGGGTATGCTTAGATTATTCACAATGCTAAAAGCCGCCCTTCCCACAAATAGTCTCAGTCAACATACCACATCAGCTTTCCACTAACTTTCATCCATCCTTCCTACAATCAACTTTTACCGCCAACACCATCCTTCCCACAAAAAACCATTAAAAAACAAAACAACACATATTTTTGTGTGTGGGCCCCATAATATGCATCCATGGAGCGCCCTAGGCAAAGGGCGGGTGAAGAACGGATGAGCCTGCACAACGCACCCTTTCGAAGGGCGACAGGGAAGGGGCTAAAACCGCTGCGTTATGGATAGTCTTATGGTCTTGTGGGGCCCACTAAAGTTATTATTTGTCAAGTACTTTATTTATTTTTTATTTTTTATTATAAAATTAATAATTAAGAGCAATTTGGTAAATTTACACGCAGTTAACAAAAAAATTAACAACCCATCGAAGTTGAGGACCAATTGTGTAATGTTTTGGCAAACCCTTGGACCAAACCTGTAATTTTTCAAATATAGAGATCGAAAGTAAAAACATACCTAATCACGAGGATATTTCATGTGATTAATAATTTTTGTTGGAGTAAGATTATTACACATATACAAAAATATGATATTTTATTTATATGTGTAAATTTATAAGCGTAAAAAAGTTTACACTAGTATGTAAGTTACACTTAAATCTTGTAAATATAAAAGATGTAAGTGTAAATTACACTAGTGTACACTTTTTTCACTTACGAATTTACACATATAAATTAATAATATATTTTTGTATATAGGTGTAATGATGTTATTATAACAAAAATAAATAATGATTTGATTGATCATAAAAAGTTAACACGTTTATTGTAATAATAAATGGTTAGCATTAAGGGAAAACCAATCACTTAAAGGTTCACTGTGATAAAACTCTGGCCCACTTAGAGCTATTGACAGTCTTATTGTATCAAAATGGGGTCATCCGCACCCTATGACATTTTTAATTCTAATGGTATATATATGATCAAATTCCGACCGACTTGACTCGTTTACACCTCTATGGTTAAATGTTAATGTTAGTTTGAGAACTAAAACATGTTGATAGATCAATTATTAGATTATTTGCTTTAATTTATGTTAGAATCATAAAAGATGAAACTACCAAAAACTCAGGATTTCAATATTGGCCATTAACTGCTGAAACAGGCTAAGTGCTGAACTTAGGATTTCAGCATTGGCCATCAACTGCCAAATCAAACCAAGTGCTGAATCCACTGTCGAATGGTATATGTCGAATGACTACAGATCAGCATACACCAAAGCAACTGTTGATCTACATATGCTGAATGTTTGTTGATCGACATATGTAGATCAACAGTTGATCAACAGTAAACTCCATGAGCTGCCGATCAGTCACTACATAGAACAAGCCTGTATGTGCCGATAGCTCCTGTGTTCCACCTTTTGCTGACAATATAGTACATCAGCTACCAACTCTGATACACCAATTACATGTTCTACTTTAGTATATGGACATAAAATAGTTTATTCTCTTTGTTTAGTATAAAAGTCTTGATGTAAGTAGGAGCACAAGATAAATACTTGAACCTGTTAATTCAATGTGTCTACCATGGTTGCAAAACTCGCTAGGCGTTGTCAGGTCGGTCGACTGGGGAGTTGCGAGTACTCGGACTAGGCGGGGTGTACTCGGTGAGTACTCAGACGTGATAAGTTATAATGAAATTAGTTTTTCGGAAATTATAAATATGTTAAATATCATAAACGTACTAAGATTTATAAAATTACGTGAATATTAATATAAATAAAAAGAATACATGTTCACATACAAAAATATTTCTAAACTTTATGTCAATTGTTTAATATTATAGACGTAGTAATTATTTAATTATCATCTTCCAAGGTATTTCAATGAAAAACAATATAAATCTAATAAAAATCGGTGAAAAACAACAACAATCAGTGAAAAATAGTGAAAATCCGAGTTGGGCCGAGTTGGCCGAGTTGGGCCGAGTAGAGCTGATTTGGACCGAGTAGGGTCGAGTTTGACCGATTCCGAGTAATGTTGATCGAGTTGTTGAAAAGCGCCTCGACACCTTGCCGAGTTCCGAGTACTCGCCGAGTACTCGGCCCCCTAGGTCGAGTTTTACAACACTGGTGTATACTATGAACAACACCTAACTATCATTGATTCACAAAGAACACCGATAATTAGGATTTCACACTAGCACAACACACTGTGATAGATAAAAAAATATTTTAATAAACTTCAAAAAAATTAAATTCTCTCATTGCTTACATGCATATAAAAACAAACCAAAAATCAAATGGGCCACAAAACATAGACGGACCAAAATCTTGACAAAAATAAAGCCTAACAAAATCTAAAAATAAGACAAAAAGTAAAATAACTAATAAAATAAGCCGTTTTCAGGATGAAACGATGACTCAAACCGGCTGCGACAGTTTGTAAAAACGAGCCCCTCATTCCAACTATCATTTCGACTGGTTGCAGGCCTAAAACGAAGACTTTTAGCCCAAGTTATGACTATTTTAACGAATACCCTTTTGTTAAGCGATCTTGTGCATTTAAAAGACAATAACTTGCTCCTCTACATTTGGACCCATATCAAGTTCTCACACTTGTATAGTAGAGACAAATTTTCTAACCTATTTAACAAAACATATAAATTAAGTGATACTTTAAAATAACTTATTATACATTTATCTTTACTCAAAGTATTTGTGTTGTGATAATGTGTAACTAACTTAGATTTCGCATTTGTTATTTACCGTTTTAAAAAAATTATTGTTTATCTAAACCAACCCGATCCAACAATTTGGCCTTTTATCTTTGTAATTTTTTTTCCGACCCACATGAAAAAGTTTTATTGGTTCGTCAGTGTTTAGAGCATATTACATCAAGTAAAACTCGAATTTATAATCTTTACATTAAAAATTCATGAAATACCTTCTCACAAATCAATTGATATAGGACTACAATTCATTATTTGAGCTTCAAATAAATCCAGTAAAACTTAATTGCCGTAAAGAAAACATAAAAAAGATTATGACCTGGTACAATACGATAATAATAATTTGATAGTTACGGGTGAAATTATTTCCAACCCAATTCAACAATCAACTTAACCCCGCCACCTTCACTATCCATTTATGCGTACCACTTGGCATCCCACTTCTGAAATTCTCGTGCTTGGACTCTATTGACAACCTCAACAGCCTCCAATCACCATTCTTGATTTTATACCCATCTATATTCTATACTATACTATACTATATCCCCTTCATTCACTTCTTACTATCTTCAGATCTTTACTAATCAGACAAAAAGAGACTCAGGTAAAGATCGTGCGAATAAGGTCTTGTTTTCCCCATCTCGCGTTCTTCGTGAATACCAAGATTCTTCAAGGGTTTGCTTTTTATTTCGATCTTGATTTTGTTTGATGAAGTTTCGTTTAAAGATTTGATTTTTATATCATGGTTTTATGGTCAAGATTTGAAGAACGTGTTGGTTTTGATGGCTTACATGTGTGTAAGTGTAAAGGCATGTGTGGTGTGCTAGTGTGTTCTGTTAGGGATTTTATGTCAACAAGGTTTCTTATTTGATTGCCTATGTATGAATTGTTCTAAAATAGGCCACTTTGATTTTGTGATCTTCATATTTTTAGGTATGCCACTTTGTTTGATGAATTTAGTGGCTTATAGTCACCATATTTTCAAGGGTTGTTGAATTGATGAATTTAAGTGACGGTAGTCGAAATAGCAGTGGACTTTGAGTTCTTGATTCTAGTATAAAAGATTCATAAAATAAATATCTATATGGGCATTAAGAATTTGGGTGTTTGTATGTGCTTTTGAAAGTGAAAGTTATGATTTTCTGGTTATTTAGGCTCTTGACAATCAACTTCATACTAGCTGCAAGCCTGCAACAAATTTGATTATGAACTTGGGAGTCAATTTGCTTGTATAATTAGAATTTGCTAAACGCTTAAAGCCATAAAAAGTGTGAATTACAAACCTCAAGCAGCAGAAACAAGATGAACACAATCTCTTACGCCATGTTTTATGACAAGTGATTAGTTATCTTTGATATTTTAACATCACTTAGTCACTTCGAAAACACACAACCAGATACCCTTGATCAACATGCCACACCTACCACAAGTTATGAACCTACATCGATGTTATTTGATGCAGTTGATCTTCATCTCATAGGATTTCCATTCTATTCTTTTTAATAATGCTATTTTCTTACTTGCAGCTTCAGACAATCCTGCTGGATATACATGTTTGATGCGTACATTTAAACGTAAATAGTTAAGGTGTGGCTTGTGGGCATTAAAGACATGCATAAACGGTCTCATTTAAAGAAGCCCACATGGATTATTATATTGGTTTCATTAGTTTGTGTGTTTTTAGTTGTTGGCTATATCTATCCACCACGAGACTCTACTGCGTGCTATATATATTCTTCTTCTAGTTGTAAGAAGATTTCCAGATGGCTTCCACCTCCTGAAAGAGAACTTAGTGATGAAGAGATTGCTTCTCGTGTGGTACTTAAGAATTTACTGAACACTCCATCAATCAAAACAAAAAGTCCAAAGATTGCTTTCATGTTCTTAAGCCCTGGATCATTGGCTTTTGAGAGATTGTGGGACAAATTTTTTCAGGTATGACAATGTCACCTAGATATCCCTAATTTAAATTACTTAGGTACAGTGATTACCTTATTTTTCATTATTCAAATTACAATGATCACTTGTGCCACCTCCAAAGATAAGTTTTGTTTTTTGTGTATATATTTGTACTTGTAGCTGATGCCCTTTTTACATATTGTAGGGCCATGAAGGTAGATTTTCAATCCATATTCATGTATCCAAAGTCAAACCTATCCATTCTAGCCGTTACTTTCAAAATCGGGAAATTCGCAGTGATAAGGTCTGAAAATATATTGTAGCAGAACTCTTGTGTATGTTTGTATATGCGTATTATGTATATATTATAGATGTGTGCAATAAACAAAAAGATAAATTCCAGAATAAAAACAATTCTTCAATATCAATCATCAATAAATGAAATTGATTGATCTTTTGTACAGGTAGATTGGGGAAAAATTTCAATGGTTGATGCTGAGAAACGACTTTTGGCAAATGCACTTAAAGACCCTGACAATCAGCATTTTGTGTTACTTTCTGACAGGTTAGTGGCTCTCTCTCTGTGTGAATGAATCTCTATTAAGTGGCAAAAGGGGTAGGTAAGTTTATGTACAGGTCCGGTTAACTGAGCATATCTTTTGTAAAAGCCTATTCTTTTGAAGTAATGTGTTAAATATGCTTACGAAAAACCATTACAATAATAATTCAATTCTTTGAGAATAATTTAGGAGGTTATATGCATTAGAAACACACTCTTTGACTTTGTCCTTTTTGCAGGACTTATTAACCTGTTAGAGATTAAGCATAATACAAACTTCCCTGCTAATATTTAAATGGGTCAGAATTGCATCAATCATTCCTGAGCTAATTTGCATCTGATTTTTCTATAAATTTCTGCTTTTCAGCTGCGTACCTTTGCATGATTTTGACTATGTATTCAACTATCTTATGTACACAAATGTCAGCTTTATTGACAGGTTTGTACATAGATCTGAATTCACTACACTTTTCTTCGAGTTGGAATGGTTTTATATCATTTCAGCTAAAGAAAACTTGTTTCTTTGTTAATTAATCCATTTACAGCTTTGAGGATCCAGGTCCCCATGGAAACGGTCGGTACTCAAACCATATGCTACCTGAAGTCGAGAAAAAATTCTTTAGGAAGGGTGCTCAGGTTTCAACTTTTGTTATCGTTTTGTAACATAATAAATGCATCTTAAGATGTGCAATTTAGAATTGGATATTTGATACTTTATAGTGTATGACCAGAATAGATAATCAGTTCTTGAATATAAAATTTCAATGTGTTTTTGTGGTTTGAAGTTGTAATAATCAGATAATCTGATGTTTATTTGGTGACTTTGAAATATATATAAGCTATCTATAAGGTAAAATGACCAAAAAGGACATTTTTGTGAAAGAAAAGGGTACAGCAATACATGTTTATCCAAACATTAAAAACTTAGTGCTGCAACTTCTGATCACAATAATAATATAATTTAAAAATCCAAATACTCTCTCATGAAAATATCATACTACTATATATGCATTGATTTTAAATTCAGTAAATCTGCCCAATGTTAAATATGTTTATGTTGTATTTAAATTTAGGTTAAGTTGTACTGTCAAATTTGTGCAGTGGTTCACAATGAAGCGCCAACATGCTATCATGGTTATGGCTGATAGTCTCTACTATACAAAGTTCAGAGATTATTGTAGGGTGGGGATTTCTTTATTCTTTGGTTTATAAATGTTTGATGAATTTGTAGCAGACATAGCAATTTTACTCATTTACTAATGAATGGGCTGATTCAGCTTATGTTTGATCTCTGTTAAGCCAAATATGTTTATTAAAAAAAGAAAGAAACTTGAAAAGAAAACAGGTCGATAGTCACCCAAAGAGCATTTTCAATGCTTAAAACTTTCTATTTCTTTTATTAAGGAAATTTCATAGCTTAAGAAATAATTATTTTTTACTTTTGACACTTTAATTATCTATTGAATACCTGAAAGTTTTGAACAGAAAGTGTTCCGGGCGGGCCCACCTGACTTGTCTACATCTTATTTGTAGTTATCAGTTATGCAATTATATGTGTTTGGTTATTCTTTAAAACTTTATAATATATTTGATAATGTTTTGTTGTACTACAGCCTGGTATGGATGGGCGCAATTGCTACGCGGACGACATTATTTCCCAACCTTTTTCCATGTAAGAAAGTTCAGCATTAATATTTGATTTACTGATTTCGTACTTTCCAAACTGAAGTGTGAAAATAGTCAAATGTTGACACTATGAAATTGAATTTTATGATTTGAACATTCAGATGTTTGATCCTACTGGTATTGCAAACTGGTCGGTGACACATGTGGATTGGTCAGAACGAAAATGGCACCCGAAATCATATGGGCTGAAGGACATTTCTTACCAGCTCATAAAAAAGCTCTCGGTATTACTCCCCTCATCTCACAGTTGTTCAGTTTACCAAATTCTAACATTTTTATAATAGATTTGGTCCATTCGGATGTTCATCTTAAAACTGATTATATGATATTGAATAATGAGGTAATCATAACCAAATGTCTTTAGTGTTTTAACAATTATACTACAAAACATATTTTTGTGAGAGAAGGGTAGTCTTTTTTTTGTCATGCCATTAAAAGTGTAGTTAGAATCAATAAATCTACCATTGTTTTACCCTTACATAAGCAAGATGATAAAAAAGAAATCCCTGACATCCAAATATAAAAGTATGGTTGTTGAGACTCGAATCACAACTATAAGATAATCAAATACAAAATGCAAATCCAAACATACATCTTAAATTTGTAGTATCATAACTTGTTCTGGTTATGTGAATCTTGCAGTCGATCAAAGAAAGTGTTCATGAAACAAGCGACAATAAGGTGCCATTCTGCTAACTTTAACCTTTTTCCCTTCTTTGTTCTCTGGTTGACTTTTACTTAATAAAATTTAGTTATTAAGTCTCCAAGATTTGTTTATTTTTTTCTTGTAGAGGGTAACCACAGTTACACCTTGTATGTGGAATGGCATGAACCGGCCTTGTTACTTATTTGCAAGAAAATTCTTGCCCGAGACTTTAGACACCATGATTGATCTTTTCTCTAGTTATACAACAGTATGATACGCTTAATCCTGATTCTTTGGTCGGGTCAAAGACAAAGCCATTTACTCCAAACGGTTTTCACTTCACTCTTTTCAAACTTGGTTTTGTTTTGGAACTGAAGAACAAGTATAGATGAACTATTGAGCCAAGTTTGAGTTGATGGTGAGGTAGAAAGAAAGGTTTTTAAAAATCTATTTTATGTTAATTTTGGGAGATATTATGTAGAAGCTGTGGTTGAAATTTTTGTAGATTGAAACAACTAATGAGTATAACCCAAGTTGAAATAGTGTTTTCGTGGAGGTGTTACTCACCGAATGACTATTAACGGTATATATATTTTGTGCATATATTATTCTGGATTATCTTGTTTATTGCTGTGTTGTCAAAATCGCATGCCTAGGCGTCATTTTGAGGCGAGATGCAAGGAAACCGCCTTGCGTGAGTCCAGGCGCTCAGTCGAGACTCTGGCGGCATTGCGGCTGTTGGTGTGTGTGTGTGTATATATAGAGAGAGAGAGGGAGAGGAGGGTGGGAGGGAGGTTTGTCATGTGTGATTGTGTATGTTGAGATGATAAAAAGAGGAAAAAAAGTAACTTCTTCCATAAAAATAGTACATTAGTTAAAAAAAAAAAGAGTGCAACATGATTGTAGAATGGTAAAATCAAAGTATACAACTCATAACTTTTAGTTTTTAAATTTATTTATTACTAGATTATTAAGTTTTTTTAGTTACATTTTATATACTTTATATTTTTATGGCTAATTATTATATATTTGTTATGTTTTCTAATGGTGCTCTTATTTTGTTTTGGGCGTGCATCATTTTTTTCGCCTTGCGCCTCGGTGACAAGCGAGGCCTTTAAGCCTTGAGTGCGCCTGGTGCATTCAACAACATTGGTTTGTGTATGTTGAGTACATGTACGTATCTTTCTATCGTAATTAGATTCATTTAGTTTTATCAAAGGTTTTCATGGTATTAGAGCTCCCACTGGGCACCATATTGTCGTCACAACACAACAGCCTGACTACTACCTTTGAACTCTCATTTGTTGTGATCCTCGATCTCCTTATCACTCACGTTTGCCTTCTTGCAACCATGGGATACTGAGGTGGTGTTTGTTTTTTTTAAAAAAAAGCTGGGCAGGCTCTTTTGTATATGCCGTGCAAACCACTCGCAGACATTACCATCTACAGACTATTGGTTTTTCGAAGATGTTTAATTAAAAACGTTTACATGAGCTCTTCTTAGTGCAGATCTGGCCTAGCCACTTCTAAGGTCTATAGAGGGTTTACACCAGCACCCACTGTCCACCACCACCACCACCACCACCATCCATGACCACCATCCACCATTACCACTATCCGCCTCCACCACCACCCATTATCCACCACCACCACCACCACCCACCGTCCACGTCTACCACTATCTACCACCCACCGTCCACGTCTACCACTACCCACCACCACCATCCACGTCTACCACTACCCACCACCCACCCTCCACCACCACCCACGGCTACCATCACCACCACCATCCACCACCACCGTTCGTACACCATCAGTTTATTTTAGCAGTTTATAGACATTAAAAACATACACTCTTCTTCTGACAGACTGCGAAGATTTGGTCAATCTCTTCTTCTACAAATGTCTGTAAATGTGGTCTACAGACTGCATGCATTTTACCTTTGAAAAAACAAACTTAACCTAACTCCAGTATCAAAACCTCTTCACCCATTATACACCACGACTAACATTCAACATAAGGTCGAGTTTTGGATGGAACAAAAGCTTCATATTAATCATGGGTAAATTGCTTCAACTTCATGCTTATGGATATAAGGTGCTTTAACACATTGATGGCACGAAACCGTTGGAAAAAATAGACTCGAAGTTTGAAAATTAGGAAGAAATTGATGCAATACTCGTATAATGGATCTACGAAATGTTGTCATATGAATAACTTGTACGGGTTCTAAAACCGATTCATGTGCCTATGAAGCATGGAGTCGTATCGCCAATATCTTCCTAAATAACAAAGGATCTAGAGCGGATGTGCTCGAGCATGAGTTCACCAACTTAGACTTTGAAATCCATGCCATCACTTGAAGCTTGGCCAACGACTCAAAGACTTAGCAGACCAATTAACCGACATTGATAATCTTATTATGAAAAACGTAGTCTTGCAATTGGTCAAAGGTTTACCAACCGTTGCTTTTTTCATTAACCAAAGTTTCCTAACCTGGGATACTGCTTGTAGTATGCTACAGCTCGAATAACACCATCAATTAGCAGGTGAGTCCTCTCCTCTCCAAATACTGTAATGGCAACTGTCTCATAGGACCGCTGCAAATCCACCATCCACAACTTGGGTCGCAGAAACAACTTTTATGGCCCTCCTTCCCGTCGACCCAACACTCTCAGCAACGTACCCCATCACCAACAGCTACCCAAAGTGGGCTCCTAGAAACAACCACTGTCTGCAGCCTACAGTCTCAACATCAGTGGTTCCCTCCTTCTGGCCCACCATACACCCCATTAGGTTTCCCTCATTTGTCCATACCCAACCAATAGTTAAAGCCCATGACCCCAACTCACAACATGGACCAGCTATCCAATCGAGAACCTCTACTCACAACTCAATCCAGGCTAATCTAGCTACTTATGATGCCATGGAACCAACACAACTTCATGAGGCTTTTTCAGCAATGACCATGGAAGAACCGGATGACCAATGGTATATGGATTTAGCTGCATCCTCCCATCTCATGGCTGAATAAGGTACACTTTCATCTTCCTTAGTATCAATTTTCTATTAAATCCATATCTGTTGGAAATGACCAAACAACACCAATTCTTGGATTAGGGTATGCCACACTTCCCCCTTAACCAAATCCCTCCACTTCAAAAAAGCACTTTACACACCAAATACAATCAAAAACCTTGTTTATGTGTGTCAGTTTACTATTGATAATCATGTTTTTGTCAAATTTGATCAATTTGGGTTTGCTATGAAGGATTTGAAGAGTGGGCAGACCCTGAGCAGGCACAATACTACCCATTATCTTTATCCATTCACAAAAGAGCTACTATTGTCATTTCTTGCTTTTAGTAATCGAGACATTTGTCATAAACAACTCGGTTATCTCAACGAACTTGTTATGGATTATTGTATTTCTTGTAATGTCATCTCGTGTAATAGAAGTGGTTCTTTTGTATGTCCGTATTGTCAAAATTTCAAAACATAAACATTATCGTTTTATACTTCATCTACAACATTACCATTTGATAAAATTCATGTGATTTATGAACGTCTCCTATTAAAAGTAAATTTGAATATAAATACTATATGGTATTAATTGACGACTACACCCAATACACATGGATATACCCCTTAAAATTCAAATCTGAAACATATGCCAAGTTTGTCCAATTTTTTGCCTATATCAAAAACCAATTCCACATATCAATCAAATATTTTCAATGCGACCTCAGCGCCTCATGAAAATGGCAAATCCAAACACATAATTCATTGCCTAAATGATATCATGTTTTCCTTGCTTATCCATGCTTCCCTTCCTCTCCATTTTTGGGTTGAGGCATTACACTTAGTAGAGCATATCCATAACACACTTCCAACCACTTGTCTACAAAATCAAACCCAATCCGATGCCTTTTCATGGGCAATTCGTCTTATAACCACCTTTGAGTCTTTGGGTGCGCATGCTACCCTAACCTTTCCTTAACTCATCCACACAAACTCATCCTAAATTCCACCTTGTGTGTCTTTGTTGGCTACGTGGAGAAATCTGTGAGTACCATTGTCTCCAACTCTCTACCGAAAAGTCTTTCTGGTCATGTCACATTTGATGAGTCTCTTTTTCTCTTGTCACAAACCTTCCATCCACACCTTATGACTATTCTCTCCTTGATAATGAGTCCACTCCAATGTTTTTTTGACCCAGCCAGTCTTATATCAACTACCTAACCTTCCTCCCCATCACACCAACCTTCCCTTCCATTGCAAGCCCCCACTCCACATCCTCACCAGCCTCTTATATTCCAGTCAGCTTTCTTGAGAAAACTGCCCGATAGCCCACTTCCTAACTCGTGTCTCCCCTTGCCACCTACAAATTTGCCTACTCCTATCGTTAACACCCGCCATAACAACTGCCACCCACAACTCCCATCTCACCCACCGCCGCATCTCCCTATGCTCAACGCTAACAGTCACCGGCATCACTTACTCACTCAACACCACCCCCTTGACAACTATTCCACCAACCAAGCCTATTCGTCCCAAGGTTACCCAATCTCGTCTTAACACTACCAAGCCAATGACACCATTTAATCTTTACACCACCACTGACCAACCTACTTCTCCTTTACCCAAGTCCCAACTAACCACACTTAGCGATCCAAAATGGTGTGCAACCATGAAAGTGAATACAACTTTAATAGATAATCACACATGGGAGCTTATACCATGTTCGGCTAATGCCCACATCATTTATTGCATATGACTTATCTTTCACAAATTTCATACAAACGGAAAAACACCTTTCTCCATGTGGATTTACAAGAAACTGTCTACATGTTTCAACCCTTGGTATTTGTTGATGAAACTCACCTAAAGCATGTGTGTCGGCTAAGAAAATCATTATACGAATTGAAACAAGCACTGAGGGCGCAATATCACCAAATTTGCCACATATATTACAAAATGTGGGTTCCGTAGCACTCAATCTGATAGTTCACTTGTTGTTTACAAGTTGGGTCCAAAATGGCTTAGTTGTTACTATATGTGGATGAAATAATTCTCATTTCCTCTGGCACCGTTCTACTACAACAAATTATCAAGTCTTTATCTGAGAAATTTGCATGACTAACTTAGGAACCCTACACCATTTCTTCGACATTCAAGTCCAATAATAGAATGGAGTTTATTCCTTTCATATGCCTCATATGCTTCAGACATCCTTACACGTGCAAACATGATAAACTGTGAGCCTTCATCCACTCCGGTTGACACCACCTCTAAACTCAATGTGTTCTTCTACCCGATGGGTTTCTTTATTGTAGCCTTGCCGAGGCTTTGTAGTACCTTACATTCATTAGGCCTGGCATTTCATATGTGGTACAACATATATGTTTTTTTTGTGAATACACCCCGCGAACCCCACTTTTTGTTTCTTAAAGTGTATTCTTCGCTACGTCAAAGGAACTCTTGATCCTATTCTCCATATTCTTCGTTACGTTCATAACTTTTTTTCACGTCATCATTTTTTCAAAAAAAAATTCACCATAAAATTCAGTATTTTTTATATTTCCAACGCTTACCATATTAATATACTTTTCTAAGAAAACCGTACATCCATTGTTTACATATGTGTAAATCTAGTTATACACATGTATAGTATTGGATTTACACATGTGTAAATTTGATATTATTTTACATGTGTATTCGAATTTCGTTAAAAACGTGATTTTTTTTATTTTTTATAATTTTTTATTTTTTTTATGAAAGAGGGAGAGTAGGGGAACATATTTGTGTTTTTAATTTTTTCTTATTTTTCGATTTATATTTTTTTAATTTTTTTCTTATTTTTCGATTTATAATTTTTTTAAATATGTTTTTTTAATTACAATTTTGCCATTAAAAACTAGTGGTTGAGATTGTTTTCTACAGTTCTTACAAAAAAGTTAGTTCTCATTTGATTCCTCTCCTTTATATATATACGTACATATATACACACGTATATATATATATACGTATATATATATACACGTATATATATACACGTATATATATACATGTATATATATACACGTATATATATATATATACGTATATATACACGTATATATATATACACACGTATATATATATATATACACGTATATATATACACACGTATATATATACACACGTATATATATACACACGTATATATATACACACGTATATATATACACACGTATATATATACACGTATATATGCGTGAATATATACGTACGTATATAGACACGTACGCACGTACGTATATATTCACGTACGCACGTACGTATATATTCACGTACGCACGTACGTATATACACGTACGCGCGTATATACACACACACACACACACACACACACGTACGTGTAGTACGTACATAGTGTATATATACGTGCGTACGTGTATATATACGTTCGTATGTGTATATATACGTACGTACCTAGATATACGTATATACGTATAGATATGTATATACGTATAGATACGTATATAAGTATACATATGCATGTTATACGTATACATATGCATGTGTATACGTATACATATGCATGTGTATAGGTATACATATGCATGTGTATACGTATACGTCTGCATGTGTATACGTATACGTCTGCATGTGTATACGTATACGTCTGCATGTGTATACGTATACGTCCGCATGTGTATACGTATACGTCCGCATGTGTATACGTATACGTCCGCATGTGTATACGTATACGTCCGCATGTGTATACGTATACGTCCGCATGTGTATACGTATACGTCCGCATGTGTATACGTATACGTCTGCATGTGTATACGTATACATCTAGTTCATAATCATCAAGATAATAGGCAATGTCATCTCTTCGATATATTTTCCTGCTATCCTCTTTTCTTTTCTTTATATTGCTGTTTTAATTGCTTTCATTAGTTTCTCTTATGACTCACAAAGAATCACTTCCCTTCCGACTCACACATAATGACACAACTTTCTTTATCCTCAATCGACTCACATAGAATCGTTGTATTGATCACACAGATAGTCTTCTTCTCTTAGTCTTATCCAGTTCACACAAAACTGATCTTTTCTTGGATCACATAGAACTGATCTTTTCTTGGCTCACACATAACCTCCTTGGTGGTTTTAATTTGTGGCTCACACATAACCTCTTCAATCTTCGTCTTGTTTTATTTTCATGTCTTTGCGCACGATCGTCTTTCAGGTTTTGATACCAATTGTTGGAACTATTGGATCAAGTAATACATGATAAATACCCTTTCACAAAATAACTATTAAATAATCTAACTCAAACACTATTAAATAATCACTAAAACATTAAAAATAATACAACTAATAGTTATCTCCAGATCTTTTCTTCTTTATCTCGATTTTTCCTCTAAGCATATTTCTAATAAATTAGGATTAACAGCATCAAAATAATGTACAACAATGATGTATAGAAACATATCAACACACACAAGCATGTATAATTGTTTTATGTTGACAAATTCATCATACATCCTTCACTAAGGTGTCTTTGAACGGTAATTTTGTTCAGAATGGCAACAAACACACCTATCTACCCCTACCTAAAAACTACAACAACTCTTAATCGATCTCATGTTAGAAATTAAACCATAATCTTTTTCAAGAAGAATTTTAACTCTTAGGCTATCAATGGTATTTAAACTTGTAATTATCACCAATACACATCTTTCTATGAGGCTAGAGATCAACGCATGTTCTCTTCACACTTAAAGAAAGTGATAACCTTGGTAAAAAGATTTGAAAGAAGAATGGTGGTTACGTTGTTCTTGTTTCTTTCTGTAGCTACAATTTTGAAATTGAGATTTGAAGGTGTAAATGAACGAATGTGTTAAGAAAGTATTTAGTATCCCAGATTTTTTTTAAATGCAATAGTTGAGAGTAAATGTTTGAAAGAATGTTGTTTAGATAGATGTGAAAATGCAATATTTTCATTCGTCACAATAAATCAAAACGTGTTTAAAAACCTTTTTCGGACATGGAACGTTAAAGAAGATCATCCAAAATTTTTGCCATTCGACTAAGGAGAGGGGAAAGATACTAGACATCGTTCTTTTTAACAAGAAAATAGGTCTTGTTTGTAAAAGTGTACGATTGAGCCTTCGATAAAACAAGTGATCAACCGTGAGACTTGAATTTCTAAGATGTATCATTATCAGGTGGGAGTTAGTTTGCCATTAGTCCAACATTAACGATGTGTTTTGTGTCGTTTTTTTCACTAAATGCATTGGATAATTATTCTATGATCAAACAATGCCTATACTCTAGTGCCTCAATTTCGCATTTTGTAATGTTGTGTTAATCGTTTGGTAAGATGGGCCTAAAGGAGGATCAGATTATGAGCATATGATCAATCTTAGATAGTATTCAAAACACATGGTAATATCTTACAACAATCAAAAGAAACATAACATTAGTTTTCATCTTTGCACCAACAATCTTTTGATCTTTTATGATAACAAAATGATGAACACTATGTCTAACGTTTTCCACTTTGTACATTTTCAACATCTTTTTTGGTCAAATAAAGAAGGATGCTAAGCGTAACTTTGGATCGAAGATCTCTACCAAAGAGATGGTCAATCTGTACCCATATATTAGGGAAGCGATGATATTGTAGATTCATCAAAGGTATACAAGTCATAAACATGTTTATGTGGATCGGGTATACATAATAGTGAGGTGAATGATGGAAAATGTGGAATCAAGATTAGCTTTAAGCAAGCGATCGAGAGAAACACACCAACCGTCATTGATATCGTGTTATGTAAAGTCGAAGATTGTTTAGGATGTTGAAACAAGTGTTCATTGATGATGATTCCTCTAAGGGTTGATGTTCAAGATGCGTATGGAAACATTTCACATTTGGTGTGTGTTCCTATATCATGATGGATGTATATATGTTTATCATGATACATTTGAGCTCAAATAATTTGCCACTTGTTTAAATATGTGAACATAATAGTCCTTTGCATGTTTAGGCCTTAGGGAACATGGCAGAAATCTGATGTGTTGTGAAACACACATGATTTTGGCATTTAAATCAACACGTTTTAAACGAGTTTTGTGCACATTTATACTAATTAATTTATAGACAACCAACTCTTAAGAATTTCCAAACCCTATGAAAAAATTTTCTAGGTTTGCCATTAAGACGGACGCCTTTAAATAAGCATAGAGGCGCACAAATCGTTCTTGTTTAAAAAAAGTAAAACTTGGTTTTGGTAAGGAACCAGGTCAGAACCGATTTCTAGTTTGTTCTAAGGAAAGTTATTCCTAGTACTAACCGGTTTCATACCCGTTCCGATCCAAGAATTGGGTCCAATTGTTATTAAATTTATTTTTGATTAAAGAAATTACATTATTTGAAGAGCTTACAAACTTCTTGGTTCCTCATATTAGGTAAAACCCTTGCAATGGTTAGCTTGGTTGAGGAACCAACACCAATAGAAGAACGCAATTGAGTCCTTTCGGAAGCCATAGCGCTAGTAACAAGAGTGTTTTATGCTTTAATTAAGTTTGTTTTTATATTTTCAAGTGTTATAATCAACCAACAACGCATCCCACCCTATTTATACTAACCTAAGGAGTAAAATGTGTTATGATATAAATAGTGTAAGGGTAAAATTCTAATTGTTGTATAGTAAAGGGGATCCTTGTGTATTGTTAATCTCTTGTACCTAAAGAACGATCAAGAAGAATACAAGACATCAATAATTTGAGACAAAGTCTTGTTCTTCTCTGTGCATCTTCCTCGTTATCAATCCTATAGCTTGATCATCAATTGTCACGTAACAAAATGATACATGAAAATGTTTAAAACAATCCCCAATAATTAACAACTATAAAGGCTAGAAGTGTGAGGTTTTTTTTCTAATATAGGAACCGGGTAAGAAGTAGGGTTGTTCAAATGGTTTGACGCTGGAATCTCGTTCGAAAAAGCTTAAAAAGCTGCTCGTTAGATTTTGGCTCGGTTGTAAACAAGTCAAGTTGCTCGATTCAGTTTGTAAACGAACTAAGTACGAGCAAAGGTAAGCTCTCTCGGTTTCGCTCAATTATTTTTAATTATAATTTTAATATGTAATACGTTAGTTTATTTATATTTTACCAAATTATCATTTTAATTATTCACCATATTACCCTTGTTTCTTATAATTTTATAACTCAAAAAAATTGTCAACAATCCTAATAAACTCCCTAAACACACGAACGCAACCATTCATCACTTTACCATTTCTCTTCCCCATTTGGCTATTGGGAACATCCCCTAAATCACCGACACAATCACTGGGAGCGAGTGAGAGACCGACCGAGTCACCTAATCACCGACTCGTCACTCATCGCCTTCAATCTTCTTTTAATCGATTCTCTTCTCGTGGTTAGATTTACCGTATTATCTTCCATCGATTCGCCATCTTCAAGCGAGCATAATCGAGTGATCGATAATAAACCGAACCAAACCGAGCGCTCCGTTATAAACCAAACCGAGTTCGAGAGAGCATTTTTCTCTCGAATTAGTATATCTGATCCAAACCGAGCCAATCGGTTTGTAAATGACCAAGTTCGAACATATCAACGTTCGATTCGGTTTGATTCGTGAATAGCCCCGTAGAAACTCTTTTGGTAGAAGCGAACACGTGGTGCCTAATATTTGATAATAATCATATTTAAGATCAATCTTTTGAACAAAAAGAGAACTCAGTAGCAAGTTGCTAGTCAAGTAATAATGAAATCAAACATTTTCAAAACCACATAGTTTTGATATTAGGACAAATAAATAAACTCTACTACATGAATACAAATCATTACAACAATACCAATGTAATTCTAACAGTTATAACTCTAAATAACATAATCAAAACAACACTTCACCGAGCCGAGCTAGCCCACGACTCGACTGGAAAATTTGCTAGCTCGACTCAGACGCTAATCAAATACAATGCTACGTTGCTTCGAGCTCAGAAGACCAACCCGTTGCATCCCAACATTCTTCTTACGGTACGGTGTACAATGGAAGTAGCATACAGTACAACCAAAGCTCCATAACAGTGGGAAATGGCACCATCAAAACTTAATACTCTTTACAACTACCCTTTCTAAGTTGTCTTATTATCCAACACTTTTACAAACAGTTAACCGAACACACACTACCGGTCATAACCCATGGCTACAACCGGGATTCGAACCATGTGCCCTCGGTTTCCTTTTAACGAAACCTCCCCAAAGCTGTAGGTCCCGGTGACTGACCTAACGGTTAGAGTCACAGTGAACTTACGAGATTCACCTGGTTTAAGGGTCATGGCTTTTGGGCTTGTTACAATGGCTACGGCTGGTGACATTCTAGAGGTGAGCTTGTATGTTTCTTCTTCATTGACGTTTGTAACGGTTCGGGTCACGGTTTGGGTTCTTACAAGATGGGAAACCGTGATCGATGGTGAGTTCAGATTGTATGGATGGCCAAGTGTGTAGTTGCATGGCAGGTGTGTGTAGTTTCTTATTTCGTGTGAGTTGAGCCCAGGTGTGGTGCACAAGAACCCGATATAATCTTCATAACCTTTAAAAAAATTAAACATGCCAAGTTATGTTTGTTCAACCCATTTGCCCGTTTCCCTTTTAAGTAATATCTTTATTTGACCCGTTTGAGATGAATCACCACCCAAATCAGCCCCTTCGTAAGTAAATGAGTTAAAATCACCATCCCTAGATTCTGGAATAATAACATTTACGCTAGTTGAAAAAAACGACTAACCTGCATCGAAAATGAGGCCTGGATCCAAAGCGGCTCTGGGGTTAACATGACCGCTGCCATAATCAAACGGTGTGGCCCGCACAAACGTCATTGTTTCAGAACCTGAATATTGTTGGGCGAGGATTGGTCTCTCGGATCTATCAAGTGTAGTAGTTGTTGTCATCAAGGCTGATTTGATGGCGGCGGGGCTCCACCGAGGGTGCTTCTGCTTCACAAGAGCCGCAATCCCAGCAATGTGCGGTGCAGCCATGCTAGTACCAGAGATCATAGCAAAGTGTTCTCCTGCTCGATAAAAATAAAAGCAAGTTTTCATTTTTCTCCGCTAGAGCTTGCAGTTTTGACCCGTTACTTATCAACAAGCCAATTCAGATTATGTTTATCTCTAACAAGTCAAATTGGCAAAATCAAGAACCTTAGTTAAAAAAAATTTTTGAAAGTGTATTTTTAATCCTCCTAGCGTTAAAATACCACAGCTTTTAAAATCATATATAACAAACATATCAATAATAACAAAAAGAAATTTGAAGCACAATTATTAGTCATTTTGACCCACTACCCAACCCACCCACTTTGTCCTCCACTTGGTGCATTTTGTCCAAAAGCCAGAGTGTTCTTTTATGTGTTCTCACAATAAAAATAGTTTGGAACCTGAAGGTTTTACCTATGTAATTAGCCTCATCTGTGCCATTGGGGGACCATGAAGCCCAAATCAAAGAACCAGGTGCTAGAATATCGGGTTTCAAAAGATCCGCATCTCGAAAGCTGTAATCTTTGATATTTGGGCCTCGAGCTGAGAACAATGCTACCATCGGTGCTGTCTTGTGAAGGATCGGCTCCAACCCGTTTCCAATGGACCCCACTGCTTTAAAACTCTTCACTCGCCCGGTCCAGTCCCTTGTAGTTGAAACATTGTAATAATCGATAAGCTCCTGAAACAATACAAACAAAATTATAACCTTCAAAATGTGGGTAATTCGATAAAATTTAATATATGAGTACAGAAGTGTCGAGCACCATTGACTTGCTGACATCAGTGATGAGAATTCCGGGCATGCCAACAGGTACAGGATCAAATTTTGTGCCCGGTGAGGCATTTTCCACAGCGAGAACAAACCCGACTGCACCAAGAGTCTTGGCGGTTTCAGCCACCTTAGCCATTGACGCGGTCCCAATTACAAAGTTAAAGAATACCCACAAAGAAGTATGTTCCCTTTCACCTTATTTTTGTTTAGAACTTCGGGTGTCTGACAATCTGCAGTAGATGACTTTCCGGAAGAATCCAACAAAACATCATTCGCTGCCACAAGGGTATACTTTTGATTCACACGCGTAGCAGCTGCATTGATTATTATCAGATCATTTGCACGCAAAAAAAGTGTGTAAAGATGCAATGCATTTCATCCACATAAACTAGAAACTAATAAAACATACGTGACATGCCGATTCCAGCTAGGATCTTCCCGTTACCGAGCGTTAAATGGTTTTTATATCTCCGATCATCAACAGCAGCAGCAACAGACGCAATCCATGGACTGTAGGACACTAAGGTTTTGGCAAACGGGCCACCGTTTCCCGCTGCTTGTGCAACAAAAACTCCAGCTTTTACAGCTGATAGAAGTACAGCATCAACGGGTTCAAAAAAGTAGTCCTTGTGGTAGCCGGAGGACTGTTCGGTCCAACTGAGAGGTTCAGAATGTCAACACCATCATGAACCGCCTGTTAATGGATTGGTTGGCGTCATTAAGATTATTTACTGATACAATCTAAATAAAATTATGTTTTGTTGTTTGGGGCTGATATTAAAGAAAACCTGTTCAATGGCTGCAACTACATCAGAAACAAAGCCTCCAAAGAGCCTGTAGAGTGCCTTGTACACCGCAATCCTGTTTAAACCGATCATTATTCAGGTGTTTAGTTTTTTGGGGGGTCGAGTGAGTGGGTTGTGTAACGGGTCAAAACGGGTGGTTTTGCACCAAGGTTGACCAGAAACGCTTTTTTGTTGGAATTTAAATACTATAAGATAGGAATGCGTCTCGCATGTTTTTAAATTATATTACTTCGATAATAATCTAATCCTATAATAAATTTATTTGGAAAGCTGTATGTATAATTTATAAATACCACAATGTGGGAAACTTTGGACTAGTTAATTATGATTCAAAATGACCAATCAAAAAAAAGTTGTTGTCCTTGCAGCAAGAGAATGATTAAAGGCATAAACACTAGACCGTAAGAACGAATGATTATGGTGAAAATGTGAAAAATAAACACTATCATAATTTCTTATGGGCCAGGTCAGGTGGGGTTGACCCGGAACACTTTTTGTCCAGCTTTGTTATAAGCTTTTATTGTGTGAAATACATCTCAAAAGCTACATTATTTTCCACCCAACAGACCCATTTGACACGGTTCCTTTTAAGCTAATTTTGAAATGGAACACAACCTAATCAACCCGAACAAAAAGCAACCACCTTAGCTTGCAGTTTTAAATTTCCATGAATAGAAAAATAGTGATCAAACTAGCACGAGGCCCATTCCACTTGCTCGTCCATATTCATACCCGTGCACTCGTACAGGAATCCCGTTGTTTCCCGCAGCAATGGCTGCAGTATGACTGTGAAACAGTAATCAACACATTAAACAAAAGCCAATAAGAGATATTAATATTAAAGACAAATACACCAACCTTCCATGCCCATCACCATCCAAAGGAGAAGCAAAATCAATCTCAGGATTAAATGCACCAGAAACCGTAGCAGCTTTTGCAAAATGTTGAGCCCCTACGATCTTTCCGTTACAGAAACTCTTCTTTGTATCAGGATCCATTTCACATTTTCCTCTGTATCTTGGAAGTGGTTCATAAGGCTCGGTTATGGTGTTTTGGAAGCTTGGATGGTGGGGGAAAATACCGGAATCCACAAATCCTATCACAATATCCTCTCCTGCTCGATCAAACCCGCCACCAGTGGGCCAAACGCCAGTTGGTAGTCCTAGAAACTGTGGTGTGTGTGTCGTAAGTTTCCTCACCTTCCAATCTCTATCAACTGACTTCACACCCGGGCTCGCCTAAGTGTTTCTGCCTACTAATATGCATAAGAAAACATGATTATAAGACTACATGATCTTCATGAAATACCAAAGTAAACACTTCTATAAATGGTTGAAGCACGCCAGATTGACTCATGACCGACCCGTTTACCCAAAACTGACCCAAACCCATTTAGCGTATTTCATTATAGGTTCATGATTCTGTTTTCATGTCGTGTCAGAAATCCACACTCCTGGTTACAAATTCCCTCACTTAATTTCTTATTTTTCTATCAATGCGGAATGAGTTGTTACATGTTATTTGTGTCTTTCGGTCTGTTCAAAACTCAGGATAAACATATAAGTAAAGTGTTCGGATCGTGACCTGTTCAGGAGACATGTGGACCGCGAAACCATTGATAAGATGCTTGTAGCTGTATACTTTCGTGTAAGTTTTTTCTTCGAACAATGATTCAAGAAGCGAATCGTGCCTCGTTTCAAGGTGTTGAGAGTATGATGTAACCGAATCGCTGAGTACAAAGCAAAACAGTTAAAAAACCGCGATCAATACGAGGTTTAAACTGTTATAAAACTCAAAAATTGAAAGTATATATGATTTTTAAGAATACTCACCTAGTGACATCAAGTTTCTGATCAGATTCAACAGCAGTGGCTTCAAAACCATCAATACCACCCCTATAACTTATCACAGGAGCTCCTTCAATTGTCACAATATAAACTCGGACTTTGTAAAAATCAAGAAACCAAATAAAACCACACCATAAACACATGCCCAACATTCATCATCATCATCATCATCTCGTGATTGATCCACTGATCACCAAATCTGTTTCGAATCAACCAAATTTAGAATCAAATCACAAAACTGAACATAATCCACATCTCAACACACATTCACATGACGAAACAGGCACATTAGCATGAATGATTCAACCATTTTCAGAATCATTAAACATAACTAAAAGATACTCTCATTCATACCAGTTTGAATCGATCTGGAAGACTCCCTTTGAACTAAACTCAAAACCTGAGATTTATACACACAAGAATACCGATTAATGACCAATACGCACAAGAAAAGAATCAAAAAAACAGATTTTGTGAACTTCACTTATTGAATCAAGAATGAAAACTTGAAACCCAGAAAAGATCAAATCAAAAAAGTTGAGAACTTTACTCACATTGATCCAAGAAAGGAATCAAATGAAAACCCCAGTACAGTATCTGCCGATCTACAGTAAGTGTAACAAGTGAAATGAACAGCTTACATTAGGGTCGAATCATGAAGAGTGGAGTAAAAAAAGTTCAGAAATTGGGGGAAATTGCAAGAAAGGGCATATATGGGATGAAGAGATGAGTGTAGAAAGAGCAAAGGACAGTGAAACTGTGTGTGGGTTGGAGGGGTGGTTAGTGTTCTTCACTTTTTGGGAAGCTACCGAACAAAAGTGGAGTCCTCTTGTGTCAATTAATTGACCTTAAAATTCAGACAAGTGGGTGTTTTTTCTTCTGTTTTTTTTTCTAACTCACGATTGGACGTATAAGAGAATAGTAAAAATAAAAATGTTCTTACATATTTTATGAAAGGCATAAGATTATCCGTCATGGTTTATTTAAGCGTATAGTTAAAATGTTACCTATGTGTTGTATAGGCGAAAACAATTTTACTAAAACCGTTTTTAGATCAAGTTTAATGGTTTAATTAATTATGTGGATGCATTAATTGTTGTATTATGTGTATATTTTGTGGATGCATTAATTGTTGTATTATGTGCATAAAAGGTTGTACATATTTTTTTTTAGTGTTTTTGTTTTAAACCTAATACTTTTATATATTTCACAAGTTATCCCCAACAAATTTTCACTTTTAACTTTGATTCCCGAAACTTTTATTTTTTACAAACTTTTTTATTTACGATCAAAATATTGAGAGTTAATACGTCGTAACGTATACGTGTGGTTGGATGTTGTTACGATTATTTATTCTCATTACATCCCTGTTGTAACATGCAAGTTCTAGATCGACTTACATCCCTGTTATTTTTACTGTTTTAGGTTTTACGTGTGTGGTTCAACGTTTTTACGTCTATTTTGCGTTTGGTTTTACTTTTTTGGTGTTGATGGTTGATAATGGTGGTGTGACATTGATACTATTTGGTATGATTTTATACCCCCCGCTGTAACGTGGGGAGCTTAATACTAGTATTAATTAAATATAAAACAACACAATAAAATAGTATAAGATTTTAACAAGATAATAGTTACTACAACATATCAAGGAACAACATAAATGAATAGTATTTCACAAGCATTGAAGCTCAAAGTACAAGTGGCTCTTACTCTTTCTGTCATCGTCCGTGGCCTTTGTTATGGATAGAGGTAGAGAGGAAGGATGTCGTCCGGCAAGAGTACGCGACGACAACGCCAGCTTCTACTAAATTCGCCACTCAACATGTTCGATCTTAGGTCTTGAAGTTGGAGATGAAGACGGTTCATCTTGCATGTTCAAGAAATCTGCTCCGGACAAGGATTCCAACACAACAAACAGACACTCAAGTTACCGGCGACCACGCTTCACGACGAGGTAGGTGTTGTTTATCATATTCTTTTTTGGTCTTATCATGCATTTTGAATTTGTTTTTGATTTTACAACTTCATATATTGGTGCTTGCCTATGATTAGATATACGATGCTGTAGTTAGTTCTTGAATAGGGCATATAATTTGATCAATAAACTTGGATCTTCCTCAAGTAATAACAAGTTCAACTCCTTATAGGATATTGATTAAGCACTTAGATTTAATGGTCTGTATTTTGTTTAATGGTATGTGGTTTGTAGCCTTAAAATTAGGTTACATTCATATCTACTTAAAACTTAATGTTATGTATAATGTCTTAAATAAAGTATTTTACTATGAAAAAAATTGGATTATATGTATGGAGATTCTATTTCTTTCCTTCTTGATAGGATGCTTGCTTTTCTATTATTTATGAATTATGACTAGTGTTTTCTTTTTATATATCCTTTGTATCCGGTGGTTTGGTTTGAATGTTACATTTGTATTCTATTACTGATAGTCTTTCATTGTCATCTGCTAAATTAATTTCTTGATTAGTTTTAAGATATTGAATTGCATTCATGGTAAGCATTTTACGCATAATAACCAGTTTAACGTTTGTTCTTTTCTCAAATTAGTTTTTTTAATTAACTCAAATGAACAATATGTAACTATTGATTAGAAATCATTAAGATGTAGATGTTTATGACATCTTATTTGTATATATCTCAACCTAACTTTGAACGTGTTTGTCCCGTTTAGCAGCCTTCCTGTTATCTTATGCTTTTAAATTTAAATATATTTTTTAAATGGTAATACACTAATGGAACTTATCAGTATCTTGATTTTCTCATTTGATGCAATCATGGTGATTGAATCCAGAATCTATGAGATTTTAATAAAATTTCTCAAGGTATCTGATTTCTTTATTTGATGTGTCTGTGCTATAGTTTCTTGAATCACTATACTTACACTCTCTAATGATTATACTCATATTAAACTTTTGCAGGTATGTGTTTACAGTTTTTATATTATATATGGTGTAGAAATGAAGTTGTGCCTTACATTTTGGTACTAAGTTTTGTTCTTCTTTTTACTATATATGTTTCTTTTTTTTTTTTTTTGATTTTCCGCTACTCTGAAGAGAAATAAAATCAAATGTAATTATTCTCTTAAAGCATTACCTTTATTGTTTAAATAAACTATTCTTTATGTCCTAACTATCCATTAATGTATGTCGTAAGAGGACACAGAATGCATATTTCATTTTTTGCTTCGTCATGTTTGGAAGCTATATTTCATTAGCTATCATGCCATGGTATAATAATAGACATAGTTGATCCTTAAAGCATATCCATAAATTGTGCAATTTGTTTCTTTCACCTCTATACTTAATAGCAGAAACTATTGGATCTGTCTCATGTGTTTTCTTGATACAACATGTAAGGCTTATTGAAAGGTTGATATACCCAAAATAGATCAAATCTTTCCTACATGCATGCACTTAATACAAAGTAAAAGTTACTTAGGAAGTTTTACACCCTGCATTAGAAATACTTTAAGATAAAATCTTCTAAAACCAATACCAATATCTTCCGAAGCCAAAAGTGAAGTCTTCCAAAGTTTTAAAGACAAAGTCTTTTGAAGCCTAAGAAGTGAAGACTGATTTCTTCTGGAAGACTTTGAAAAACATGTTTTCTCTTATGTACTTTTCACAAAGCTGACTAATTTTCTGTTGCAACTCTGAAGACTCACCAACTTATACAAGTTGGTGAATGGTCCATGTTTTTTATAACTGTACATGAGGTCTTAAGTATGTAACTTTTTACTTTATGTACTTTTATCATTTTTGTAATATATTAGGATGTGAGCTATGTCATGTTATAGTCACTAGTCAAAAGCTAGATTTGGTTTTTTGACTTTACATTGATTTTGTTGTCTAGATCAATGTTTCTAGCTGACCTTCTAAGTATGACGGCTGTAGGATGTAGTATAAAGTATCTCAAGTATTTGTATTTTTCTTTCATGCTTTGTATCATTTGTAAAATAACTTGAGAAGCAATATACTGCAATCTTGAAAACCAATATTTGTGTTGTTGTATTCTTAAGTTTATGTCTCTTGTTTTACTTGTGTTTATAGTATTATAATCAAGTCCCAGTTCCGTATTTGATATGTTAGGTAAAATATCTTATCTCTCTTCTTATTATGAGACTAAGTGTATTGACCATCACTTAAACGACCCTTTAATTGGTATCAGAGCATTCCAGGCTCTTGATTGTAAGATTTCACCATCTTAGATCCCTTAGTCTCACAAAATACTTAACAACTCAAATAACAGCTCTCATAGAGGCTGATATGAAAACCAGAACCATGATAAAGTTCTCACTGATCACTCCTGAAGACTTTGACACTTGGTGTTAAAAATGGAAGCCTTTATTAAGTCTTAAAACTTCAGTATGTGAGAATTTGTTGTCTTTGGACCTCATATACTAACCATCTCTTTAGCTGATGCTGGGGGTGGTATGATTCCAAAAAAGGTGGCTGACTATTCTGAAGAAGATAGGAAGAGAATAAATATAGATTAGAAAACCATGACTGCCCTCCAAACTGCACTTTCAAACTCCATATACAAGGGCTTCAAGAAGTGCAAAACTGGTAAGCAACTATGGGATGCACTGAAGCTCATGTATGATGGGTCCACTAAAGCAAAAGAGAACAAAAAGGACCTCTTGAAGTAGCAGTTTGAGAACTTCACATTCAAAATAGGTGAAACCATGACTCAACAATACTTCAGGTATATTGAGATTGTGGATACTCTAATGGATGTTGGAGTAACTATTGAAAATAAAGACATTATAAGGAAGTTCATGTCCTCTCTTCCTAGACAATGGACATATTATTGTGTTGTTATCAAGAGAACTGAGAACCTTAAGACTCTCACTCTTATGGAGTTGTATGGTATTCTTAGTGGATATCAGATATAAATGAACATGCAAAATCCATCTGGTAACTCTAACAATAAACTGAGTTTAGCCTTTCATGTGGTTGAAAGGGATTGTAGAGAACCACAACATCATCTTATCTGCTACCCTGACAACTCTCAAAAGGGTCCTTTCATCATCTTCACGGAGACACCAAGGGATACTTACACTTAAGGAGCTCCATTCCAATAGACAATATCTTCACAAGCTTTTGTGTCTACTGATAAAAATAGTGGCAACTTTCTCTTCACCCTTAAAGATCTAGAGGACAGGGAGAAAGTTTCCTAGCAATGCAGACAGTAGAAAGTTTGGGCTGGATAAGATCAAGGTGAAATGTTACAACTGTAACCAAACAGGAAACTTTGCTAGAGAATGCGAGGCACCAAGGACAAATGGTGGCTAAGCACAAACCAGACCAAACTACACTGACAGAGCCAACCAGAATGAGAAGTCAAAGCAGCAAGTTACAGTTGCTGTTGAAGAAGGAAGCTTGACTAGAGCTTTTAGGTGAAAGATTCATCTCCAAATCAAGTACTAATGGCTGACCATGATAAAGCCAGGGTATTAGAACATCTCTATAGACCTGAATGTATTGCTAAATTTAACCGATATAGGTCCTACAACTTAGAGATAAGATCTGATCTTGAGTCTTTAAATATTTTAAAATTTGATTTCAAAAGAGCTAAAAATGATTACAAACTTATAATAGAAGATTTAGAGAAAACTAGTTTAACTCTTAAACATGAACTTACCAACTACAGGACTTAATCAAAGACCTCATAACTAAGTTGACTGAATGCCAGGCTGAGCTTGTGATCAACAAAGCTGTGGTAGAAAAATGTGTTTTTGAAGAAGAGCCCTTCATGAACATAATATTCTCATCCCGACATGCAAAAGTTTGTTATCAAAATAAGCAGGGGCTGGGATCTACTGAGATAGCTCATCCACATACAATCTTATTAGTAAGATCTTCTAGGTGTGAAACTTGTGAAGATAAACTTCCCTTTATAGATCCCATGAGTGAAGAGGATGAAGAGAAGATAATGAAGGATGTCTTTGAGAAGAGTGAAAAAGAACATCCTAAGAAGGGTCATTATCCTCTTGTTGGATGACCAAGTCTAGAAGAAAGAATTTGATCAGAAAAGCCAAGAGGAAATCCAAAAGGCTAAAGAGATCAATGCCACCTTTAACTCTATACAGAAACAAGTTTTTATCTCTATAGGTTTGAAGTGGTTAAGACTGAAGACTCAAACTTGAAATCTAGTACCAGGAGTTCTAGTTTATGTCCAAATCATCCCAGTATCATAAATAAGGCTGATTAGTTATGTACCACTGCTACATAACCTAAACCATCCAACTCCGAAGGTAGTTCTCACCCTAAAAGAATTGCCACATCATCTACAAAGATGAGAGAAAGAAAGAAAGCAATCAAGTTTAGTCTTGCTCTCAAAAAAAGACTCTTAGAAGTGTAGATACATATGTACCTAGTTTATGAGCTTAATATAAAAGTCCTTCATGTCTTACATATATGTAAATGGATGGTTGAATGAAATACAATGTGTGGTTTATGCTTATAATGTTTAATATTTCATTGTTTTTTGTGTATTAACGCTTATTGAATTAACTATATAGGTTTGTGGTTGTTGGAATAGATCTAAGTCAAATAATGATTGTGAAACATATTCAAATTAATCATATGAAGTTCTCATGCGAATGGCCCATGCTAATGGACCATACGCATGAACAATTTCATGCTAATGAACCAATCGCATGACTGAACCAGGAGACTGGATCAGTCGCACAATTGTGACATGAGATTGACTCAGTCGCACGACTGAACACTCAGTCATGTGAATGGATCAACCGCATGACTCAGTCGCACGACTGAACCATGCGAATGGTTCAGTCGCACGAATGAGTAACCCTAACCTATAAATACCACCTAATTCGTGGGAAAAAAACAATTTGAATAATTCGACTCATACACATACCCTAGCCGTCCAGAACGCCCAAGAAAGCCAGTCCAAGTTCATAGATCGCACTAGATCGATTCCCTAATCGTTCTTAACGTTTAGATTCAATCCACAATTGTTTCTACGTGCGTTGTCACTAATGGATTGCCAATCAAATAGGATTCCGCACTATTTGACTTGGTATACACGTATATCAGTTAGTATTTCGTTCAATACACGATCCTAAGAAGTGGTATCAGAGTTTTGGCTCTTGATTTACGTGTGATTCAATCGATTTTGATATAAAAAATTGTGATTTTCACGCAAAAACACAACCTTTTTGTTTCAAAAGTTGTTTTGGACGTCTCCAAATCATAAAGTTAACGTTTTTCCGGCATACGGCAATTAGGGTTCTTGAAAAATTCGTGATTTTGCATCAAAATACCTTAAACCTACGAATTTTCAAGTTTCAGCAGCTTCAGTCGCACGATTGACTCAATCACACGACTGAATTCATACGCATCCCTCATACGCACGATTGGACTCATTCGTACATCCATTCGTACGACTAAATTACCCATTCGCATTGTTCATTCGCACCTGTCCATACGCACGATTGAGCCATCCGCATTTGCTCATTCGCACGTTTGAGTCAACTGCATTGTTCAACCGCACGAAGTGTTCAATCGCATACCTTCATTCGCACAAGTTAAACAGTTTGTTCCAAAGTTTAAAGTTGATAGCAATGGAGGATCAATATTCAGCGTTCACCGCAGGAAGGGATTCTAGGATTCAAAACTTATTGCTTCTAGAAAATGAAGTGGGAAATCATAACAAGCCCGCGAAGCTAATAAGGTTAGATGATTATCCACAATGGAAGCAAAGGTTTGAGATTTACTTAAATGGAGTAGATCCTAATCTGTGGGAGTTGATAGAGACGTGATATAGCATGTCGATAGGTGCAGATGGAGTCAAACTCACCTTAAGCGGTATGACTGACGGACAAAAACTAAAGTACAATGCAGAAAAGAAAGTATATGCGTTGCTGACTCAGTCAATTCCTAAGGACATATTCCATCAATTTTCTGAGAACAAGCAAGCTAAAAAGCTATAGGATGTATTGGAAAAGAGGTAGGAGGAAAATGCATCGTTGAAAGCTCTAAAGGCTAAAGCGTTGAAGAAGGAGTTTGACAACTTCTCGTCAATGAGAAAGGAGAGCTTACACGATGTTATTGATCGTTTCTACCATCTGATGAGTGAGATGCACACTCATGGAGTTACTACGTCCATGGAAGACAAAGTTTCAAACTTTACAGATGGGTTACCCGAGAAGTGAAGTTCGTTTGTTTCCAATCTCAGACAGAATGATATGCTAGCGAAGTTAGACATCAACGACTTCATTCTGAAACTGCGGGAGGAGGAGTTGAGAATGAAGTACAGAGCCCAAAAGTCATCATATGATCAGAATCCGGCACTGTACAACTCAACCCCATAAGCCAAAACGTCTGGAGCACCACTTCAAACTGCGTTTGTGTCAAGTTCAGCTGGTCCATCACAATCTACTACTTTAGGATGTGAAATGTCAGGGTCGTCTGGTACCTAATACATAGCACCTGAGGCAAATGCTATAAAACTGAAGACCGAGAATCTCGGAATATGATAGTAGAGGTAGCAAAAGAGCACATGGATCTCTTAGCAGCTGTGGTTCACTCATATGATGGGCTAGTTGCTGGGAAAATTGGGAACTGCCATCTGGCAAACGAGGACTACGAGCAGGTAGACGAGACTGAGTTAGAAAGAATAGAGATCATGTGGGCCTTAGCAAGTGCTGTTCAGAGAGCAAAGAAGTTTGTCAAGAAGACCAGACAGAATCTGATTGCCACTAAGGACACAACTTTTGGCTTTGACAAGACAAAAGTTACCTGCTTCAATTGTGGGGAAAAGGGGCACTTCAAACGTGAATGTGTGAAGCCCAAAAAGATGGGAAATGGAAATCCATTCTCATCTTTCACTCGTCAGGAGAAGCCACAAACAGCCCTACTTCGTCGAGCAAGGATCCTAAGCCTTAACAGCTCATGATGACGAAGGACAAGATTGAAGCTTCCGGTTGTGTCTCCGGGAGAATCCAACATTGCTAGTGTCGAGGATCTAGATGACGACTCAGCAAGTGAAGGTGATATTGCAGTGGAGCTTGCGATGTCAAATGTTGAAGAATCTGCAACAGTAGTTGATCACCTACCTGAAGAAGGGACAAGTCCAACAAGTCAAGAATCACCAGAACCAGAGAAATCAGACACTGCTTTAGTGGTTGATTCTACCTCACCTCTTAGGTAAGTACCACTACTCAACTTTTCAATAATCATGCTTGTTCTGATTGTAATAAAGTTAAGGAAAGCAATGATATGAAATTTGCTTGGTTATTAGACCATAATGATAACTTCGTAAAGGACTTACAACTGTGCACTGAAGCAAATAGAGTCTTAAAACAAAATGAACACAACTATAAAGAAAAGATAGAACTCTTGAATAAACAGTTTAGGGAAACTGAAGTTGTTGCCTTTAACCAAGCTAATAACATTAAGTTCTATCTAAACTCCCTAGAAGACACTAAGAAACAAAAGGTAGTTTTGGAAGTAGAAGTCAATTCACTAAAACAAAAACTGCATAGTTGGACAAGTTCTTCTCACATTGTCCAACACTTAGTGAGAGAGCGCAACAATGGGGAGGGTTTGGGATATAAAGTGGTTCTACCACCACATGAGACCTTGATGAATGCAAAAAGTAAACCAATAAATAATAACCCAATCAAGGATCACATGGTGTCCATTCCTCTTGTAAGTGATCCACTCCTCTTGTAAGTGATCCAGATTCCGCATGTAAACTAATTGAATCTGTCACTAAACAAAAGGGCCACTTCAAAATCAAAAGGTAAAATGCCTTGTGTTAATCTGGACGAACAATTTGAAAAGGTTAAAATAAAGTTTGGTTCAACAAATTCTACTTCTGAACCAAGAAATACCAAACAAATTAACCAATCACATGCTTCATGTCTAAGTCCAAATAAACAAAAAGGGAAAGATGTTAATAATGTCCAAACAATTAATTTTGTTAAAAAAGAGAAAACATCAAAACAAGAAGTGTCAAAACCCAAATAGAGTAATGTCACTCGTGTGTCACATACTTCTCCATAGAAACAGGTAAATCGTCAAGTTGAAAGCACATCATGCTACAACTGTGGAAAGTATGGGCATATAGCGTCTTATTGTCCTTATTATTAGACACTAAAGAAAAAGATTGAACTTTATGACACTAAGGCAAGCTTTTCCAAAAAAAGCTCCATGACTCCACCAAAAGGAGTCAGTGAACCTAAAGTTCACCTATCAGCCAGTCGTCTATTTATCACAAATAGGCCTTACACAAAGCTGGCTTATGGAAAGAAAAGTCTTTGTCTGGAAATGAGAACAATAAGACAGTTGATCTTCCCTCACCCTCTAATGGACAATAGGTAGAGTTTATGATGTGTGATGCCTCTGGGACACCCAAGCCGGTTAAGGCTTGGGTCCCTCACCTTAACTAATGTTTTCAATTGAATGTGTAGGGTGTTCGCTATAGTGCTAAAACAAATACTTGGTATACACGTATATTAGTTAGTATATCAATGTTTTCCCTAAATTTATTACAATCAGAACAAGCATGATTATTGAAAAGTTGAGTAGTGGTACTTACCTGAGAGGTTAAGGTAGAATCAGCCATTAAAGCAGTGTCTGACTTCTCTGGTTCCGGTGATTCTTGACTTGTTGGACTTGTCCCTTCTTTAGGTAGGTGATCAACTACTATTGTAGATTCTTCAACATTTGACATCGCGAGCTCCACTACAATATCACCTTCACTTGTTGAGTCTTCATCTAGATCCTCGACACTAGCAATGTTGGATTCTCCCGGAGACACAAACCGGAAGCTCCAATCTTGTCCTTCGTCATCATGAGCTGTTAAGGCTTTAGGATCCTTGCTCGACGAAGTAGGGCTGTTTGTGGGCTTCTCCTAATGAGTGAAAGATGAGAATGGTCAGGACACTCAGGAGCAACAGGTTCCTCCTACTGCAAGTTCACAAGCATCTGACCTTGATGCCTCTGAGTCCTCGGAACCTCACACTCCTACTGCCTCAGATACTGAACCAAATGTTAATAATCTTGATTCTGAGGTAGCTGTCCCCACCACTCCTGGATCACGCCTAAACGTCTATCATCCTCTGGACAATGTCATTGGGGATGTCCGATCAGTAGTTCAGACAAGAAATCAACTGTATTCAGCTGATTATGCCTTGGTAATGGAGAAAGGGTACCTTCACGATGGTGCTTATCGTTGTTTTGTGTCTCAGTTTGAGCCAAAAAACATTAGTGAAGCCCTAAATGATGAGGCATGGGTGAGTGCCATACAAGAAGAACTTCTTCAGTTCAAGAAGTTAGGTGTATGACTCTGGTAGATAGACCTAAAGGTGCTAAAGTCATTGGCACCAAATGGGTCTTGAAATGTAAGAAAGATGACTAAGGTGTCATCATCAGGAACAAGGCTTGGCTTGTAGTTCAAGGATTTTGACAAGTCGAGGGAATTGATTACAATGAAGTATTTGCACCTGTGGCGAGAATGGAAGCCATTCGTATCTTCCTAGCCTATGCCTCTTACATGAAGAGTAAAGTCTCTCAATTGGAGGTAAAGAGTGCATTTCTTCATGGTGAAATCCGAGAAACGTGTATGTCAGTCACCCGAGGGATTTGAGGATCCATATCATCGGGGACAGAGTTTACAAACTAGATAAGACTCTCTACGGGCTTCATCAAGCCCCGAGAGCATGGTATGAAAAACTCTCAACTCACCTGGTGAAACACGGATTTCGCAGAGGTGTAATTGACTGTACACTGTTCATCAAAGGGAAAGATGGTGATCTGCTACTGGTTCAAATTTACGTTGATGACATAATCTTCGGTTCCAAGAACGAAGAATTATGTAAAGAATTTGAAGCAGTGATGAAGGCAGAATTTGAAATGAGTGTCATGGGAGAGATGAAGTTCTTTCTCGGGCTACAGGTGGATCAAACAGCAAAGGAATATTTCTACAATAGACCAAGTATGTAAGGGATATTCTCAGTCAGTTTGACATGGAGAATTCTTCCGCAACTAGGACTCCACTTGCTACAAATCATGATGTAGCACCCGATGAAAATGGTGACCTGGTTGATGCCACCATGTACCAAGGAATGATTGGATCCCTCATGTACCTCACTGCCTCAAGACCTGATATTATGTATGCAACATGTCTTTGTTCAAGATATCGGGCAAAACCAAAAGTTAACCATCTGATTAGGGTCAAAAGGATATTTCGTTATTTGAAGGGTACACCCACACTTGGATTGTGGTATCCTCATGATGATGACTTCGAGCTAACCGCATACAGTGACTCGGATTATGGTGGCTGCAAGATGAACTACAAATCCACCTCAACAGGTTGTCAATTCTTTAGGAGAAGATTAGTCACATGGTAGTGTAAGAAGCAGACATCATTTGCGTTGTCAACTTGTGAAGCTAAATATGTTGCTGCGGCAAGCTGCTGTTCTCAAATTATCTGGATTCAACAGCAGATGCGGGACTATGGTTTGAAATTTTCTAACACCCCTATATTTGTTGATAATTCTATTGCAATAGCCGTTACTAAAGACCCTGTCCAACATCCTAAGGCCAAACACATCGGCATAAAATATTACTTTATACGTGATTGTTTTGAAAAGAATCTAATCCAAGTTGTTAAAATAAATAGGGATTTTCAACGCGCTGACCTCTATACAAAAGCGTTTGATAAACCACATTTTTTATATCTGTTAGAGGTCAACGGAGTTAAAAAGAAATGTGATGTAATTCCAGACGTTGAACAGGTCTAGTCCGATGCGTCAAGTCTTTTGTCTTTTATTTTCTTTTAGTTTATTTTATTCAAGTTTATTTAATTTAATTTATTGGTTTTAATTATTCGCCTATTAAAATCCTAAAAACACAAATTGTTTACGGTTTTAGAATTTTAAGGGGAGAATAGGTTAAGTTAGTAATAATAAAAAAAAGGAGGGAGGAGGACAGCTAGCTGATAGAAGTGAGATCGTAGCCGAGATATCGATTCAAAGGCTATGGAAAATAATAGTACACAGGAACAAAGCATTTGGGACTTTAAAAGATTTAAATTGAATTAGATGTGAAATTCAAAGTATAAGTCTGACAAGTCTAAGCAAAAATAAACGGAAAAATGATAGTAAAACTAGCTACTACTAAGGTAACACGGAGAAAGTTCGACCCAGAGGTTGCTAGACCATTAGATGATACGTCGGTAGATTCAACACAATAGATAATTAGACCTCTTTGGTGATCTCAAGATCTAACTAAGTTGTTCAACAAGCTGCGGGTCATCATCTTATCCCTGGTTAACACAATCAACAGAGTTCCAATAAGGGGTGATGAGCAAACTAAATGCCACAAATGTGTGCGGATGACCAAAATATGAGCAAAGCACATGATGAAAATGCAAAAAGCAATCAAACTGATAACCTATGTTGTTGGTGAGATCTGTGCAATAAAAATAAATTGCTCAAACAAGAAGATAGGCTATGCGCCTCTCTGCTGTGCGGTGGCACTGACCTGAGGATAAGCATAACCTATATATTCTAGAATTCATTGTTGTTTGCCACCTCTCTGCTATGCGGTGGCACTGACCTGAGGCTTGGCTTCTCTTTGAAAGCTCTAAGAGTAGTTTCTTCTTGTCAAAATACCCGTAGACCGCTCAAAAATTACTTGAGGAATGTTGATTACCATATAAGCGTGGGATCCACAAATGCTTGTTGAAATAATTAAACCTTAAACTATCACCAATCTGTGTCAAAAGTCTATGTATGGATTTAAGTGGACATGTATACTGATAATCATCATGGCTGTAATTCTCGAAAGTCCAAATCAATGTGTGTGTCTTATAGTGCTAGTATGATTTCCTTAATTTGCATATGACTCTTGACGAAAAAACGAATCTAGCATCAAATGTTTTTAGTAACACGTCCTAAATGATTTGATTACCTGTATGATTTCATAATGAATCATTTCTCTTATGGTCAAAATAACTTGAAGCTGCCTGTTCAAGAAATAAATCTGTTAGATTTCAATCTTAGGATTTCCACCTCCCACAAAATCACAAAAATATCTTAATTTCTAGTAGTTTCTTTTGTTTAAGTGTGTAAATTTAGTTTATATGTTAGACTATGTCGTGGAATTCAATCTGGGATTTATTCACTTAAAAAGGGTCACGTCTGAGGTGACCAAACGTGCTTCTAATATTAAATGGGTCACGTCTGAGGTGACAAAACGTGTTTTGTTTAAAAGGATCACGACTGAGGTGATCAAAAATTTTCAAAGTTAAAATAATCATGTCTGAGACGATCAAATGCACATAATGTTTAATCAACTAGTAAATGGGGTTAAATGTTAAATGGTCATAAAGTCAAAACCATAAGTATGATCCATTCGCACGACTGGATCATGAGTATGGACCAGTCGTCCGATTGGACCATACTTATGCACTAGACAACTGAATGAAGCATGAGTATGAACCATTCACACGAATGGCTTACAAGATTGAGCCAGTCGCCCAAATGGAGTTGTGCGAATGAGTCACTCGCCTGACTAAAACCCAGTCGGCCGACTGTATGTAATCGACTGAACCAATCGCACGACTGAGATCCAATCGCCCGAATGAAAAGGGCGAATGTGTCCAGTCGCCCGATTAAAATCAGATTTAGTATAAATAGGGCCATAGTTGATCACATAAACTCATCACCCCTCATTCGCCCTAAAATCGCACAGCCTACCGTTACTCTGCCAAAATTTCCTCTGTAACAACCCGAATTTCTATTTAAATGAAAGGAAAAGAAAAGTAAATAGAAAGAATAGATAATGAGCACAAGTAGAGGGGGATAAAATGTACAAAGTACAAAACCTTATTATTTTAAGGTTTAAAGGGGCATGGTTGCCCATATCAAAAGCAGAAAGCTGCTTTTGCTCTCGTAGGAAGAAAGAAGAGAGAGAGAGAGCCCCGGTTCTAGAGAGAGAAAGAGGAAGAAGCAGCTGCAAAGGTAAGTCTTCTCTTCTATGAGCTCGGTTTCAGCTGGGTTTCGAGTCCTTGACCGAAGTTCTTGGTGTTTAGTGTTTGTTTTCTGGATTCAAGAGCTGAATCGAAGGTGGGTCTCGAACGGGAAGAGTGTTGTTCAAAGGCTGCTCAAGGTGAGTTTCTAGAACCCCTCTTTTACTGATTTTCAACTTATTTGGGGCTATTATGCATACTAAGTAAACATTTTGAAAGTAACCGTGGGTTTACAGCCGTATGTTCGAAATGATGTATATATGTAAGTATGTTTTAGAGTTGGCTTATGGGTAATATTGATGTTTAGCATGCTTAGATGCTCTTAGTATGTTAGATCTATGCTTGGGTATGATTAGAATGATAATCGGGTGAATTGAATAGCATAGAAAATATTTCAGAGTGTTTTGATGAACATGAACAATGGTCCATGGGCCTAGAGGTGGCTCATGCACCCCAATAGTGCCCATGCACCCAGCATGAGTGGCCAGATGCCTAAGTGTTGGCCATGCGCCCAAGAGTGGGTCATGCGCCTAAACAATGGCCCATGCGCCCAACATGTTTGTTAGGATCAGTGATTTAAGTTTGAACAATTAGAGTAGATTGCAGCGGAATTCAAACAAAGAATCAAACAATTTAGCAAGAACTCAATTGATATTCAATGGAATAGTACACGGTTATAGAGAGAGAGAGAATTCTGCAAAAGGAATATTTCATTCAAATGCTTTCGTGGTGGCTGAAAGTCACACTATTACAATTAGGTCAACATACCTTATATATGGAATGTGACGTCTACTGATGTCACTCGATAGTGACATCTAACTGAATTATACAAACAACTGAAATTATGCAAACTACTGAGAATGTTCTCAACAACTGATCATATCTCAGAGAATGCTAAGTATAAGAACATAAAACTACTGAACTAAAACTACTGGAACGATAAACTATTGAAAGGTAAATTACAAGTACTGAAAAGGAAAACCATCACAACTACTGAAGTTAATGACTTCAGCTGTTGTGACAAATACTGATCACATTGGTCTTCAGTCTTTGTCTTCAGTCTTTGTTCTTCGAACTTCAATTTCAAACTTTGTCTTCAGCTGATAGCTTTAGACTTTGTCTTCAGTACTTTACTTTCAGACTTTGTCTTCAGTTCTTTACTTTCAGATTTTGTTTTCAGTAGAAACCTTCAGATCTTGTCTTCAAACTTTGTCTTCAGACCTTGTAATCAGCTGATGTCTTCAGCTGTTGTGATCTTCTTCAGCAGTTGTAATGTCTATGGGACTTAGAGGTTTTTTTGATCAGGCTCATTGGTTCTTTTGGTCCACAAACTCCCCCTGAACCAATTTAGCCAAAACCTCTAAGTTTATTGATGATCCCACTTATTCTTTGGCAGAAACACCCTCTTGATCAGCTTCAGAGGTAATCATGTAAGCACAGGCCGGGAAAAGGTTTCTGATATTTTGATTGCTAAGTGTGGAAGAGAACTCTGTCTTGGGGAAACTGGACACAGAGTCTTGTCCCAACTATGAAACCTAATTCCCATTGATGAGTCTGTAAGACTCTCTTGTATAGGCCTCAAGGAGAACAGCTTGTTCCTCCTTGGTGAGTTCTTCTGCTTCTCCCTCAAAGAAGAACTTAGGGCCATAATATTCAGACATATACCTTACTGTCTTCCCATTCTTCAACTCAACAGTTGTGATCTCTCTGTATGCGAATTCATCTGGATGAGAGCCTTCTAGCAACAACTGAGTTCACTCTTTTGAAGATCTTCAAGTCTCTTGTATAACAACCCCTTCTTGATCATTTTGTTCTCAAGTAGAGATTGAGGGGTGTCTTTGAGTTGTGTGCTCTCTTGAATTCTTTTATAATCTCCCAGGGTAAGACTACCATAGCCAACATAATTATGGCATTCAAAGTCTTCTTCACTTGGCCATGATATCTACTTGGTATGTTCTTCTTGTGTATTCTGGAACTTACCCTGGGGTCTGGCCAAATCCTCACTCTTTCTCTTTGATGTTGGAATGTATGCCTAAGAGTGTACAACCTTAGAGCTTGTTTCTTTATTTCTTGAATGGATGAGGACTGAGGGAAGTCCTTGTCAACTATTTTGAGAAATTACTCATCGTGCTGCTTCTACTGTTCTTCTTCAATCTTCACTTTCACCATTTGCATTTGCAAGTCAGGTGTGATCATCTGTTGACTTCTGGGCTCAGGTGTTTTAAGTTTGAGAACAGTAGAGATTGGCAGACTATCTTCATTCTCATCCTCTTCTTCTTCTTCTTTTACCCTCAACACCCTTCTCCTCCTTCTGGGTGTATCACTGGGTGTGGTTTGAGATGGTTTTTGGGGAATTGGAATTGGTTTTGTTGGTTGAGTGTGGGTGGTTTTGGTTTAGGGATAGAATTGGCAGATTTTAGAGATGATTGCTTTGAAGGTTGTTTTTGAGTGGGAGTATGAGAAGGCTGATCTAGCAGTTTAGTGATGAGTTTGGCTTTTGAGAGCTTTGCCATCTCAGTTCCCTTCCCAGCACCTGCTTCATCCAGTGCTTCGATGATCAACCCTTTGTTGTAGCTTCCAGCAGAAAAGATTTTCTTGGTTATCTCCAATACTGTCTCTGACCAAGACTTCATCTCTATCAATGATCTTCTAGATATTTGACAATAAATCTGATCATAATCTCCAACCTTTCCCTATCCAACACACTGTAACTAGCCCATCTTGCTTGAATTTCATTTATCTCCAGCCTTCTGATCTCAACATCTAATGTAGCTGTGTCATGACCCTGTCTGAAGAGCTGATCTATTATTTTGTCCATATATCTGCTGTGAGCTTCATCAGCTTCTTTGACTAGATCGTCTAAGGACTTTTCTCCATCAGACTTTGACTCAGCACTTCTCTTCCTTTTATAAGTGATCAGCTGATCTTCTGCTCTTTGTCTGTGCTCAGATCTTGCACTGTGATCAGCTGTTTCTCTGAGATTAGTTCTTGTTCTTTTTCCAACTCCTTTTCTTTTTCTGGTTCTTTCTCATCTTCTACTCTCTTCCTTTTCTTTCTTTCACTGCCTTAGACTTGGTAGTCTCCCCCTTTTGGGTGCATTGGTATCAGGGCTTGAAAGGCAGAAAGTTGACTTGTGAACAGCATCATCAATGATGTTTTGAGAGTGAGAGATCCTCTCATCAATGGCTTTATATACTATCTCAGTGATGATGGGAGTGATGAGAGGTAAGGAGCTTTGAAAGGTGCAACCGATCTACTCAGAGGGGTTCTGTCCCTGAGAGGTGATGCGAAAAGCAGTGGCTGGTGGCTTAGTTAAGTGTATTGGCTGAGTGTTTGGTGAACCTTCAAATGAAGGTGCCATCTGTGGGTTTATTGGGGCATATGGACTTTTATCCGAGACATTTTGGCTAGCAGTTCTTTGAGTCTGCTCACCTTAGTCTCTAGGATTGTGTTATAGGCTAAGACATCAAAGAAAAAGCCCAGGTCATCATCAGTCTTTGCTGAATCATCTGACCTCCTGATTAAATCAGGATGTACATGCGCTGAGTGTAGATCAGTATATGCATGTGCCCCTTGTTCTTGGTTCTGGGGACTTCCTGCCTCTGGACTTGTGCTTCATTGGCAGTTGCCTCTAGTGAGGTCTTATATATGTTACCAACTTCATCCTGTTCGTTTGCTGAATCAGTAGAAGTGGCAGCCTGACCAGATGTCCTAACCTCCTCTTCTACACTTGGAGATTGAAGATTATAACCCCTGTGCTATGGGTTATCAACAACATTTTGGTCCTCCCCCTCAATTGTTGAGGTATGCCCAGTGTGAATTGGTTTCTGGGGAGGGGGTGAGAATGCAACTGACTTATCACTTTAGCAACTAGAAGGGTTGGGCTTTGAGGGGCGGTTGCATTTGGAGATTGGTCAGAAGCAGATTGCACCCGGGGTGAGAGATGCTCTTCAATGGTAACCTTCTCAACTGAGATAGGTTCCAGTAATGTGGTATCCCCAAATGTGGTTGCAGCAGGATCCTGTGGAGAGGATACCTGTGCGGTTTCAGCTGGTTGAGTCTCTGACATGACTAGGGGGTTAGAACCAGTATGTGTTTCCTGTATTGGTGGTACAGGGGCATCCGCAGGAGACTCATCTCCCTGAGTAGCCTTTTTGGGCTTTTGGGGTTTGGTTTTGGTGGGGACTTTGGATCTGGAGGTGGAGACTGTGGGTTCCCTCTGCTTGGGTTTGAGCAGCCGGGCAGCCCTTTTGAGAGTAGGGTCAGAGTTATGCCTGGAGTATACCTTAGCTAAGACAACTGGAGCAGGGACTCCAAGACCAACAAGGCCTTCAGATTTTAATTGATTTAAAATTATGGCCATCAGAAACCTGGGATATAGTAGCCATCTGTTTGTCACAGGTTTCTGAGCCAGATCCTTAAGTTCCATAAACACTATCTCAGAAAAATTTAGAGTTTGTCGGTCAAAGATAGAGTACAATACCTGTTGCCATCTTGAGGACATCTGATCCCATGAAGATGTCTTTGGAGCAAGGCAGACATTCACCATGTGGAAGATAAGTCTTTCAGCATCATGGAAGTGCTTTTTGAGAATGGTTGTAGCACTTAAGTCTCGTTCATACCGTTGTTGATGAAAGACATATTAATGGTGCCTTTCGGGTATTCTATAATACAGGTGGCATCATGCAATTTAGGGTTTGCGATTATGTCAGGGGTGATTACCACCTATTTCTGGTTAACCAACGATAGGAGAGTGATTTGGCTATCATTTTCATCAGTTGACAGAGACGTTGGTCCAGAATTGGTTTAAGGAATCGGGGTATATGGTAGGATTCAAAAGAAAGGTAGTTCTGTATTGGGAATCCACCATAAGATCGATGGCATTATCAAATTTGTTACAAAAGGCCGATTTCGAGAGGTAGGCAACAGTTGTGTCTGGTTTTGAGTTTCATGGTCGCCATTGTTGAGAGAGAGAGGATAGAAAACGGCTAATGAAACGTTCGGCTATAAGTGCAGGTATTTATAGGTTAAGAAAAAGACTGAAAAGAAAATAACTGAAAGTGTTGGTGTTGTCATCAGTTGTATGAAAACAACTGAAAACTTGGTTTAACTATCAGACAATTGAAACAACTGAAGACTTGGTTTTGGTCATCAGTAGTTATGAAACTACTGAAAACCTTGGTTTTGTCTTCAGGTGTAGGAAACAACTGAGGACTTGGTATTAGTCATCAGTAGTTGTGAAACTACTGAAGACATGGTTTTGTCATCAGTTGTTTAAGATGAAACAATAGTTTGTGGAAACGATTGAAGAGAAAATTCTCATCAGTATGTTCGTCAATTCTTAGCTTTTCAGCTGTTTCATACTATCCTCAACACTTACTCGTCAGACTTTTTAGCTGTTTTCAGTTGTTTCACGGGACATTAGTACTTATCTGTTTTTACTGACATCAGTAGTTATAACTACATCAGTAGGTGTAACTGCATCAGGTTCCTTTAACAGAAAGTACAGTACTTTTTAATTTATCTTCAGCAGTTATGAAACAACTGAGAATAAAACTTATCAGTACTTATTTGTGACATGTTTACTAATGGTCATCAGTACTTGTTTACTGAGATCATCAGTAGTTGTCACTTATTCTAGCTGCAGCATACCAAGCCTTAACACAAGGTTTTGGAAAGTTGAACTGTCCAAGGCTTAGTAAATATATCTGCAAGCTCATCAGCACTTGGCACAAACTTTGGATCAGACCTTTTTCAAAACAATCCCTAATAAAATGGTGTCTGATCTCTATATGTTTGGTCCTAGAATGCTGGACTGGATTCTTGAAATACACAGAGCTGAAGCACTATCCATTAACAATGGAGTCTTAGTCTCTGTAATGCCATAATCCAATAATTGGTTCTAAGCCAGAGTACCTGAGATGTACAACTTGCAGCAGCAATGTACTCTGCTTCAGCAGTGGATGTAGCAACAGCTGTTTGTTTCTTACTCTGCCAAGAAATCAAATAGTTGCCTAGGATTTGACATCCACCAGAAGTTGACTTTCTGGTTAACTTACACCCTGCATAGTCACTATCAAAAAAGCAACTAATTTGCAAGAGTGTCCAGTGGAATACCAAAGACCTAGAGATTGTGTACCTTGCAGATATCTAAAGATCCTTTGACTGCAATCAAATGAGACTCTTTAGGAGCAGCCTGAAATCTAGCACAAACACAAGTTGCAAACATAATATCTGGTCTAGAAGCTGTTAAGTACACCAAGGACCAATCATACACTGTAAAGTGTTTCAACAACTTTACCCTTTTGATCTACATCCAGTTATGTGGTGTTGCACATGGGAGTAGAACATGGCTTACAGTTTTGTAAATCAAACTTATTCAAAAGATTTTTTTGTATATTTTGACTGATGAATGAAGGTTCCATCAGCCTTTTGTTTGATTTGCAAGCCTAGAAAGAACTGTAATTCACCCATTGTACTCATTTCAAACTTTTGTTTCATTAAACTTGTAAAATCATTACACAACTGGGGATCAGAGGATGCAAAAATTATATCATCAACATAAATTTGAACAAGTAACTTATGCTGATCCACTTTCTTAATAAACAAAGTTTTATCTATGGAGCCTCTAGTGAAATTATTTTGAAGAAGAAAATTTGAAGGGTTTCATACCAGGCTCTAGGAGCTTGCTTCAACCCATAAAGAGCCTTATCAAGTTTATACACCCAATCAGGATGTTTATTATCCTCAAAACTTATGGTTGACACACATAAACCTCTTCTTTTATTTTTCCATATAAAAAGCACTTTTGACATCCATTTGAAAAACTTTAAGATTGTGGAATGCAGCATAGGCTAAGAACAATCTAATTGCCTCCAGTCTGGCTACAAGAGCAAAGGTTTCATCATAATCAATACCTTCTTCTTGTGAAAACCCCTGGACAACCAATCTAGCCTTGTTCTTAACATAAGCCCATTTTCATTAGTTTTATTCCTAACACCCCACTTAGTGCCTATTGCACACTTACCTGGGGGTAGAGGAACCAGTTCCCACACTTGTTGCTTTTTGAACTGAAGTAGCTCAAGCTGCATGGCTTCAACCTATCCATTGTCTCTTAAAGCAACATGATAGTTCTTTGGCTCTAGCTGACTGATGAAGAGAGCATAGAAGCAGAAGTTGGACAATTGACTTCTGGTTGAGACACCAGCATTGATATCACCAATGATTTGAGACATGGGGTGATTCTTCAGCTCTTGGTACAGTATAAGATCAGTGCAAGTGTTTGTAGCAGGTTCAACAGCAACAGATGTTGATCCAGACTCTTGAAACCAAGTATGAGATGGTAATTCGAATGATGTAGAGGAGTCAGAAATCTCATCAGCATTTGTTGTGGATGGAGCTGTAGAAGCTACATGAACATCAAGTTGGTGGACTCAGGCAGTTGATCACTAAACTTGAAAAGGTGTACTGATATCATCATCATCTTCAGTACCACCAGGTGGAAGACTTGCTACAGCAGATGATTTATTCATATGATCTACAACAGTTGGAGGTTGATAAGGAATATATTGCAGTATATCCAGATCAAACAACTCCATAGGGTTTTGTGGAATTTTATCCTTAGGAGATTCATTGAACTTCACATGCAAGGTTTCTTCAACTATCTTTGTTCTGCAGTTGAAGACTCTGTAAGCCTTGCATGTGGATGAATATCCTACAAAATATCCTGCATCCACCTTAGGATCAAATTGTGAAGTTGATCCTTTGTGTTGAGAATAAAACAAGGACACTCAGAAGCTTTGAAGAATGAAATTAGAGGAGCCAAATGATGTAGAACTTCATATGGAGTCTTCATCAACCTTGATTTACTAAAACTCTATTTTGCACATAGCAAGCTGTGTTGACAGCTTCAGCCCAAAAGGTCAATGGCAAACTAGAGTCAGCCAACATGGACCTTGCAGCTTCAATTAGGGTCCTGTTCTTTCTCTCCACTACTCCATTTTGTTCTGGAGTCCTTGGGATGCTAAACTGCCTCTTGATTCCCTTTGAGAGATAAAAATCATCAAGTGTATGGTTTCTGAATTCTGTTCTATTATCGCTCCTGATACACTTGACTGATAGGGAATACTGCTTTTCAACATACAACACAAAGTTTATAATCGTCTGAGCAACCTCATCCTTTGAATGCAAGAAGAAAGTCCATACAAATCTAGAGTAATCATCCACAATTACCAGACAGTATTTCTTCTTTGCCATGCTCATCACTCTCACAGGACCAAATAGATCCATGTGCAGTAACTGCAAGCAGGAATGAGACTTTATGCTGTTTTCCTTTCAAACAGCAGTGCAGGTTTCATCACAGTGGAACTCCTTTATTGGTAGGCCTCTCACTAAACTATTATGGATCAGCTGATTCATGTTTTTGAGATTTACATGACTCGGCTTTCTGTGCCACAGTTTAGATTCCTGAGGAGAGGCTTTGGAGAACAGGAAAGGATGACCCTTCAAATCAATCTTCTTTGACAAATCCAGGGCATATACTCTTCCAATCCTGTTGGCCTTCAGGAGAGTATGTTCAGCCAATACCTTGTCAACCAGCCTCAGAACTGTGGAGGACAGAATCCTGCAGTTCTGGCTTGTGAAAAGTGCAACATGCCCTTTATCACACATCTGACTGACACTTAGTAGATTATACTTGAGATTCTCCACATGGTTAACATCATCAAATCTGATTTCTCCATTAGACACATATCCTTTCCCGATGATGTAACCCTTAGCATCATTTCCAAATGAAACAAATCCCTTCTTTCCTTGAGAGTAGTCATTAAGAAGAGAACTGCTCCCTGTCATATGCATAGATCCTCCACTGTCGACATACCAGATGCTTCCTTGGCATACTGAAGAACCCTGCATTCATCACAAGGAACTAGTTAGGTTTTGAGACCCAAACCTTTTTGGTTTTGGGTATGTTTTCATCAACAGATTTAACCATAACTTGTTTATCATGATTAACAGTTGATGAAGGTGGAGATGGTGCTGAAATGGATTCCTTGGATTTGGGCTTGGAATACCTTTTCAGTGGTTTGATCACAGGTGCATCTAGTTGGTTAACTCTCCCCAACAATGCTGAACCATCATAACAAGTTGTGTCTGATTTGTAGCTAAAGCTTTCAGCTCTTGTGACACATCAGTACTTGTTTTTGATGAGTTCTTGTGGCCCACCATTTCCTCCTTGAAATTCACAGACTTAGTCTGATTTTTATCATGAGAAACACTATCAGCTGTTTTATGATAAACCCTATCCTCTTTTTCGGATTTGGGTGAAGCCTTGGGTTTATCAATTTGGGATGACTGTGGTACAAACTTGGTCTCAAACTCATTTTTCATTTGATCCATCTGCATTTTAATGAGCTTATCTCTGTTGAGTTTGACCCCTTTTTTATACCAACATTCATCAGAAAGATGATTGAACTTACCACATATGTCACATGGCTTGTTCTTCATCTTGGATTGATCTACTGCTGAAGTGGAAACTACTGAAGGTGTGATCTTCAGTACTTTTCTCCTTTCAGTACTTGTGTTAAGTACAGAAGGATCTGTAACAACTGAAGACTTGTTCTTCAGCTGTTCTCTATCCGTCCTGAAAGACCGTATGATAGATTCATCAGCAGTTGTTAATCTCTTTATTCCACTGATTTGAAATGCTTTTACGATGTTGTTACTTGCCCTTCAATACTTGAGGTACTATGAGGGACAACATCTGAAGTACTCAGCTTCGTGTGCTTATCAGTAGTTAACCTATCAGGCAATTGATTTGTTGAGGTATCAACACTGATTTCATCTTCTGATTTTGGGTAATCTCTTGAGGATGATACATATGATGATGTGGTTTGGAAATTACTTTCACCTTCAGGTTTTACTATGATTTTGGAGTAAAATCTGTAGGTGGTGCAATGTGATTGTAAGCTATTCCAAACTTCACATTCGAAGCAGTTTGCTTGCTTAGAAGCATTTCAAATCCCTTGCAGGATGATACCCAGCGGTCACACTCAACTTGGGTAGCTGCAAGTGTTTCTTTGAGATCTCTGTGGTTCTCAAGAATGACCTCAAGCTTAGCCTTTTCATCATTTAATTGGCATTTAAGCTTATAAATCTCATCACCTTTATCTTTAAGAACAGACTCATACTCAACATTTCTTTTGGAAAGAGTTTGCTCAAGCTCAAGATTTTGATTTATTAAAGCTACATTTGCCTCTCTAATAGAGATAAATGCAGCTATGCAAGATTCAGAACATAGCTTGGTCTTAGCCTAAGAGGATACCTGGGTTACCTGTATGAAGATGCATTGGAGCATGAACCCTCAGTAGACTCCAGGGCCATGAGAGCAAGATTCCCAAAAGGATGTTCACCACCATGTTGACCGTGACTAGCAAATAATTGCTCATTACCAGAAAGATCATCTGGTAAACTGCTCCATTCAACAACACCAGGGGTGAAGAAACTGTGATGAGGTTGTGATTGAGATGGTTGAGATGGTTGAGGCTCAGGTAAGGCTTGAGGTTGTTGTGCAATAGGAACTTGAACTTGATTTGGCTGTGGCATGTAATAGCAGGGATATGGATATGGCATTGGACCCTGAAGGACAAAATATGCAGGAGATAGAGGTTGTGAGTGATGACCAGAACTAGCAGGATGTTGCCCTCTGTTTTGTGAACTATTGCTTGGAAAAGTCACAAAGGGTGCAGAGGAGTTAGATCCAGTTGATCTACACTCTCTTGCAAAGTGCCCAAGCCTATGGCATTTGTGACACCTCAACTTACTCTTTGTCAAAACCAACTTTGGTTTTGCCAGAGTCCTGGAAATTTCCTACCAGTTCTCTTGTAGAACTTTTGAGATTTGATATTAATCAAGGCCATTTGACTCAGAATATCCATCTCTTCTAAGTCATCATCAGCAATACCTTTCAAATCATCCATGATGAAGCACAAATTGTCACTATTACAGCCTGACTGACTATCAACACTAACAAATGCATGATCAGAACCGTTTGAAGAGAAATCTATATGCTCATCATAATGGCTTTCTGATGCAGCATATTCTGACTCATGACCAACCAAGGCAGTATTCCCTGGTACAAAGTCATCAGTGAGCTTTCCTGATGATGCCAGTTTCCTTTTTGATCTATCTCTCTTTCAAATGTAAGCAGTTTCCCATGAAGTTGGGTGAGAGATAGGCTATCCAGATTTGCACTGGAGCGTAGGACAATGGTATATGTGTCCCATCTCTCAGGTAGTGATTTGAGGAATCTGTTGTTCATCTGGCTATTAGTGTATTCATGTTTGACCATTTTTAGCTCAGAGATCAAACAAGAAAAACGCTCAAACTGTTGAGTCAGTGTCTCACCCTTCCTATGAGAGAATGTCTTATATTGTTAGGCAAGGATTTCTCCGTTGTTTGCTAAGACCTCATCTGTTCCACCAAATTGTTCTTTCAATGCATTCCAGAGGTCATGAGCAGTTTCATAATGCATAAGCCCAGAATAGATTTCATTCGGTAGTGCCATGGCCAGAATTCCATGGGCTTTAGCATCAATCTCAAACAGTTTTTGATCCTCATCTGAGTATTGTTCCTTCTTTTTCGGAACCATTTGGTTGGTTTCCGGATTGTTCACCATAGGCTTGTGTGGACCATGTACCACAGATGTCCAACAACCTAAACTGTTAACAGGCAGGTGATGGAGCATTCTTCGTTGCCATATGTTATACTCAGTCCTAACCAGCATCGGAGGCTTGGTTGAGGAGCCAGTATTGTAAGGGTCATTAGAAGGAGTAGTCATTCTTAGATTTAATCAAATTCAATTAAGTTTTAACCAATTTAGCGCAAAACACAACAAACTCAATACGAACCAAGAGGAATCTCAAAGCAAATAACCAAAAGCAGCAGAAATTCAATCTCTATAACCAATTCTTGCAAATATGCTAATTCGATCAAACATAGATATCGAAATAGCAGTTTCAATGATCAATTGTTAGATCGATCAATGATTAACCTGCTCTGATACCATTTGTTAGGATCAGTGATTTAAGTTTGAACAATTAGAGTAGATTGCAGCGGAATTCAAACAAAGAATTAAACAATTTAGCAAGAACTCAATTGATATTCAATGGAATAGTACATGGTTATAGAGAGAGAGAGAATTCTGCAAAAGGAATATTTCATTCAAATGCTTTCGTGGTGGCTGAAAGTCACACTATTACAATTAGGTCAACATACCTTATATATGGAATGTGACGTCTGCTGATGTCATCCGATAGTGACATCTAACTGAATTATACAAACAACTAAAATTATGCAAACTACTGAGAATGTTCTCAAAAACTGATCACATCTCAGAGAATGCTAAGTACAAGAACATAAAACTACTGAACTAAAACTACTGAAACGATAAACTACTGAAAGGTAAATTACAAGTACTGAAAAGGAAAACCATCACAACTACTGAAGTTAATGACTTCAGCTGTTGTGACAAATACTGATAACTCTGGTCTTCAGTCTTTGTCTTCAGTCTTTGTTCTTCAGACTTCTATTTCAGACTTTGTCTTCATCTGATAGCTTCAGACTTTGTCTTCAGTACTTTACTTTCAGAATTTGTCTTCAGTACTTTACTTTCAGACTTTGTCTTCAGTTCTTTACTTTCAGATTTTGTCTTCAGTAGAAACCTTCAGATCTTGCGTTCAGACTTTGTCTTCAGACCTTTTAATCAGCTGATTTCTTCAGCTGTTGTGATCTTCTTCAGCAGTTGTAATGTCTTTGGGACTTAGAGGTTTTTCTGATCAGGCTCATTGGTTCTTTGGTCCAACAATGTTGGCCATGCGTCTAAGTGTTGGCCATCCGCCAGAGGTGGTCCATGCGCCTAAACAGTGGCCAATGCACCTAAGTGTTGGCCATGCGCCCAAGTGTTGGCCATACGCCTAAATAGTGCCCGTGCACCCAAGTGTTAAAACGGCTAAGTGTTGGTGATTCGCCTGAACAGGTGCCATGCGCCTGCATAGTGGCAAAGCGCTTGAACAGGGTAGAAGCGCCTAAATAGTGCCTATGCGCCCAGACTGTTTTACACTTAGAATTTTTATGCCCATGCGCCTGGAAGGTCCCATGCGCCCAATTTGGACTTAAGGTTTTCTAAGTGGTTTTTAAGGGGTAATATAGGGAGATAGGCCTGGTTATGATGTGATGGCTTATGTTTGATATGTGTTATGTATGTATGATGTGCCTGTATGGTGATGGTGTATGTTTATGTTTATGTATATGTTGCTTATTATGTATGTATGTCTTCCCTTGGCTTTGCGTTGAACGTTAATGAATGTAATGAAATTATTATGTAACGTAAAGTGGAAGATAATGAAAAGAGGAATGTTAATGAATGAATGGATGCATGAATAAATGAATGAACGAATGAAAGGATTGAAAGCATATGTATGAGGTGAGCGACTCTGTGTCGCAACAGACTCGAAAGAGGTCCTTGTTGCGTATCCCGATACTGTGTCAGTCTTCGGATATGAGTTGGGGGTTTGTTTGTCAAGCCCTGGCACAGTATCAGTCTTCGGACATGAGTCGGGGGTATTGCCTGAGACAGGATCTAGGTCGCGTATCCCGGTACTGTGTCAGTCTTCGGACATGAGTCGGGGGTTTGTTTGTCAGGCCCCAACACAGTATCAGTCTTTGGACATGAGTCGGGGATATTGCATATGACGAAAGTGACGGATGATGAGATTTGTGTCGTGTATCGCGATACTGTGTTAGTCTTCGGACATGAGTCGGGGGTTTGTTTGTCAGGCCTCGTCACAGTATCAGTCTTCGGACATGAGTCGGGGGTATTGCATGAGACGAGATAATGAGGTGTGCGACTTTGTGTTGCAACAGACTCGGATAGAGTTCAATCCCTGTGATTGACTCATATGGGATCTTTGTCGCGTATCTCGGTGCTATGTCAGTCTTCGGACATGAGTCAGGGGTTTGTGAGCAGGCCCCAGCACAGCATCAGCTTTCGAGCATTAGTCAGGGATATTGTATGAGACAAGATTCAAGTAATAAAGAGTAATGAATGGAAGATAATGTATGAAAGAACGAACGTATGAAATGTTGTTAATGAATGGAAGATAAAGACTTTTGTATGCATGATAGTTGGTAGGTTTATGTTGATGCTGAGGAGTTGCAGACATGGATGCATAAGCTACTAGGAGTATTTTGAGGCTGGCATTCGTATTTTGACATGTCTTTGTATTTTGAGATGAAAAAAAATGTTTTAAATGAATGAAATGACATGTTTTTAGTTATTAATGAAAGTTTTAAATTCCGCTGCAAAATAAATGTACGTTTTATAATGTTTTATGTGCAATGAATGACCAATTGTGAGGTGCCTGGGAATGGGGCCTTACAAGTTGGTATCAGAGCAAAAGTTTAAGTGAATTGGGTAAATATTTTGAAGAACCTAATTTTAAACTGAGAATGGGACTAAAAGGAAAAAGGGATGCCAATCCTAGTAGCTACGTGCCTGCAGGTAAAGGTTTTTTGTAAACGTTTAAAGTAAGTTACCGTTAACCGGCATTATGTGCGCATTTTATGTGGCTTGTGTGTTTTTGTGTAGATTTAGATACTGATGTAGTCGGGACAGGAAATGCTTGGGGTATGAAGAGTAAAATAAGTGGCTAATCACAACTGGCCACTGTAATTAGAGACTTACTATACTTGACATAAACTGAGTTATTACCTTGAATGACCACATTGGTTTTTGAATCTTATGACGTGTTAGAGGATGATTGGTGGTAGATCTTCGAAAGCTTCACGAGTTGGAGGTGGCGGTGGACGTGGTGCTGAACCACGGGTCACAAGAGGAAGGTCTAGGGCTGAAAGAGTAGTTCATGAAGGACCCGAGACCCCTCATCAGGAGGGCGGTGATGAGAATGCTAATCAGAGGGCCTCGATAAGAGAGGCAGTCATGGAGGAAGTGCATCTGGTCATACAGACGATCCTACCGTCTGTGGTGACTGAAGTTATAAAAGTTGTTAGAGATGGGGAGAGAAAGGAAAGGGGTAGACCTTCAGGTGAAAGGAGATGACCCGAGACTAAAACGGTTTTCTTCGATGATGAAGAGGAAGAAGAGGAAGGGCCTGCGCCGGAGGCGGCACGAGGCTGTAACTATAGGGCGTTTCAACGATGCAAGCCCCCAACTTTTGATGGAAATGACACTGCTGGACTGCTCACCAATGGGTGAGAGAGATGGAAGCGGTATTGAATATCAGCGAGTGTCGGGAGGATCAAAAAGTAAAGTTTGCTGCCCATCTTTTGTGAACTCGGCTCTGTGCTGGTGGGACAATATAGTCCAAGCCAAGGATAGCAGAGTTATCGGGAGAATGAGATGGTCGGAGCTGAAGAAGTTGGTTATTGAGGAGTTCTGTCCTCACCGAGAGATGGACAAGGTTGAGAGGGAGTTCCTGCAACTGTGGCGGGAACCCAGACACATCAACAGTACACCACGAAGTTCAACGAGATGGCACGTCTGGTGCCAGATTAGGTGACACCTCTTTCGCGAAAGATCAAGAGGTATATTCAGGGCTTGCCAGCGGACATCCGTAGGCACATGATTGCTGCCCAACCGAGCATGTTTAGGTCGGCAGTTGACCTGGCGGGAAGGTTGTACGACGAGCAGGGGGCGATGACGATGATAGATGAAGGGGAGGAGCGAGCCTATGTTAAGAAGGGGAAAGGAAGGCGAGACAATGATGGTGGATTTGTGTATGAAGATATGATGTCGAGGGACGATGATCAGAAGAGAATAGAAAGAAAAGGAGATGTATGCAAAAAGTGCGGTAGAGGCCTTGAAGGGGAATGCAAGTGGGGACTGAACGCCTGTTTCCAGTGCGGGAAGGAAGGCCACAGGGCGAGGGATTCTCGCACGGCTAAGTGCTACGACTGTGGCGAGACTGGACACCTGAGCAGGGATTGTAAGAAGTCGAAAGTAGGAAGCTCCGGTGCGAGGAAGGGGAACAGAGGGTGAAGGCTAGAGCTTTTGCCCTGATCGAGAGGAGGCTGGAGCGGACTTCCACTTGACGTCAGGTACGCTTCTGGTAATTTAACAATTTGTGCATCTATGATTTGAATGTAATGCTAGTAGTAGTCTCGTTCCTACTACTTTTTGTTGTAAGTCGCATGTTAGGAGAAAGAACATCGATGAGCCCTTCGATGTAAGGATTGCTATTAGTAGGTCTACCAGGTTACCTAATGCCCTAGAGAATTGCGTGATAGAATTGAGAAAGAGCGCTTGTTCCTGCTAGGCTGTTCAAGACAAACATAAGTAGGTAGACATGCATCTCCGGGTGAGTTGATCTTTAATCTATGACTCAAACCCAAGTGTTGCAAGAAGATAGATTGCTCAACTGTGCACAACCAGAGTTCGGTGACGACCTATGACAATGAAGTATGAGGAAGGCCTCGACCAGAAAGCGGATTGCGTGGTTTGGAGTTGAGTAAAGCTAATTACTAAAGTGTAGAGGGTCATTCCTAGTTGTTGCTCAGGTAGGAGAAGTGACACATCGACTGGAGCTACCCGATGAGTTAAATGGAATTCATCTGATGTTCCATGCATCTCGTCTAAGAAAGAGCTCACCGATGAGGATATGATCATGCTACTTGAGAACACTAAGATGGACAAAGTATCCAACCACGAGAAGCAACTGGTGGCCATTACTAATAAGAAGAAGAGAATAGGCTGACGAGGATGATGGTTTCACTTGTGCGGGGGCAGTGAAGCCTAAAAGGATCTAAGTTTAAGTGCAAGATCAAAGAAGAGGTGAGACAGTGTTACCCATAACTGTTCGAGAAGCGACAGGTTTCGGGGACGAAACCTCTTTAAGAGGGGTAGACTTGTAACACCCCGAATTTCTATTTAAACGAAAGGAAAAGAAAAGTAAATAGAAAGAATAGATAATGAGCACAAGTAGAGGGGGATAAAGTGTACAAAGTACAAAACCTTATTATTTTAAGGTTTAATGGGACATGGTTGCCCATATCAAAAGCAGAAAGCTGCTTTTGCTCTCGGAGGAAGAAAGAAGAGAGAGAGAGAGCCCTGGTTCTAGAGAGAGAAAGAGGAAGAAGCAGTTGCAAAGGTAAGTCTTCTCTTCTATGAGCTCGGTTTCAGCTGGGTTCCGAGTTCTTGACCGAAGTTCTTGGTGTTAGTGTTGTTTTCGGGATTCAAGAGCAGAATCGAAGGTGGGTCTCGAACGGGAAGAGTGTTGCTCAAAGGATGCTCAAGGTGAGTTTCTAACACCCCTTTTTTTATTGATTTTCAACTTATTTGGGGCTATTATGCATACTAAGTAAACATTTTGAAAGTAACCGTGGTTTACAGCCTTATGTTCGAAATGATGTATGTATGTAAGTATGTTTTAGAGTTGGGTTATGGGTTATATTTATATTTAGCATGCTCAGATGCCCTTAGTATGTTAGATCTGTGCTTGGGTATGATTAGAATGATCATCGGGTGAATTGGATAGCATAGAAAATATTTCAGAATGTTCTGATGAACATGAACAGTGGTCCATGCGCCCAGAGGTGGTTCATGCACCCCAATAGTGCCCATGCGCCCAAGTGTTGAAACGGCTAAGTGTTGGTGATGTGCCTGAATAGGTGCCATGCGCCTGCATAGTGGCAAAGCGCCTGAACAGGGCAGAAGCGCCTAAATAGTGCCCATGCGCCCAGACTGTTTTACACTTAGACATTTTATGCCCATGCGCCTGGAAGGTCCCATGCGCCCAATTTGGACTTTAGGTTTTCTAAGTGGTTTTTAAGGGGTAATATGGGGAGATAGGCCTGGTTATGATGTGATGGCTTATGTTTGATGTGAGTTATGTATGTATGATATGCTTGTATGGTGATGGTGTATGTTTATGTATATGTTCCTTATTATGTATGTATGTCTTCCCTTGGCTTTGCGTTGAACGTTAGTGAATGTAATAAAAGTATTATGTAACGTAAAGTGAAAGATAATGAAAAGAGGAACATTAATGAATGAATGCATGCATGAATAAATGAATGAACGAATGAAAGGCTTGCAAGCATATGTATGAGGTGAGCGAATCTGTGTCACAACAGACTCGAAAGAGTTCCTTGTCGCGTATCCCGGTACTGTGTCAGTCTTCGGACATGAGTCGGGGGTTTGTTTGTCAAGCCCCAGCATAGGATCAGTCAATCGGACATGAGTCGGGGGTATTGCATGAGACAGGATCCAGGTCGCGTATCCCGGTACTGTGTCAGTCTTCGGACATAAGTCGGGGGTTTGTTTGTCAGGCCCCGGCACAGTATCAGTCTTCGGACATGAGTCGGGGGTATTGCATATGACGAAATTGACGGATAATGAGATCTGTGTCGCGTATCCCGGTACCGTGTCAGTCTTCGGACAAGAGTCGAGGGTTTGTTTGTCAGGCCCCGGCACAGTATCAGTCTTCGGACATGAGTCGGGGGCATTGCATGAGACGAGATAATGAGGTGAGCGACTTTGTGTTGCAACAGACTCGGATAGAGTTCAATCTCTGTGATTGACTCATATGGGATCTTTGTTGCGTATCCCGATGCTGTGTCAGTATTCGAACAAGAGTCGGGGGTTTGTGAGCAGGCCCCGACACAGCATCAGCTTTCGAGCATGAGTCGGGGATATTGTACGAGACAAGATTCAAGTAATAAAGAGTAATGAACGAAAGATAATGTATGAAAGAACGAACGTATGAAATGAACATTAATGAATTATCGTAATAATGTACTAAACAGGATCTTTGTCATTCGACCTCAGTAATCATGGCTGAGTGCCACAAAGAGGGTAAAGTCTGACCGGATCTAGGAAGAGAAGCGAACAATAATGTAATACGTTGTATGAACGAAGTTAACGAACATAATGACAAAGATAATAATGATATTATCTGTATGTACGTATGATGTATGATCACGAACGGTTGTAAAGTATAGTATGATTTGAAATAAAGTAAAGAACGGTTTTGACGAAAGTAAAGTATTTTATTATAAAAACTAGAACTCACTTAGCGTCGTTGACTTTTGTATGCATGATAGTTGGCAGGTTTATGTTGATGCTAAAGAGTTGCAGGCATGGATGCATAAGCTACTGGCATCCGTATTTTGACATGTCTTTGTATTTTAAGATGAAAACAAATATTGTAAATGAATTAAATGACATGTTTTTAGTTATTAATGAAAGTTTTAAATTCCGCTGCAAAATAAATGTATGTTTTATAATGTTTTATGTGCAATGAATGACAACTTTGAGGTGCCCGGGAAGGGGGTCTTACATCCTCTAACCGAATTTGACACCCTATTTCAATATTTTGACGATCTCTGGTGTTTATACAAGTACAGTGCAGTGCTATCTCACCAAATTTAAGTCGATTTGATTCCAAAATGACAAAATTTTGCCCTAACAAGAACTGAGAGTTAAATTGGACAAATAACCTAATTAAACTAAGTAAAATGTTGAAATCAAAGTTATTAGGTGCTAAGTTAAGTGATTTCGAGTCTAATGAATCAAAACACGATGTCTAATTTTAAGATTTGGTCGGAATTCGAATTTCAGTCAAACAAATAGTGGGTCATGCGACTGGACACCCGGATGAACTACAATCGCCCGACTGAGCTAGTCGAATGACTCAGTCGGCCAAACGAATGACACAAATGAGCTTAGTCGGCCGACTGAACCAATCGCAGGCTCAGTCACCCAATTGAACCCAATCGCATGAATAGTCACCTGATTGTATCCAGTCGCATGTTAGGTCAAACGACTAACTCAGTCGTATGGTTCAATCGCATGATTGAACCAGACTAATTTCAAACAGGTAAATTACAAATGGTTTCTGTTATGTGATGATCTAATTCATATGCTTCTTGTGTTACAGATTGATGGCTGATAGGTGGACCATAAACCCCAAGCACAATATTTGTGCACATTTGGATGCCACAACTCGGAATGCTGCCGAGTTTGCTGGTATCATCGCTTTTCTGAAGAGGTCACGGATCCACAGAGCCATATCTACACCGTGCATTCCTATAGGTCTATACAGCAGGCTTTTTGGGAGGTGGCATCGGTTGATCGTTCACATGAGCCCTACAACATCCGGAGTACTATATGTGGGTAGGCTATCGAGGTGACAACTGCTGATATTTGTCGAGTACTAGATCTGGGTGACGATGCAGATCACTCGACCAGACTACACCCTTTGACAGTGGGAGGGTGTTTCCTCAGGATTAAGTACTCTGGGGACATAAATGCAGGTGTGCTCAACAAGAGCAACCTGTGTCCCCAGTACAAGTACTTAGCACATGTCATACTTAAGTGCTTAGCTTTGAGGAGGGGTGGCTTTGAAGATCTTTCAGACCAGATTTAGAATGCCTATGTGGTATTGGTACTGAACCACTCCTTCAGCTTCTTGAGCATGATATTCTCATACCTGATTGAGAATCTGGAGGCTAAAGGCATAGAGGGTTTTTGCATGTACCCGAGGTTTCTCCAGATGATTATTGATGAGAAGCTGTCCTCTCTGCCTAAGGAGAGCCAGGATGCGGTGTCACTCGAGGTGATGGATGACATGACACTAGGCCACATGCAGGTCTACAAGGGAAAGCAGGTCAAACCCCCTGTTAAGAGACTGATCGGGCATCTGGCCCAAGAGGAGTACGTGGCGCCTACAAGGCTTGGCTGGGGTAGGATGTGGTGAGGTGGTTCGGTTTAGAGTTTGGGTTGAAGGATAGGTAGTTTTAGTGGTTGAGTGAAGAGGTAGAAGAAGGTAAAGGTGTGGGTTCAGGAGTGTGTGGTTCAGTTGATGGTGAAGGGAGAGGGAATTGGTTCAGGTTAGGGTTGAGTGGTTGGTGTGAAGGTTATCCCCTGTACCCTTCTGTACATCTCTTCTTTTCCCCGAACGAATGTCAGCTTTGATCTCACTGACAATTTGTTGGAGTGTCCTTTCAGACATGGGACCCACCTGCCTTCCAGAGAAGCCGTGAGCCCGGAGATAGTCTTTTATCGAGGCTTTGTCACCTATCTTCCTTTTTGCAGATGTCTTCTTCTTCTCCTTCAACTTTTCTCTTGCAGCTCTTTTTCTTTCTTTCTCCATTTGATCCTGCTCTTTGTTGATGAGCCAAAGGATCGTTTCATCATTGTGTGGAGAAAGTTCTTGAACAAAGAAGCCTCTGGAGGTTAGGAAATCTATCCTTTCCTTCCTGAGCTGCGTGTCAGCTTCCCTTTGTTCCTTTTCCTTCTCTTCCACTGAGGCCAACTTTGCTACTTCCTGCTGCATCTTGGTTGCCTTTTCCAGTTTCACCAACTCCTCTAATGGTAGTAGGAGTGTTTCTTTATTGGCAGCTCCGAGCTGAATGAGCCGGTCAATGATTTCTTCTCTCTTTTGTTGTCGACAGCCTCCTTGTTGGCTGCAGCTGCTTTTGTACTAGCAGCCAACAACTTCCCAGTTGAAAGTCTCCCTTTTCTTTTCAGCTTTTCAATCTTCTCCTCTTCCTGAAGCTCTTCCGCAGTCATCTTCTGTTTTCCTTGGTATCTTTTGAGGAACTTGACTTTGGTGGTTCTTGGACAGTGGATACTGATTGTGTGAGAGGTAGAGATGGTGTCTGGACAGGAGGTTGATCCTGAAAGTCCTCACTATTCACCTCAGATGCCATTTCTAGGATTGCATCTATGATGATCAGTTCCTCGGACATTTTGAACAGTCCTTCCGCAGATTCCATTTCAGCTTCGGAAGATTTAGCTTGTTTTTCCGAGATTTTAACTTCAGCTTCGGAAGCAAGAGGGAATGCAAATTCTGTCCCAACTGTTTCAGTTGCTGAGCCATCAGTCCCCACTTCCCCTTTGAATTGAATCTCAGGTTCCATGTGGACCTTAGGTTGACCAACTTCTTCCATAGTGGTAGAAGGTGCAGTAAGCCTCTAAAGCTCTTCAGCTCCAAAGTAAATCATGGCAGCATCAAGGCTTGGCTAATCACGAGCAGATCTTAACAAGAACTGAGAAAAGAAGCTGTAGAGATCTCTAAGCATCCTTGAATCAATTGTTAGAGTGACTTGAGATGGCTCAGAAGAAGTTGTGATAGGAGCCGAGTATTTAGAAGTTGAAGATTGGCTCTGTGGGTCCTCATATGTTTGTCTCTTAACACTCTCCCCCTTTTTGGTAGCATCATCTTAAGAGGTAGGTGAGCTGGAGGAAGAGGTCAAGGAGAGCTGAACAGGTACATGCCTAACAGATCTCTCAATCTGTTTCTTAGCTAGTTGAGCCTTGAGATTGTCAATCTTAAGTTGTTGAGTGGCAAACCTTTCTTCTAAAGTCCTAACCTTGGATTCAAGGTTTGAGACTTTAGATAGTAGGTCTGTAATGAAGAGTTTCATGCTTCCCTCATCTTCTTTTGAAGAATCACGGGGAGATGAGGTAACATACCTAGTATGTTCAGCCTCACCACCATATGTGATTTCTTGGCACCCTGGTTTCCCTTGCTTAGTGATTTCTCTTGCAGAGTCATCAAAAGGCATGGTTGCCGCAGATTCAGTGTCAGAATCGTTACCACTATCCATAAGGTCCATTGAGGCACCTTGTGTAATGACAGCTGAATCTGCATGAGTCCCCTCCACATCAGTGGGACTCACCTCAGAAATGGTTTTCTGATAGGGGCTAGAGATAAGAGGTCACTCTAGGCTCTGTTGATCTTGGAGAGAGTGTTGTAGATCAACATCATTGCCATGGATAGATGTTACCTCTTTATTAGTTTTAAAGAGAAGGTCAGTGAAAGATAAGGAGGTTAAACCTACTGACCCGGGACCTTGGTCAATGTGTACAGGCATTGAGCCTGTGGTGGGGCTGTCCCTTGTTGGTTGCTTAGAGGAGTGTAGAGACTCACTCTGAGGGCTTTCTGTTTGGGTAATGGGCTCATGGGTTTGAGACTGAGGAGACTCAAGACCCATATTGAGGTCAATGGTGAAGGAAGGTGAAACCTCAGACTGAGTGGGAGCCCAATGTTCCACTCTAGCCTTTTTTGGTTGAACAGGAGGAGCTTGTTCAATCAGAGTAGATTGAACATGGGTTCGTTTGGGGCATCTTGTGTAGGTAATGGTGATGGGAGGAGAAGGCAGTGTTGGCATTGTGGTTGCAGTTGCTGGTGTGGGTTCATCACCTATGGGGTAACAGGGATGTCACCAGGAGCGATGTGCTCAGTCATACTAGTAGGTAGAGAAGTGTACCTGCCAATGAAGTTGGTGGATACCCTCATCAATGTCTTGAAGATGGTTGGCCTCATGTAAGGGACAGACAGAGTGGCTGCACAGACAAGCCGACTCTGGTTCAGCTCACAGTTAATAATTTGTTGAAGAAATCTGGGATACATAAAGAATGTTTCCCTCTGAAGATTTCCAATGAGATTAAGTAGCACAAATCTTGAGTAGTTGAAATGCAGGCCTCGCACCAATCCATGAACTAGGCACCCTAGTTCATATGGGATTTGATCCCATCCCCCATATTTGTTTGACAAACAGTAAGGACAATATGCAGGAGGAACTTCCAGTTGTTGGAGAAGTTGTATTTGTAGACAGTCCACCTGCTCACATCTCCAACATATCCCATGAGGATGTATGTGCTGTCTAAATCTATCTTGGGGAACTCAGTAGGGGCACCTTCATCATGAAGCTCCAGATGCTCCCTAATGAGTTTTTCAGAGATGACCAACTCTTGGCCACAAATGTGGGATCGTATTACACGAACCCCATTTAGGGTTTCGACCTGACTGTTTCCTAAAATTCAGTCATATGGTTGAGGTAAACCATGGGATTAACAGTCAAGGCTGTGTAGTAGGATGATTGGGTGTGGAAGGAGATGATTTCAGAGAAGTCCGCATCTCTTGAAGAATCAAGAAGTGTGACTTGGTTGTGTTGAGGATTTAGGGCCATTGTAAAAGTGAAGGTAAGCAGTTGAGTTTAGGTGAATTGGAAGCAGGGAAACTTTTAGGGCTGTAAAATTTGTGGTAAGAAAATGAGAGTGAACAGTCGGGATTATTAAAACAGGGTGGGTGGCGGTGGTAAAGTGTTAGGATAAGGTGAAATGACGATTTAGTGGATGAAGTGACAATGGCGGTAAGGTTTAATCAGTTAAATAATCCGACATCATTAACAAAATCTTTGCTTTTTACAGTGTGGGGCTCAAGAGATTTCCGTTACACAGTAAAATCTCTCTTCCGAATATAAAACATTTCCGAAAGTAATTTGTCTTTCGTAGGCAATTTCTACTTTCGAAGGTAAAAAGTAACTTCCGAGAGTAGAGATTGCTTTCCGAAGGAAGAGATTTTGTAAGCTTCGGAAGTAGATCTGATATGAAATCAATCGCTTCTTCCGAGACTAAAAACTCTTCCGAGAAGAAAATTATCCTTGGAGAAATTTTCCTTGGAAGGTATGAAGTTAACTTCCGAGTGTTAATTCTCTTCGGAAGAAATTTATACTTTAAAATTTTCAGAGAGATCTTTTGTAACAGGGCTTAAATTGTATTGACATAAGACATTACATATTAAAAGGTTGTCAAAAGGTAATTAATCAATGTTTATCATCTCAATAGCTGTTATAAGATACTTAAATCTTTGTTGATAAAAAGCTTTGGTGAATAGATCAGCATATTGTTCATTGAGTCAACTTTGACTAGCTTAATCAGATTTTTCTCATGAATATCTCTAATTAAATGGTACCTGATGTCAATATACTTTGTCTTGGAGTGTTTCAACGGATTTTCAGTAATGGAGATAGCACTGTAGTTGTCAATATGGATAAGATTACTTATAAAGTTGAATCCATAGTCTAACATCTGGTTCTGAATCCACAGCAACTAAGCACAACAGCTAGCAACAGTAATGTATTCAGCTTCAGTAGTTGATGTAGAGACACATGATTGTTTCTTGCATTGCCATGAGATGATCCTTCCACCAAGAAATTAACATCCTCCTGATGTTGATTTCTTGTCAATGTTGCAGCCACCATAGTCATTGTCAGAGTATCCATAGAGATTAAAATCACTATTTCTTGGATACTAGAGACCTAATTTAGGTGCTCCTTTGAGGTATCTGAGAATTCTCTTGGCAGCAGCTAGGTGAGACACCATTGGAACAGCCTGATATCTTGCACAAATGCAAGTTGCAAACATGATATCAGGTCTATTGGATGTAAGATACATCATAGAACCAATAATCGCCCTATACTGATATTGATCAGTATCCTCCCCCTCAAGGTCAGGACAAAGATTATGGTTTTTGGGTATGGGTGTCTTGGCTGGCTTGCAGTCTTTCATCTCAAATCTCTCTAAGATGTCATTGACATACTTGGATTGATTAGTGAAGAAGCCTTCCTTTAATCGCTTCACTGAATTCCAAGGAAAAAGTCCATTTTTCTCATGGAACTAATCTCAAACATTTGGTCATTTGAAGAGCCAAATATGATGTCATCAACATAGACTTGAACAAGCAAAATATCCTTACCAGACTTCCTTATGATAAAGTCTTGTCAATAGTTCCTCTGGTGTAGCCATTCTTCAGGACAAACTGAGACAGTCTCATACCACAACCTTGGTGCATGGTGCAGCCCATATTGAGCTTTATTCAATTTGCACACATGGTGAGGATGCTGTGGGTCTTCAAATCCTAGAGGTTGGCACACATAACTTCCCTATCTATATCCCCATATAGAAAGGCACACTTGACATCAAGCTGGTAGACAATAAAGTTCTTGAAAGCAGCATAAGCAAGGAAGATCCTAACTGCCTCAAGTATTGCATCAGGTGTAAAGACATTAGTATAATCAATTCCTTCCTCTTGAGTGTATCCTTGAACTACCAGTCTTGCCTTGTTCTTGATGATCAAGCCTCTGTCATCTCTTTTGTTCCTGAAACCTATTTAGTGCCTATTGGTACTTGACTAGATGGTAGCGGACATAGGTTCCAAACCTTCTTTCTCTTGAATTGAAGCAGCTCTTCTTTCATCGATTCAAGCCAATTACTATCTTTCAAGCCATCTTCTACCTTCTTGGGTTCCATCTGGGATAAAAAGCATGAGTACAAGTAGGCATTCCCATGATGAGTCTAGCCTTTTGTTCTCACACCTTCAGAGACATCCCCATTGATTTTCTTAGCTGGATGAGTGTTATGAATCCTAAGACGAGGAATCACTTCCAGTTGCAGAGATAGATCTAGGTTGGACATATTCTGCTCAGGAATTGGAACACTTTGTCCAGCTGTTGTTTCAAAGTTATTCAATGAAAACTGATTGAAGGAATGAGAAACATCATCAATGGTTGGCTGTAGAGTTGCATTAACAGCTGCCTGTTCCTTCAAGATGCTACATCCATCAGCTAGGTTTTATGTAGGATCGCCTGATGAGGTTTGAGGATCAACATGTGATACACTAGTTGAAGCTTCACTATTCCTTGATATGGATATGCTGTCTGATCTGTGAATAGTGGAAGCTTGATTTGTTGCAGCTCTTGGAGAACTTGGAAGAGGTCTGGGTAGCTCAAACAATTGATCATCAGCAGCAGCATCAGCATCATTTTGAGCACCTGTTCCAACTGAAACATTCTCACAAGAAGGTTTAGAATAGTTTGGAAACAATTCTAAATCAAAGATATGATTAGGGCCATTCCCCCTAACACAAGAAGTGTGCTCATTAACAACTATATTGGATGACTCCTCAAATTGTTGATTCTTAATATTGTATACTCTATAAGCTTTGGAGCTAGAAGAGTATCCAACAAAGATATCATCATCCGACTTTTCAGCAAATTTTGCTAAATTGTCCTTTGTGTTAAGTATGATACACCTGCTGCCAAAGGACCTCAGAAAGCCAATTAACGGTGGCCTCTTGTTCCATAGCTCATAAGGGGTTTTTCCATGTGGCTTAACTACAAGAACTCTGTTCTGCACATAGCATGTAGTGCTGACTGCCTTTGCTCTGAATGTTAGAGGTAGTTTGGAATCAGCTAACATAGTTCGAGCAGCCTCAATAAGTGTCATGTTCTTCCTCTTAGCAACACCATTTTGTTGAGGAGTTCTGGGAGCACTATATTGTCTGGCAATCCCTTTTGAGTTACAGAATGAGTCAAGAACGAAGTTCTTAAACTCAGCCCTTGATCACTTCTAATAATGTTAATCTTGTTATCAATTTGATTTTCTATTTTTAAGAATAAAAGATTTTAATGTTTCAGCAGTTTCATCTTTAGTTCTTAAAAAGAATACCCATGTAAATCTTGTACTTGTGGGACCAAAGAGATCCATGTGCAATAAGTGTAATGGAGTAGTGATGGAGTTAACACTTTTGGATTTATGAGAGGTCCTATGTTGCTTCCCTTTCAGGCATGCAACACAATTGTCTTTGCAGAAAAATTCCTTTTTAGGCAAACCATGTACCAAGTTATTTTTACCTAATTTATTCATTTTACATGACACACGCGTTTATGCCAAAGTGTTGACTCATCACTATTAGCTTTTGAAAGAAAGCATGATACTTCACCCATTGGGGAAGAATTTCATATCTAGCTTGTACATATCCCCTTTCCTGGGAGATCTAAGAAGAACCAATTCCGAAGGAATGGTCATCCCTGGTTTGAGGATAATGCACTCATGTTCTGTGAAAAGCATCTGGTGTTTTTGATCATAGAATTGAGAACACTTAACAGATTGTGTTCAAGCTATTTGACAAAGTTAACATTGTCAACTTTTAACTTACCATTGGATATACTCTCTCTGTCAGAAATATATCCTCCGGCCTCACCTCCGAATTAGACAGGACCTCCATCATAGTGTTGAAACTGTTGAAGGAGAGATCTGTTCCCTGTCATGTGCCTGGAGCATCCACTGTCCATAATCCAGACATTGTTTTTCTTGTCATATGGATGTCCCTACACATAAGATGAGATTATTAGTTTTGATTGGAAACCTAAGCCTTGTTGGTCTTAGTTTTTTCAATGATAGTGACATAATTGAAACAAAAGTTAAGCATGGGGGTTCAGTGGATGTCTTTGAAGAAGAGGTTTGGGCTGCAACATCTTCCTTGATCTTCCAATCCATCCTTTGGTTGATCATAGAAGATGAGCTTGTTGAAGCTTTTGTAGCTTGGCATTCTTCTGAAGCTTCTTTCTTTTCGGAAGAAACCTTCACCACCTTTTCTTCCAAGGCAGTCTTCTTCTGGGATGGTTTCAAGGGAACTTTCTTGTTCTTCCGAAATTAGGTGTTCCGAAGCCATTTTCCCTTCGGAAGAAGGAATTTCTTCCGAAGACAACCTGGCTTCAGAAACTAGCTTTCCCTTTTTCATCACTTGGACCATCTGATAAGGTCCAAACGAGAAACCTTCCTTGACTCCTTCTCTTCTAACATTATTTGCATAATGTGTGCTAGCAGGATTGTAGTAACAATCTTTAGCCATGTGGTTTTGCAAACCACACATGATGCCTATAATGTTAGTCTTTTGGGAGCTTGTAGGTTGCTGTTTCTTAGTCTTTCTCTCTTGGTCAACAACCTTTCCCTTCAACTTCATATCCTTTGGTAGGATAGGAGTGCTGGTATTACAATCCTTTCCTGAATCAGGAGTACCTATCACCTAGAATCCATTGAGATAAAGACACCTTTCTGTTTTGGGTCAATCTTCAGCTTAGACTCAGCCACTTTCTTGGCAGTTTTTCTAGCAGCTTTAACTCTACTTCTTTTGGCTTTGGTGGTTAGGGTTTGATCTTCACTGGGAGAGGTGGGTACATTTATCTGTTCCTTCCCTGTGGTGGCCACTATTCTTGCTTCATCCTTAAACTCTAAAGGGTCAGCAGTTAGAACCTCTTGCTCTTCAGTACCACATCTAGGTTGTCTTATTGACTCATAAAAATGTGGTGGAGCAATTTTATTGGTTCCCAACCCTCCTTTGTTCTGATAACAAAGTTTGGAGTGGGAGGATGAAGCAAGAATAGCTTGGAAGTTCTGCTTAGAAATAGCATGCTTCTTGGCTTGAGCCTCAACAGTGACAAGCTGGGCTTGAGCCTCAGACAATTTGGATATCAGATCCTTTATTTGAGTCTTGTAGTGGGTATGTTCATGTTTTAATAGGGACATAGTTTTCTCTAACTCCTCAATTTTCTTTTGATAGTCAGATTCAGCCCTTTTAAAACCAGATTTTAAGATATTTAAAGACTTAATATCAAATCTAATTTCCATATTGTAATCCTGATATAATTTAACCTTAGCTATACAGGAGGAGTACAGAGATGTCATATACCTAGTTGTCATTTGTTCTGGCCATGAGAGCTTGAGTAGGAGTCACATCCTGTACCATGAAGCTCCAGTCAACTTCTTGAGCCATTGCAGCTGTTTCAGTTGACTTTCTAGTGGGCTTTGAGGTTGAGGGATGTGTGGAGGCCTGTGGGGTTCCCGGATTGGTCTTGGGAGCCTTTCATTCCCTAGAAAAGTGACCAAGTTGGTTATAGTTGTAACATTTTGCCTTGGTCTTGTCAAACCCAAACTTGCTGGCAGTTGGGTTTTGAGGGAATTGCCTTCCGGTTCTCTTAAAGAACTTCTTCGCTCTGTAGATAAAAGAGCCATCTATTGGACAATGTCCACATACTCTACATCGTCTGGACTAAAACACTCTAGATCATCAAAACAATATTGAAAATCACCAGTGTGCCCACTTCTTGAGACAAAGGCACAACTGTCCTGAAAGGAGTTGTGCTGAGCCTGTTGAGACCTTGGAGTCTTCGGAAAAGTGATGTAAGGTCCAGAGGATCAGGATGGCTGTTGGTTGTATGTCAGGTATTGTTGGGTTGTGTGGGTACTGAGCCTTCAACAACCATTAAAGTGTTGCTAGCAGGAAGACTCAGAGGTCTGCTTGTTTGGTGGCATTTCTTACTCTCCATCTCCAACCGGTATCTATCAAGGATTCCGTAGAGTTCAGTCATGGTAAGAGTGTTCAAGTTATATGTCCTCTTGATAGAGACACAATAGAATGTCCACTCATTTGGAAGAGCACTCATGATCTTTCTTGTGAGATCTCTGAGTTCAGGAGTAATCTTCATAGACTGAAGTGAAGAAATAAGATCCATGTACCTGAAATACTGCTGGCTGAGGGTCTCTCCAGCAATATAAGTGAAGTTCTCGAACTGCTGCTTCAGTGAGTCCTTCTTTGAGTCGTTGGCACTTGAATACATCTAAGCAAGTGCATCAAACAATTCTTTAGTAGACTTACAATGCTCAAACCCCACCATGATGGAGTTGGGTATTGCAGTCATAAGAATGGTCATAGCATTACTATCGATGTCCATCTTCTTTCGGTCCTCGTCAGAATAATCTTCAATAGCTTTTTCTATCATGGCACCATTTCCACCAGGTAAGCCACCTTGGGTTTGTACGGCCGTTGACAATGGAGTTCCACATTTTGCTGTCTTGTTATCTGATGAAGCCTTCCATTCTTCTACTCCAAGACCTGAAGTTTTTAGGAGTAATGATGGGAGCTTTGGTCATGGTTCTCATCTCTACTTCGGATTTGTTAAGGGCCATTTTTTGTGAGAGTTGTAAGGAGGAGTGAAAACAGGTTGATTTGGATGGTTAGATCTCACAATCAAGATCCTAAAAAGCTCTGATACCAATTACAGGATCGGTTTTTTGTCACTAAACACTTAGTTTTCTCACAAACTCACTTAAACAACACTCTCGATGAAAGCAGAATCTTTAAGAGTTGATAAAATATAATAAGTAATAACAAAACACAAGAAGTAAAATTCAAGGTTCTTGCATATATTGCTTCCTAACTCAAATATTACAAGACTCTTACAAGCATGTTCTTATGAGTTACAATGAGAGACTATATATAATACTACCTACAGCCGGATATACTTTAATACCAGTTGGAATCCTCTAACTAAAGCAAATACTACAAAGCTATAGTTTAAGGTATCTCAATAAGACTATATCTAAGATATGGTAGTAAGGACATGTCCCTGACTTACCTTTTGTCACCAACTAAAGTTGGTAACTTGTACTAACATAAAAAGGTGAACTGTGGAATAAAGTATGGTCAATGACATGGCTCTTTGAGAAAACGACATGCAGTATCAGAGGTCTGCAACGGAGTGTCAGAGGCCATACTTATGTCCACTGATTCATAGCAGTGTCTTTCGAAGGTTAAATGTTTCGGAAGAACAAGTACTTCCGAAGCCACTAATACTTCGAAGAGGCCGCTTCTTCCGAGGCTTGAGAACTTCTTCTTTCTTCATACTTCAGAAGTAGTCTTCTGATTTCTTCATTTGAGACTTTATCTTTGGAAGCGAATACTTTATCTTCAGAAGTAGAGCTTTGGCTTCGAAAGTGGAACTTTGCTTTGTCTTCAGAAGAACTCTACTTCCTTTGGAAGTTCCACACTTGGCTTCGAAAGTCTTTGTAAGAAGCACAAAATTTGTCTAAGTGATTTGGTTTTGGTTGCACCAGCCTTCTTCTTGATCCAACATCTTCTTTCACCCTTAAGCTTTCACAAATGGCCAATCTCAACCATAGAAACAACCCTGATTTCTCCATGCAACTCTATAGGCATCATAATCAGGTTGCCCTGTTGGACTTTGAGAAAGATCAAAGCTTCTCAGAGGTTTGTCCTTTTCTTGCTCTGTGAATTACTTCACCTCCCTTACCATTGATCCTACAATTATGTGGATTAGCTTTTTGAATTTTGGATGACCTGTCAAGAGGTCATTATGGATAGGGAGAAGGCACTGTCTGCCATAGTGTAGGAGAGGACAATCTTAATCACTCCAGCCACCATAAACACACATCTTCAGCTGGATGATATAGAAGGTGAATTGCCATTTCTGAAAGCTACTGTCAACCACTCCTTTGAGCAGATAGGCTATGAGAGAGATTTCTTTGTAAAGACCTTCAGGAAAAGGAAGGTCTCATCTCAATGGAAGTACCTACTTCATGTGGTCATCCACAGCTTGTCCAACAAGCATGGAGGATGGGACAAGATTTCTAAATATCTCTCCTTCATAATTCATGTGATGGTTTAGGGGGTCAAGTTTAGGTACTCACAATTTGTGTATACCAATTTACTTTGAACTTAGACTCCTTAGAGTATTACATGTTCCCTAGATATGTTCAACACATTCTTAATTGTGAACTGGGCTCATAGTTGAGGGGAACAAGTAATATTCTAAAATTAGGACTGATGAAGCCCCACATCTTGAAGACATTGAAGAAGCCAAGTGTTGGTTCCTCTGGGGTAGAAACAACCTTGTCCCAAAAATATTATAGCTCATTGCTCAAGGTTACAACCTAGCAACACAAGCTCATGTTAAGCCCACACCTTCTACCTCACAACTACCAATACAGCCACAAATTATCCACACTTACCAAAGAAAATCCAAATGAACCCTACACAAGCTCTTAAGCTTGTAGAGGCCCCCATATCACAACCCATACAGGAAGAAGTGGACACTAGAGCTCCCACGTTTCTTGAGGATCAAACCACTCCTATCTTATAAAGAATTAGTACTGAGGTTCCTTATGCTTAGCCTGATGAGCTCATTACCCAAACAACCTTAAGCCTTCACTCAGAGTCTCAAAACTCTAGTGAACACCTTTAGGGTATAGTTACCATCCCCAGCCTCTTGATCTCAATCAACCAATACCCAACCTAGAATTTTATGATGACAAAGACATGAGATTCAGTGAGTACCATGAGTCTCTCTTCTCATCCCCTACTCAAATAGACATGAGTACTCCTACCTTTCCCATTCCTAGCCCATATCATTCACCCATTATTGAGGTGGATCTCCCTAAACCTGTTCAGGAGGTCTATATGGAAGAGGCTCTTAGTTCTACAAGAGTACATCATTAGGATCTTAACCATGGAAACTTAGTCCATTGACACCTCATTTGAAGTTGTCAGTGAGTAGGGGAAATCCAACTGCCAAGAACACTATGCTGGTGGTGAGAGAGAATACTTTGGTCCCATTCTTTTATCCCCCCATGATTCTTTTAATGAAGATGATGCGAACATGAGGCTAAGGTGCAAAAACTGTCAAAAACATGCACCTATTTAATCTCTAAGGTTAGTCACTTGGAATCTCAGGTGACTACCTTACAAAATAGGGTCAATGATCAGCAACTTGAGATTTCTTATCTCAAGGAGAAACTAGCTAGGAGACCTTTAAGGAGAGCCCATCCAGGAACACAAGAACCCATGGATGTGATAGACCTAACTTCTAGGTCACCTATGCAAGTGGGTGATGCTACCAAGAAGGGGTAGAAAGTCTTAGAAATCATAAAACTTGGGAGTTCTTCATAGGGTATGGACATAGAGGATTCACCACCCTCACTTGCAGTTGTCCATACTCAGCAACCTCCTCAATTTCACATTGATGTGGACTCACTCATACAACATTTGTTTGAGAAGGGTATACCCAGAGGTATGCCTACTCCATCTCAACACTCTGAAAATCTAACTATGGGATGGAGGTATGACACTGATAGGAGAGCTCTGGTAATCTCAAGAACTCACGGACAACAAGAAATCTTCAACTTTTCAAACCTGAGGTTCTATGAGAGTACGTATCTGATTGACCTTCCACTTGTCAACTCAAGCCAACATAGACAAGTTGCAAGGTTAGCAGATAGGATTCAAGAAATGATGCTTGAAGAGTTCAAACTAAGATCAAGACTATATAGACAGAGGCCAGCAGGTAAGGCTATTGGTCAACTGGATGTTGAGGTGGACCCTAAGATTAGCTTCGAAGGGGAAACCTTGACTAAAGGCCCAGTAGTTGAACCTGTGAACCTTGAAATAGGAACTTCTTCATCACTCATTTCCCTCAATGAGGCACAAGTTGGTGAATGTTCTTAACAACCTCTCTTTGGCTAGAGTCTGACTGCTACATCAGATAATGAAGGCCAAAGCTCTCTCCACCCTGTGTCACAAAGATCTGTAAGGGACAAAGGAAAAAAGATTATGGCTCCTGAGAAGATTGAGGGGGGAAGAGAGAGAGGAAGAGGAAACTAGGGGGAAAAGTTCAACTAGGTCCTCACGCTTTATGGAAATTGCTATCAGGGCTGCTCATAGACCAAATACTCACATTGATGAGTTGAGAGCCGCCAAGATAAAATACTTGGGGACCGGGAACTTTGACATAGATGAGATAATATCTCTCCCCTTAGAGGAACTGAATGATCTGGTAGACAAAGGAAGTGTCTAAGGAAAGGAAGGAGGCAGAGGATGCATAGTTGCTCGTCAAGATTAAGGAAGAAAGAAGGTAGAAGGGTTGTACAAGCATGCTCCTACCCTCTCCTGGTTTAAGAAAGTCCTACAAAATAGGCTGTGGAAACTCAAAAACCTCAGGTAGACAAATAAGCTAACAGACAAAACATGATCAACCACCTGAGTGCCACACGTCTCTATCAGGAAGCTATACTTCTTCCCTTGTCATATGAGTATATTAAGTTAAATACCTCAAGCAGCTTGAGCTACAAGTTCATAAAGAACAAAAAGCTACTAAGAGGAAGATGAGGAAAGAAACAACAAAGTCAAGAGCCATCATCTATAAGAGTCAAAATAAGTCTATTGATAGGCAGATGATGACGAGCTTCTTGAAGCTGTATAAATTATCCGGAAGGAGGCTTTGTCCAGTGTCTCTATCCACTATGGATGAGCATATTAGGGTGATCAAGCAGAAGATAAAGAGGGGAGACGTAGTTGACTTACACTTTCCACCAAGTCAAGCTCCTTCAGAAGTGGAGATTAAGATTGAACACTTTGATACAACACAACCTGGACCTCCTGTTAAACCTCAAGAAGCTTCATCTTCTGATTAACAACAGGGTCCAACTCCCTCTTTTTCTAAACCTATGAGGGAAGAGGACCCAACTAAGAAAGACAAAACAAATCAACCTGGTACTGAAAGCCAATCTTCTTAGTTAAAGTTTTCAAAGAGAAGGAAAAGGTTGGTTTTTAGATCCATATCAAAGAAGAAGAAAAAATCAAAGGCATCCACCTCCAACCATCAGGATAAGTCAGCCCATTCTGAGGAAGTGCATGAAGAGGCTACTCAACCAACTAAAATAAAAGTAGAGCCTCTTGCATCTAAGAAGACTCATCTTGTCTTGGACCCTTGCTAATAATCCAGACAGATGGTATGTCATAAGAGATCAAGATGGTCAAGGTGTTTACTTTTGGCAAGACTTGCTTCATTTACCTCTGCCTGATCTCTTTGACATGAGAAGATACTTTGAGAGTCTGAATGATCTTGACCAATTAATGAAGAAGGGAATGGTTATGATCATGATAAGGACTGTCAATGTCTAAACACTTCTCTGTTTTGGTAGCATCAGACTAGGGGGAGTTTGTAAGGTTTATTGAAAGGCTGATGCACCCAAAATATACCAAGTATTTCCTGTACGCATGCACTTAGTGCAAAGTAAAAGTTGCTTTGAAAGTTTTACAGGCTGTATCAGAAATACTCTAAGGGGTTGTTTGATTACAGTGACTGGGTAATATCTGACTGAGTCAGAAGCTGACCTAGTTAGAAGTTCTGACTGGGTACGCATCTGACTAAAACTTGGCTGTTTGATTTAGTATCTGACTGGAACCAAAATGATTCAATATTTAAGTAGCAAAACCCACCGGAGTCACACCACCAGTCAGAACCACCACTTCAAGGGGCGGTGGCCTGCGGGTCGGAGGGGGTGGCGGCCTGCGGGTCAGCTGGGCAGCATATTTTTTTCAAGGTCTGGGTCAGCACTAGAGACCTAGTCAACCGAGCTTGAAGCTGATATCAAATGGGCTGACACGCTGACTGAGTCAGCCTAGTCAGTCGGATCAGCCCAAAAATAAACACCCCTAAGTGTAAAATCTTCCGAAGCCAAGACCAATATCTTCCAAAGCCAAAAGTGAAGTCTTCCAAAGTTGTAAAGACAGTCTTCCGAAGCATAAAGAGTCAAGACTGATTTCTTTCAATGAATTTGAAGAACATGCTTTCTCTAATATACTTTTCATAAAGCCGACCTACTTTCCACTGCAATTCTAAAGACTCACCAACTTATATAAGTTGGTGAATGGTCCATGCTTTTTATAACTGTACATTGAGGTCTTGAGTCTGTAACTTTCTACTTTATGTACTTTTATCCTTTTTGTAATACATTAGGATGTGAGCTATGACATATCATAGTAACTAACACCTACTAACCATAAATCAACTTTTGGGTCATGTTTGACATAAATCAACTGTAAATAATATGGATGTTAGGTTTTGTTGTCATTTTAGGGTCGGGTATGATATAATAATATGGATGTTAATAAGCTTTTGGGAACTAACACCTACTAACCATTGTGCAAGCTTTTGATGTCATTTGAACTAGAATTAAAATAATACAATAGTTTTGGCTACTAAATGTTGTGCAACCATCTATCTATGTACTCTTCGCTTAGTTTTTTAGAAATATGATCTATAACTGGTGCGGGAAAATCTACCACAACACGTAGCTGTTAATCTACTAGAAAATAAAAAAGGATACACTAATTGAATAGGACTAAGTCCAAGCTTATTTATAGTGACTTTCCTTTGATGGAAAAACGATATGCTAGTGGTGGTAGTCATTTACGCGGTTCCGGTCATGACATTTGATTGTGCTCGATTAAAACTTTTACCCCTGTTCAAACAACCTCGATAATTTTCCTTTAATCCACTTATCAAGAAGCTAATCATTAGGTAGTTGATCCTTTTTTATTAAATATAAGAGATTATGGGGTGAAATTATGAGAGAATATTATTGAAAATACGTTAATATGTATATATGTGTATATATGTATATTATATATGTATATATACATATGTATATATATGTATATATATATATGTATATATATGTATATATATGTATATATATGTAGTTAGTTAGTTAGATAGATAGATAATTCTTTTTTATATAAAAGATTATGAATTAAAGTTGCTTTCATGCTAGTTAACACTATGGCATTTACACGTTGAAGTCTTCCAAATCCAAGACCAATATCTTCCGAAGCCAAAGATGATGTCTTCCGAAGTTCAGAGACAAAGTTTTCCGAAGCTCAACACTTGAAGACAGATTTCTTCCGAATACTTTTAACAACATGCTTTATCTGATGTACTTTTCCATAAAGCTGGACCCCTTTCCGCTGCAACTCTGTAAAGTCACCAACTTACATGAGTTGGTGAAAAGGTCCATGCTTTTGGTAACTTTACATTGAGGTCTTGAGTCGGTAACTTTCTACTTCATGTACTTTATCATTTTTGTAATAGATAAGGATGTGAGCTATGGCATGTCATAATCACAAAGTCAAAAAGGCAATCTGCCTTTTTGACTCTACAATTGATTTTATGTTGTGTCTAGTCAATTATATCCAGCTGGCCTTCAAATTATGGCCGACTATAGGATGTAGTATAAGTATCTTATGTTCTTGTAACTTTCCTTTATGCTTTGTAACACTTGTAATAGAACATTAAGAAAGCAATATACTGTAACCTTGAAAACCATCTCCTTATGTATCTTGCTCTTGTGTTCTATCTCTTAATTACTTGTGTTCTTAGTGTCTATACTTGTGGTTAATCCAGTTCACTGTTTTTGTGTTGTTTTGTTGTAAGTGACCACCCTTTAACGGTCTTGCATTTGGTATCAGAGCTTTCCAGACTCTTGATATAAGATCTCACCATCTTAAGATCCCTCACACACACAAATACTCAACTTTTCAAATGGCAGCCATTTCCAAAACTGATATGGAAACTGGAACCATGAACAGATCCCCACGAATCACTCTTGAAGACTATGATACCTGGTTCCTAAGAACGAAAGGTTTCATCAAGTATCTAGACACAAGAATGTGGGAGTCTGTTGAGAATGGATCTTACATACCAAGCACCCCTTCTGCTACTGGTGGTGGTATGATCCCCAAGGCTGTGGCAAACTAATCTGATGAAGACAGGAATAGAGTAGAGATTGATAGAAAATCCATGACAGCCCTTCAGACTGCTCTTCCAAACTATGTATACAGAGGTTTCAAGAAATGCAAAATAGCTTAGCAGCTGTGGGATGCATTGAAACTGATGTATGAGGGTTCCTCTGAAGCAAAGGAGAACAAGAAGGATCTCTTAAAGCAGCAGTTTGAAAACATCACCTTCAAAGTAGGTGAAACCATGACTCAGCAATACTTTAGGTATGTTGAGATAGTAGATACCCTTATGGATGGAGGAGTTGCTCTTGAGAACAAAGACATTGTAAGGAAGTTCATGTCCTCACTTCCTAGGCAGTGGACACACTACTATGTGGTGATCAAGAGGACTGAGAATCTCAAAACTCTCACTCTGATAGAGTTATATGGATTCTCAGTGGCTACCAAATGGAGATGAACATGTAGGTTCATCTGGCAACTCCAACAATCAAATGGGTTCAGCCCTTCATGTGGTTGAAAGGGATAGCATAGAACCCCAACATCATCTCATATGCTATCCTGAAAACTCACCAAAGGGTCCTTTCATCACCTTCCCAAAGACACCAAGGGAGAACTACACTCAAGGAAGCCCATTTCAAGAGATGAGTTCTTCTCAAGCCTTTGTGTCTTCTGATGAAACTTGTGGCAACTTTCTTTTCACCCTTGAAGACCTGGACTGTATCCGTCTAGATGATCTGGAGTACATGGAGATAGTCCAGCAGATGGCTCTTCTCACTCATAGAGCCAAGAAGTTCTACAAGTGGACTAGAAGGAAGTTCCCTAGCAATGCAACCAGTGGAAAGTTTGGGCTGGACAAAGGCAAGGTCAAGTGTTACAACTGTAACTTGATAGGCCACTTTCCTAGGGAGTGTAAGGCACGAAGAATAAAATGGTGGCCAAACACAGTCCAGACCAAACTATACTGACAAAGCTCCCTAGAATGAGAAGCCAAAGCAGCAAGCTGCAGTTGCTGTTGAAGAAGGAGGCTTTGACTGGAGCTTTCAGGTGGAAGATGTTTCTCCAAACCAAGCACTGATGGCAGATCAGGATGAAGCCAAGGTATTGGAACATCTCTGTACCCCTGAATGCATTGCTAAGGTTACTAGATATAAGTCCTACAACTTGGAAATGAGATCTGATCTTGAGTCCTTAAACATTTTAAAAGCTGATTTTAGAGAGTCTGAAAATGATTATAAGCTGAAGATAGAGGACTTAGAGAACACTATTTCCATTCTAAAACATGAGCATGCAAACTTTAGGACTCAGATCAAGGATCTCATAACTAAGCTAACTCAGTTCCAGGTTGAGCTTGTGATCAGCAAAGCCAGGGCAGATAAGTGTGTTCTTGAAGAAGAGACCTTCAAAAACATGATATCCTCATCCCTACACAACAAAGTGTGCTATCTAAACAAGCAGGGACTGGGATCAAATGAGATAGCTTCTACACACACAATCTTGTCTGTAAGATCACCAGGTGTGGAACTTGTGAAGATGAGCTTCCTCTCATAGATCAATTGAGTGACGAGGACGATGAAGTGATAGTGAAGAATTATTCTGAGAAGAGTGAAGCGGAGGATTCTAAGAAGGGCCACTATCCTTCTGAGGAGAAGAAGAAGACTGTAATGACCACGTCTATGAGAAAGAACTTGATCAGAAAGAGCAAAAGAAAAAAAGGAAGGCTCAAGAGATCAAGGCTACTTTTGACTCTAAGCAGAAACAAGTTTTTATCTCTACAGGGTTTGAAGTAGTAAAGACTGAAGACATCAACCTCAACTCTTCTTCTAAGAGTTTTGGTTCATGTTCAAATCATCTCAGTACCAAGAAGAAGACTCATCTGTTATGTACCACTACTACATAGCCTGGACCATCAAACTCCAAGAACAGTCCTTAGCCCAAAAGGACTGTCTTAGCATCTACAAAGATGAGGGTGGAGAAGGGATGTGACCAAAGTCAATCTTGTTCCCAACAGAAGGCTCTTGGGAAGAAGAAAATGGAGTGTGTTATGTGTGAAAGTACTGCTCATCTTGCTAAGGATTGTCCATACAATCCTAAGGGTGCTCTTCACATGACCAAACCAAAGACTTCCAAGAGTTCTAAGAAGATTCAAGCTTCGAAAGGAAAACTTGTTTCCTTCGGAAGCTCCAAAACTAAGAGAAGGCAAGTGGAAAATTCCTTCAGAAGAAAAGTTGGTCTCAGAAGGAAGGAACACTTCTAAAGCACTGAAGTCTGCTGCAGTGTCTACAGAATCTTCCGAAGGTACAGTCATCAAAACTTCTAAAGTATCAAAAGCTTCCAAAGTGTTGAAGGTCAAGTCCAAGCTTCCAAAGGTGGTGTGGAAGTCTAAGAAAGACCAAGTGACTGAAAATTCTCCATCAACAACAGCTCAAGATCCTCAAAGGACAACAATAGGATCTATTACTATTGCATTACCTTCTATTTCTCTTAGTGAGCCCAAGACAGGTAAGGCTTGGGTTTCCGAATGTAACTAATCATTTTCTTTGTGCATAGACAGCTCAAGATAAACAAGAATATCTGGATCATTGACAGTGGCTATTCCAGGCACATGACAGGCAATAGGTCACTACTCCAGAACTTTGAAAGGATTGATGGAGGGCCAGTTTCCTTTGGAGGAGATGAAGGTGGTTACATTTCTGGAAGGGGCAAGGTCACAAATGGTAAGCTCAGCATTGAAAAGGTAAACTTTGTCAAGTAGCTTGGGTACAATCTTCTGAGTGTATCCCAATTTAGTGATCAGAGTCATAACATGCTTTTTACTTAGCATGAGTGCATTGTTCTCAAGCCTAGGGTGGTCATTCCTCATGAGCATATTCTGCTTAGATCCCCTAGGAAAGGGAACAAGTACAAGATGGATTTGCAAGAAACATCTCCCTCTGGAGAAGTTTCATGCTTTCTGTCTAAAGCCAATTGTGATGAGTCTTTCCTATGGCATAAAAGAATGTGCCATGTAAACTTTAAGAAAATGAATAAACTGATTAAGAATGATTTGGTACCTGGAATGCCAAAGAAAGAGTTTACAAGTGATAACCATTGTGTTGCATGCCTGAAAGGGAAGCAACATAAGGTATCACACAAACCTAAGGAAATGAACTCCATCATTACACCCCTACACTTGTTACATATGGATCTCTTTGGGCCCACTAGTGTAATGAGTCTAGGAAGGACCTCTTACTGTTTAGTGATCACAGATGAGTTTACAAGATTCACTTGGGTCTTCTTCCTTAGAACTAAGGATGAGACTCTTGATATTCTGAAGAATTTCATCGTAAAGATTGAGAATCAATCTGATCACAAGGTCAAAATCATAAGAAGTGATCAGGGAACTGAATTCAAGAACCAAATCCCTGATGCATTTTGTGATGAAAAGGGTATTACAAGACAATACAGTGCTCCCAGGACTTCTCAGCAAAATGGTATTGTTGAGAGAAGAAACAGGACACTGATTGAAGCTGTAAGAACCATGTTGTCTGACTCTAAGCTGCCTATCACCTTCTGGGCAGAGGCAGTCAACACTGCCTACAATGTGCAAAATAGAGTTTTATTAGTTAAGACTCATGGTAAGACTCCTTATGAACTTTGGCACAAGAGGAAACCTTTAATTGGTTTTCTCAGGTCATTTGGATGTCCTTGCACCATCTTGAATACCAAGGATCAAATTGCCAAATTTTATGAGTAATCAGATGATGGACACTTCATTGAATACTCTTCCCAAGCTAAGGCTTACAGAGTATACAATCTCAGAACTACAATTGTTGAGGAGTCAACCAATATGACTTTTAATGAACACACACCCTATGTGGCTGGTTCTGGTCCTGATTGGCTTTTTGATCTTGATTTAGTTACCAACTGTTTTAACAAATCTTGTGAGACTGTTTCAGGATCTGTAGAAAATTTAAATACAAGTGATCCTGATCCAAGATTTGAGCTGAGAAGACCTTCAAGTAACACATCTTCAGCTCTAGTTGGAGCTACCTCTGCAAATGAAGTTTCTATCAGCACCATAATGACAAACTCAACTGATACATCTAGTATGCCTTCAAATTCCAGCTCAGAGGCTTCACAACCAGATAAAGATATTCAAATGTAGAATACAATGATGGTAGTGGTGATAGTGATCAAGACTTTCTTGATGCAGATAACCACTCCATAGATGACAACATCAATGATGTCACACACTCCTTGGATCAAGTTTCTCTTGATAAGTGTGTTGATGTAGTGGAGAAATATCTATGCCATATCTAAATTTCTCTAATTTAGATCTTTCTCAGCAACTTGCTGTGATCCCTCAGATAAGGATCCACAAGTCTCATCCCACTACAAACATCACTGGAGATGTTGTCTCTGGGGTATGAACAAGAGGACAAACCCATAAAGAAAATGTTTGTCTTCACTCTTGTTTCTGGTCCCAGATAGAGCCAAAGAAAGTTGATGAGGCTATGAAGGATGGAAGTTGGGTTGAAGCTATGCAAGAAGAGCTGCTTCAATTCAAAAGACAAAAAGTTTGGAATCTTTGTTCTCTTCCTCATAGGAAGACTACAATTGGAACCAAATAGGTGTTTAGGAACAAGAAGGATGATATAGGCTTTATTATCAAGAATAAAGGTAGACTAGTTGTTCAAGGATATATACAAGAAGAAGGAATTGACTACACTGATGTCTTTGCTCCAGTAGCAAGACTGGAAGCTGTTAGGATATTCCTGGCATTTGCTGTATCCAAGAACTTCAAGGTCTATCAACTTGATGTGAAGTGTGCTTTTCTTATGAGTGATTGATGAAGAGGTGTATGTCAAACAACCACCTAGTTTTGTAGATCCTGATCATCTTGATTATGTTAGCAAGCTTGACAAAGCTCTTTATGGGTTGCATCAGGCACCCAAGAAGTCGTATGAGACTCTATCTTAGTATCTTTACAAGCATGGATACATGAGATGTACTATAGATGGATCTCTCTTCATCAAAGGACAAGGAAATGACATATTGCTAGTTCAAGTGTATGTAGATGACATCATCTTTGGTTCAACTAATCCAAAGCTCTGCAAGGACTTTGAGAAGCTGATGAAGGACAGATTTGGAATGAGTGCCATGGGGGAACTCAATTTCTTTCTAGGAATTTAAGTGAAGCAAGTTGAAGATGGCATCTTCATAAGTCAGTTAAAGTATGTTCAAGACATACTCAAAGGTTCAACATGACTGATTGTAAGATTGCTAAGACACCCATAGCTAGAAACCACTCCGTTGGACCTAATCTTGAGGGGGAGTGTGTAGATGAACACTTATACAGGGTTATGATTGGGTCTCTTATGTATCTTACAACTAGCAAGCCTGATATTATGTTTGCCACTTGCATTTGTGCAAGATATCAAGCCAACCCTAAGATGTCTCACCTTATCACTGTCAAAAGGATTCTAAGATACCTTAAAGGTGCTTCAACACTGGCCTATGGTATCCTAAGAATCCTAACTTCAATCTGTATGCTTATACAGATAGTGATTATGGTGGTTGTAACATGACTGCAAAGTCTACATCTGGGGGATGTCAATTTCTTGGTGGAAGGGTTGTCTCATGATAATGCAAGAAACAATCCTGTGTCTATGCATCAACTGCTGAAGTTGAATACATTGCTGCTGCAAGCTGCTGTGCTCAAGTGCTTTGGATTCAGAATCAGATGTTGGACTGTGGTTAAACTTCAAGGAGACTCCCATTCACATAGACAACAACAGTGCTATCTCAATCACAGAGAATCCTGTGCAGCACTCACGGACCAAACACATCAACATCATGTATCATTTAGTAAGAGATAATTATGAAAATGGATTAATTAAACTAGTTAATTCCACACAAATAAACAATATGATGATCTGTTTTCAAAAGCTTTTGATGAGCAGAGATTTAAATATCTTGTATAAGCCATTGGGATGATAAACTTTGAGTAGGTTTTTCTTAAAACTAATACTTATTATTTCTTAAAATATGTGTGTCCTAAGTTGTCCAGTTCATCATTTCCATAATCTCTTGTTTTCTTAGGATGAAAATCTTTTTGAAGACTTTCCTTAGATTTTTAAAAATTTTGATCCTTCGAAAGATATACTTTGATTTTCAGAAGAAAATCATGCCTTCAAAACAAATAACTGTCTAAGAAATTTACCTTTGGAAGAATTTCTGAAATATCTTCCGAAGCTTAAGTACTTATCTCAAACACTCATTTGTTTTCAAGAACCATTTTCTTCCGAAGCAAATTAACTCTTGGAAGCTTTGTTCTTCTGGACAAAGCATTCAAGTCTAATTTTTCTTCCAAAGAAAAATTTTCACAACTCTTAGGAAAATCTTCCAAAGTCATTATAGCTTCGGAAGCTTTTTCATTAAAACTTTCGAGGATAATTTACCTTCGGAAGCTTTTTGACTTCCAAGAAAAGTACTTTTTGAGCAAAAGTAAACTACTTTTTTAGAGGTGGGACTGACATTCGGATTTCAAAATTTATCCTCTTTCATTAAACTTTATCTGAAATCCTTTTTCACATATATACCCAACGGTTTCCCCCTCTTTCTATGATCTGCTTTTTTCCTCTAAACCTAAAACCCCAAATTTCTCTGAAATTACTTTCTTTCATCTTTCTTCATCCTTAAGCTCTCTAAAAGTGGCTAACCCTCATCACAAAAATGATCTGAACTTTACCATGTAGTTACATAGACAACCTAACAAGGTTGCTCTATTCGGCTCTGAGAAAGATCCTCATTTCTCAGAGGTTTTCTGTTTCTTAGCTCTATCAAACTACTTCAGCTCCCTAACCATTGATCCTCCACTTTATGAGGATCATTTGCTAGAATTCTTGAAGACCTATCAAGAGGTCATAATGGATAGGGAGAAGGCACTGTCTGCCACAGTGTAGGGGAGAACAATCTTTATCACTCCGGCCATCATCAACATGCATCTTCAGTTGGATGATGAAGAAGATGAGGTGTTCTTCCCAAAGGAAGCTGTAAATCATTCCTTTGAGCAGATGGGTTGTAAGGGAGACTACTCTGTCAAGACCTTCAGGAAAGGAAAGGTCTCATCCCAATGGAAATTTCTTCTCCATGTGGTTATCCATAGCTTATCAAACAAGCATGGTGGATGGGACTAGATTCCTGAAGATCTCTCCTTCATTGTCCATGGGATGGTTTAGGGGGTCAAGTTCAAGTATTCTCAGTTTGTTTATACTAATCTGCTTACAAACTTGGACTCCTTAGAGTATTACATGTTCCCCAGATATGTTCAATACATTCTTAACTATGAACTGGGCTCATAGTTAAGGAGAACAAGTAATATTCTTAAATTGGGATAGATGAAGCCTGACATCTTTAAAATCTTGAGAAAGCCCGCTGTTGGCTTCTCTGGGGTAGAAACGGCCCTGGTCCCAAAACTGTTAGAGCTCATTGCTCAAGGTGACAACTTAGCAGCACCAGCTAATGTTGAACCCACACCTTCTACATCCCAACCACCTCAACAGCCACAAATCACCTCACCTACAAAAGAAAATCCAAACGAACCCCTACTTAGACTATTCAGTCTATGGAGGCCCCTATACACTCACCCACACAGGAAGAAATAGACACTGGAACTTTTACTTCTCCTGAGGAGCAAACCACTCCCATTACTTCAATGATCAGTGCTGAGGTTCCTCATGCACAGCCTAATGAGCTCATACGCCAAATTGCCTTAAGCCATCACTCTAAGTCTCAACACTCAAGTGATCAACCTTCAGGGGACAGTTACCATCCCTAGCCTTTAGATCTAAACCAACCATTCCCAACCTTGACTTCTACACTGATGAAGATCTAGGTTTTAGTGAATACCATGATTCTCTCTTCTTTTCCCCTAGTCAAAGAGAGATGAGTGCTTTTGAGGCTCATTTCTATACCACATCAGTCACCTACTACTGAGGTGGACACTCCTGAACCTGTTCATGATGTCCATGTGGAAGAGGCTCTCACTTTTGAAAGTGATTACATCATTAAGACCTCAACCATGGCAACTCAGCCCACTAACATCTCAACTGAGGTTGCCAGTGAGCAGAGAAAATCCAGCAACCAAGAACCTCAAGCTGGTGGTGAGAGAGAGGACTCTGGTCCAATCATCTCATCCCTAATGATTCTTCTGATGAAGATGAGAGGAATCTAAGACTAAGGTGCAAAAACTATCTAAAACATGCACCCATTTAGTCTCCAAGGTTGGTCACCTTGAATCTCAGTGACTACCTTGCAAAACAGGGTCAATGATCAGCAACTTGAGATTTCATATCTTAAGGACAAACTAGCTGGGAGTAGAGCTCAACCAGGAACACAAGAACTTGTGGATGTGATTGACCTAACTCCTGGCTCACCTATGCAAGTGGTTGATACTACCAAAAAGGGGGATAAAGTCATTACAATCACAGAACCTAGGAGTTCTTCAGAGAGTATGGACACTAAGGACTCACCATCCTCACTTGCAATTGTGCATACTCAGCAACTTCCTCAAGTTCATATTGATATGGACTCTATAAACTCCTTAATATAGAGTCTGTTTGAGGAAGGAATACCAAGGGCCATGTCATCTCCACCATCTTCAAATCACATCATTGGGTGGAGGTATGACAACAACAGAAGAGCCCTTATCATTCTTAGAGTTCAAGGGCAACAAGAGAAATTCAATTTTCACACCTTGAACTTCTATGAAGGTATGGATTTAGTTAACATGTCACTTGTCAATCCAAACAAATCAAGACAAGCTAACAAGTTGGCTCAAAGAATCCAAGACCGAATCACTGTAGAGTTCAACTTTAGAATAAGACTAAGGCAATCGGGCAATGTCATTGGTCAACTGGATGTTAAGGTAGACCCTAAGATTAGTTTCATAGGGAAACCTTGATTGAAGGCCCAATGACAGAACCTGCGAGCCCTGTCTCATCACCAACAACTGCTGTAGAGATCAATTCCCTTTTTGAGACACCAGCTGGTGAAGGTGCTTCTCAACCTCTCTCTGGCTAGAGCTTGGAAGCTACACCAAATAATGAAGGCCAAAGCTCTCTCCACGCTGAGTCACAAAGGTCTGTGAGTGACAAAGAGAAAAGAAAGATGACATCTGAGGAGATTGAGGAGGAGGAGAGAGATAGGAAAAGGAAGCTGAGGGGAGAAAGTTCCTCTTCTGAGTCTGCAAGACTCATGGAGTCTGCTATCAGGGGTGCCCTCAGACCAGATACTCAGAATGATAGAGTTAAGGGCAGTCAGGATAAACTACCTGTAGATAAGGAACTATGACATAGATAATGTCAGTTCTCTCTCCTTGGAGGAAATGAATGAACTGGTTGACTTGGAAAGGTCAAAGGAGAAGAAAGAGGCAGAAGATGCAGAGCTACTGGTACAAATCAAAGAAGACAGAAGAATGAAAAGATTGTACAAGCATGTGCCTACTCTCTCCCCAGCTCAAGAAAGTCCTACATATGAGGATGTGGTTCAACAAGAACCTCATGTAGATAAAGAAGAAGACAGGATCAAGATGATCAACTACCTGAGTGCCATAGGCCTCTATCAGGCAGAAGCACTTCTTCCCTTATCCTATGACTAGGTTGAGTTTGAGTATCTCAAACAACTTGAACTTGAGATAGTCAAGGAAAGAAAGACAACCAAAAGAAAGCTAAGGGAAGAAACTGCTAAGTCAAGAGCCATCATCCAAAAGAGCATGAAGAAGTCTGCAGGATCGTTGAAGGGGGTTAGTTACAACGAAAACACAAGAGGAGATTAACTAAACTTAATCAAATAGTAAACTGGATTAACCAAGGTAAGACACTAAGAACACAAGTAATGTAAGAGACAGAACACAAAGAACACAAGTATATGGTTTTCAAGAATGCAGTATATTGCTTTCTCTGTACTCTATTACAAGTGTTACAAAGCATGATTCAAAGATACAAGAACATGAGATACTTATACTACATCCTACAGTTGGTTATACTTTGAAAGCCAGCTGGATACAATTGACTAAACACAAAACAAAATCAATTGTAAAGTCAAAAGGCAGATTGCCTTTTGACTAGTGACTATGACATGCCATAGCTCACATCCTTATCCATTACAAAAAGGATAAAGTACATGAAGTAGAAAGTTACAGACTCAAGACCTCAATGTACAGTTACCAAAAGCATGGACCTTTTCACCAACTCATGTAAGTTGGTGACCTTACAGAGGTGCAGCGGAAAGGTGTCCAGCGTTATGAAAAGTACATAAGATAAAGCATGTGTTAAAAGTCTTCGGAAGAAATCTGCCTTCATAAGTTGAAGCTTTGGAAGACTTTGTCTCTGAGGCTTCAGAAGACTTCATATTTGGCTTCGGAAGATATCGGTCTTGGCTTTGGAAGATTTCACACTTAGAATATTTCTGTTGCATGTGTGAAACTTCCTAAGCATTCTTCTTCATAGTACTTGTGCAGCATGCAGGATAGACATATGATGTTTAGGTTCCATCAGCCTCTTCATTAATCTCTACAAAGTCTGTAGACAAGCAGAGGATGATGAGCTTCTTGAAGCTGTATGGATTCTCTAGAAGGAGACTTGGCCCCATGTCTCTATCCACTATGGATGAGCATATCAGGGTGATCAAGCAGAAGATAAGGAGTGGAGAGCTGATTGACTTACACTCCCCTCCAAGTCAAGCTCCACCTGAAGTGGAGGTTAAGGTTGAACAACCAGAGACAACACAACCTAGACCTCTTGCTGAATCTTAGCAAGCTTCATCTTCTGCATGTGTGAAACTTCCTATGCATTCTTCTTTATAGTACTTGTGCAGCATGCAGGATAGACATATGATGTTTAGGTTGCATCAGCATCTTCATTAATCTCTACAAACTCCCCCTAGGCTGATGCTACCAAAACACTTAGTAGACTTCAGAGATCAACAGTCCTCATTAGGATGATAACCAATCCTTTCTTTATAAGGTGATCAGGATCCTTCAGACTATCAAAGTGTCTTCTCATATCAAAGAGGTCATGCAGAGGCAACTGAAACATATCTTGCCATGTGTAAATGTCTTCAGTGCCTTGATCTCTAATGACATGCCATCTTTCTGGATTTGTGGTGTATGTCCAAGACAAGATGGGTCTTCCTGATGCTAGAGGAGCTGTTTGAATTGGAGTTGATGTAGCATCCTCTGGTTGCACAACCTCAAGATGTTCTGATTCATCCTGGGGTTTAGAAGAGGGTGCAGTCTTCTTTTTCTTTGGCTTTGGTTTAGAAGCCATCCTCTTCTTTCTCTTTTCAGGTTTTAACTGAGAAGACCGACCTGCAGTACTAGATTGATCTTTATTGTCTTTCTCAGTTGGGACTTCCTCTCTCTCAGGCTCAGAAGGAGAGGGAGGTTGACCCTGCTGTGGATCAAAAGATGAAGCTTGCTGAGTTTCAGCAGGAGGTCCAGGTTGTGTTGTCTCTGGTTGTTCAACCTTACCTCCACTTCAGGTGGGGCTTGACTTGGAGTGGAGTGTAAGTCAATGAGCTCTCCACTTTTGATGTTCTGCTTGATCATCCTAATATGCTCATCCATAGTGGATAGAGACATGGGGCCAAGTCTCCTTCTAGAGAATCCATATAGCTTCAAGATCATCCTCTACCTATCAGCAGACTTCTTCATGCTCTTTTGGATGATAGCTCTTGATTTTGTAGCTTCTTCCCTTAGCTTCTTCTTAGTTGTCTTTCTATCCTTGATTATCTCAAGTTCAAGCTATTTTAAGTACTCAAACTCAACATAGTCATAGGACAAGGGAAGGAGTGCATCTGCCTGATAGAAGCTTGTGGCACTCAGTTGTTGATCATCTTGATCCTCTCTTCTTCTTTGTCTACCTGAGGTTCTTGTTGACCCACATCTTCTTTTGCAGGACTTTCCTGAACTGGGGAGAGGGTAGGCATATCCTTGTACAGTCTTTTTTTTCTTCTCTTTTCTTTGACTTGTACTAGAAGCTCTGCATCTTCTGCCTCCTTCTCCTTTGACCTTTCCAGATCAACTAGTTCATTCAACTCTTCTAAGGGGAGAGAGATGACACTATCTATGTCATAGTTCCTTGTCTGCAGGTAATTTATCCTGAGTACCCTTAACTCATCATTCTGAGTATTTGGTTTCGGGGCAGCCCTGATAGCAGACTCTATGAGTCTTGAAGACTCAGTAGAGGAACTTTCTCCCCTCAACCTCCTTTTCCTCTCTCTCTCCTCCTCCTCAATCTCCTCAGATGTCATCTTTCTTTTCTCTTTATCACCCACAGACCTTTGTGACTCAGGGTAGAAAGAGCTTTGGTTGCTTGTTGCAGCATCTAAGCTCTGGCCAGAGAGAGGTTGAGAAGCACTTTCACCAGCAGGTGTCTTAATAGGAGTGTGGATCTCTGCAGCAGTGGATGATGATGAGACAGGGGTCTTAGGTTCTGCCACTGGGCCTTCAGTCAAGGTTTCCCCTATGAAACTAATCTTAGGGTCTGCCTCAACATCCAGTTGACCGATGGCATTGCCTGATTGCCTAAGTCTCTTTCTTGAGCTGAACTCTACAGTGATCCTGACTTGGATTCTTTGAGCTAGTTGTCAGCTTGTCTTGATTTTCTTGGGTTGACAAGTGGCATGTTGACTAAATCTAGACCTTCATTGTAGTTCAAAGTCTGAAAATTAAAGACTTCTTGCTGTCCTTGAACTCTTATGATGATTAGGGCTTTCCTGATGTTGTCATACCTCCACCCAATGATGTGATTGGAAAATGGTGAAGATGACATAGCCCTTGGTATCCCATCCTCAAACAAACTCTGTATGAAGGAGTCTGTGTAGTCCACATCAATGTGAAATTGAGGAGGTTGCTGAGAATGCACAATTGCAAGTGAGGATGGTGAGTGCTCAATGTCCACTCTCTTTGAAGAACTACCAGGTTCTATGGCTTATAATAACTTTCTCCCTCTTTTTGGTAGCATCACCCACTTGCATAGGTGAGCTGGAAGATAGGTCAATCACATCCACAGGTTCTTGTGTTCCTGGTTGAGCTCTTCTTAAGGGTCTCCCAGCTAGTTTTTCCTTAAGATATGAAATTTGAAGTTGTTGATCATTGATCCTGTTGTGTAAGGTAGTCACCTGAGATTCAAGGTGACTGACCTTTGAGACTAAATAGGTGCATGTCTTAGTCAATTTGTGCACCTTTAGTCTCAGATTCCCCTCATCTTCATCAGAAGACTCATTTGGGGATGAGATGATTGGACCAAAGTCCTCTCTCTCACCACTAGCTTCAGGTTCTTGGCTGTTGGTTTTCCTCTGCTCACTGGCAATCTCAGTTGAGATTTCAGTGGGTTGAGTTGCCATGGTTGAGGTCTTAATGATATAATCACTTTCAGAAGTGAGAGCCTCTTCCATATGGACATCTTGAACAGGTTCAGAAGTGTCCACCTTAGTTGTAGGTGACTGATGTGGGATAGATATAGGAGACTCAGGAGCATTCATCTCTCTTTGAGTAGGAGTAAAGAAGAGAGACTCATTATATGCACTGAAATCTAGATCTTCATCAGTATAGAAATCAAGGTTGGGAATTGGTTGGTTGAGATCTATAGGTTGGGGATGGTAACTGTCCCCTGAAGGTTGATCACTTGAGTGTTGAGACTCCAAGTGATGGCTTAAGGCAGTTGGGCTAATGATCTCATCAGGCTGAGCATGAGGAACTCAGCACTGATTCTTGGAGAGATGGGAGTGGTCTGCTCCTTAGGAGAAGTGGGAGCTCCAGTGTCCACTTCTTCTTGTATGGGTGAGTATATGGGGCCTCACAGACTGAATAGCCTGAGCAAGGGTTCATTTTGATTTTCTTTGGTAAGTGATGGTGATTTGAGGCTGTGTGGGTGGTTGGGAGGTAGCAGGGTGGGCTCAACTAGCTTGTGCGCTAGGTTATCACTTGAGCAATGAGCTCTAACATTTTTAGGACAAGGGCTGTTTCTACCCCAGAGAAGCCAACAGTGGGCTTTCTTAGTATTTTAAAGACGTCGGCTTCATCTGACCCAATTTAAGAATGTTACCTGTTTCCCTCAACTGTGAGCCCAGTTCACAGTTAAGAAAGTACTGGACATAGCTAGGAAACATGTAATATTCTAAGGAGTCTAAATTAGCAAGTAAATTTGTATAAACAAACTGAGAATACCTGAATTTGACCCCCTGAACCATTCCATGGATTATGAAGGAGAGATCCTCAGGAATCTGGTCCCATCCACCATGCTTATTTGATAAGTTGTGGATGACCACATGGAGCAAGAATCTCCACTAGGATGAGACCTTCCCTTTCCTAAAGGTCTTTACAGAGAAATCTCCCTCATATCCCATCTGATCAAAGGAATGATTGACAACCTCCTTTGGGAAGAACACCTCACCTTCTTCATCATCCAGCTGAAGATGCCTATTGATGATGGTCGGAGATGATGATGATGTTCTCCCTCTGCAGTATGGCAGACAGTGCCTTCTCCCCGCGTCCATAATGACCTCTTGGCAGGTCTTCCAGAAATCAAGCAGCTGATCCTCATAGAGAGGAGGATCAATGGTTAGGGAGGTGAAGTAATTTGATAAAGCTAAGAAACGACAAACCTCTGAGAAATAAGGATCTTTCTCAGAGCTTAACAGAGCAACCTGATTGTGTTGCCTGTGTAGCTGCATGGTAAAGTTGGGATCATTTCTGTGAGCAAGGTTGGCCATTTTGAGGTAGCTTAAAGATGAAGAAAGAAGGAAGAAAGAAATTTCAGAGAGAAATTTAGGTATTTAGGTTTGGAGGAAGAACAGATGATAGAAAGAGGGGGAAAACGTTGGGTTTATATGTGAGAGGGATTTCAGATAAAGTTTAATGAAAGAGGATAAACTTTGAAATCCGGATGTCGGTCCCACCTCTGAAAAAGTAGTTTACTTTTGCTCAAAAAGTAGTTTTCTTGGAAGTCAAAAAGCTTTCGAAGGTTATTATCTTCGGAGTTTTTAATTAAAAAGCTTCCGAAGCTAAAATTATTCAGAAGAATTTCCTGAGAGTTTTGAGAATTTTGCTTCGGAAGAGAAATTAAAACTTGAATGCTTTGTATATAAAACAACAAAGCTTCCGAGAGTTAATTTTGCTTCGGAAGTAAATGGTCCTTGAAAATAAGTAATTGTCTGATACAAGTATTTAAGCTTCGGAAGATAGATCTGAGAACTCTTCCGAAGGTAAATTTTTCAGACAGTTATTTATTTTGAAGGCATGATTTGCTTCCGAAGTTAAAAGCATAACTTCCGAAGTATCAGAAATTTTCAAAAATTTAAGGAAAGTCTTAAAAAAGAAATTTTCATCCAAAGAAAACATGAGCTTATGAAAGTGATGAACTAGACAACTTAGGACACACATATTTTAAGAAATAATAAGAATTAGTTTTAAGAAAGACCTACTCAAAGTTAATCATCCCAATAGCTTATATAAGATATTTAAATCTCTGTTCATCAAAAGCCTTTATAAACAGATCAACATATTGTTCATCTGTGTGAACTTTGACTAGTTTAATTAATCCCTTTTCATAGTTATCTCTTATTAAATGATACCTGATATTGATGTGCTTTGTCCTTGAGTGCTGCACAGGGTTCTCTGTGATTGAGATAGCACTATTGTTGTCTATGTTAATGGGAGTCTCCTTGAAGTTTAACCCATAGTCCAGCATCTGATTTTGAATCCAAAGCACTTGAGCATAGCAGCTTGCAGCAGCAATGTATTCGGCTTCAGCAGTCGATCCAGAGACACATGATTGTTTCTTGCATTGCCATGAGACAACCCTTCCACCAAGGAACTGACATCCCCCAGATGTAGACTTTGCAGTCATGTAGCAACCACCATAATTGCTATCTATATAGGCATGCAGATTGAAGTCAGGATTCTTAGGGTACCATAAACCAAGCGTTGATGCACCTTTGAGGTATCTTAGAATCCTCTTGATAATGATGAGGTGAGACATCTTAGGGTTAGCTTGATATCCTGCACATATGCATGTAGCAAACATGATATCAGGCCTGCTAGCAGTAAGATACATAAGAGACCCAATCATAGCCCTGTATAATTGCTCATCTACACACCCCCCTCAAGATCAGGTCCAAGGGAGTGGTTTCTAGCTATGGGTGTCTTAGCAATCTTACAATCAGTCATGTTGAATCTCTTGAGTATCTCTTGAACATACTTTGACTGACTTACGAAGATGCCATCTTCAACTTGCTTCACTTGAATTCCTAGAAAGAAATTGAGTTCCCCCATGGCACTCATTTCAAATCTGTCTTTCATCAGCTTCTCAAAGTCTTTGCAGAGCTTTGGATTAGTTGAACCAAAGATGATGTCATCCATATACACTTGAACTAGCAGTATGTCATTTCCATGTCCTTTGATGAAGAGAGTTCCATCTATAGTACCTCTCCTGTATCCATGTTTACAAAGATACTCAGATAGTGTCTCATACCATTTCCTGGGTGCCTGATGCAGCCCATAGAGAGCTTTGTCAAGCTTGCAGACATAATCAGGATGATCAGGGTCTACAAAACTAGGTGTCTGTTTGACATATACCTCTTCATCAATCACTCCATACAAAAAGGCACACTTCACATCAAGCTGAAAGATCTTGAAGTTCTTGGATGCAACAAATGCCAGGAATATCCTAACAACTTCTAATCTTGCTACTGGAGCAAAGACATCAGTGTAGTCAATCCCTTCTTCTTGTGTGTATCCTTGAACAACCATTCTAGCTTTTTTCTTGATGATGATGCCTCTATTATCTTTCTTGTTCCTAAACACCTATTTGGTTCCAATGGTATTCTTCCCACAAGGAAGAGGAGAAAGGTTCCAAACTTTCTGCCTTTTGAATTGAAGCAGCTCTTGTTGCATAGCTTCAACCCAACTTCCATCCTTTAGAGCCTCATCAACTTTCTTTGGCTCTATCTGGGATAGGAAACAAGAGTGAAGACAAACATTTGCTTTATGGGTTTGTCCTTTTGTTCTTACCCCTGAGACAACATCTCCAATGATGTTTGTGGTGGGGTAAGACTTGTGGATCCTAAGATGAGGGATCATAGCAAGTTGCTAAGAAAGATCTAAATTAGAGAAATTTAGATCTAGCATAGATGTTTCTCCCACCACATCAGCACACTTTTCAAGAGAGACTTGATCCAATCAGTATGTGACATCATTGATGTTCTCATCCATGGGGTGGTTAGTGGCATCAAGAAATTCTTGGTCACTGTTACCACCAACATTGTTGTCTTCTACAATTGAGGTGTTCTTATCTGGTTGTGGAGCCTCTGAGCTGGAATTGAAGGCACCCCAGATGTATCACTGAGTTTGTCATTGTAGTGCTGACAGAAACCTCATTTGCAGAAGTAGTTCCAACTGGAGCTGAAGATGTATGACTTGAAGGTCTTCTTAGCTCAAATCTTGGATCAGAATCACCTGTATTTAAATTTTCTGCGGATCCTGAAACATTCTCACAAGATTTGTTAAAACAGTTGGTAACTAAATCAAGATCAAATAACCAATCCGGACCAGAACTAGCAACACAGGGTGTGCGTTCATTGAAAGTCACATTGGTTGACTCCTCAACAACTCTAGTTCTGAGATTGTATACTCTATAAGCCTTAGCTTGAGAAGAGTATCAATAAAGTGTCCATCATCTGATTTCTCAGCAAACTTGGCAATTTGATCTTTGGTATTCAAGATGGTGCAAGGACAACCAATGACCTGAGAAAACCAATGAAAGGTTTCCTCTTGTTCCAAAGTTCATAAGGAGTCTTGCCATGAGTCTTAACTACTAAAACTATGTTCTGCACATAGCTGGTAGTGTTGACTGCCTCTACCCAAAAGGTGATGGGCAGCTTAGAGTCAGACAGCATGGTGAATCTTGTAAAGTCATCTGTGATCACTAAACTGTAAGAGGTCCTTCCTAAACTCATTACACTGGTGGGGCCAAAGAGATCCATATGTAACAAGTGTCGGGGTGTAGTGATGGAGTTCCTTTCCTTAGGCTTGTGAGATACCTTATGTTGCTTCCCTTTCAGGCATGAAACACAATGGTCATCACTTGTAAAGTCTTTCTTTGGTATTCCAGTTACCAAATCATTTTTAATTAATCTGTTCATGTTCTTAAAGTTTACATGGCACATTCTTTTATGGCATAGGAAAGACTCATCACTATTAGCTTTAGACAGAAAGCATAAAACTTCTCCAAAGGGAGATGTTTCTTGCAAATCCATCTTGTACATGTTCCCTTTCCTGGGGGCTCTAAGCAGGATATGCTCATGAGGAATGACCACACCAAGCTTGAGAACAATGCACTCATGCTCAGTAAGAGCATGTTATAACTCTGATCACAAAATTGAGATACACTCAAAAGATTGTACCCAAGCTCTTTGACAAAGTTTACCTTATCAATGCTGAGCTTACCATTTGTGACCTTGCCCCTTCCAGAAATGTAACCACCTTCATCTCCTCCAAAGGAAACTGGTCCTCCATCAATTCTTTCAAAGTTCTGGAGTAATGACCTATTGCCTGTCATGTGCGTGGAACAGCCACTATCAATGATCCAGACATTTTTGTTTGTCTTCTGCTGTCCCTGCACAAAGAAAATGATTAGTTACATTTGGAAACCCAAGCCTTGCTTTTCTTTGGCTCATTAATAGAAGGTAATTCAACAGTAATAGATCCTATGGTTGTACTAAGAGGATCTTGAGCTGTTGTTGATGGAGAATTCCCAGTCACTTGGTCTTTCTTAGACTTCCACTTTGGAGTCTTGGACTTGACCTTCAAAACTTCGAAAGCTTTTGGAACTTTGGAAGTTTTGATGACTGAACCTTCGGAAGATTCTGCAGACACTGCAGCAGACTTTAGTGCTTCGGAAGAACTCCTTTCTTCCGAGGCCAACTTTTCTTCCGAGGGTAATTTTCCACTTCCCTTCTTCATAGACTTGGAGCTTTCGAAGGAAACAGGTTTTCCTTCCGAAGCTTGAATCTTCTTAGAACTCTTTGAAGTCTTTGTACTGGTCATATGGACAGTACCTTTAGGATTGTATGGACAATCCTTAGCAATGTGAGAGGTACTTTCACACATGACACACATCATTTTCTTCTTCACAAGAGTCTTTTGCAAGGAAAAGACTTCCTTTGGTCATCCCTTCCCTTCTCCACCTTTATCTTTGTAGATGCTGAGACAGTTCCTTGAGCTGGAACTGTTCTTGGAGTTTGATGGTCCAAGATGTGTAGCAGTGGTACACAGTAGATCAGTCTTCTTCTTGTTACTAAGATGAGTTGAACAAGAACCAAACTCTTAGCAGAAGAGTTTTGGGTTGATGTTTTCAGTCCCTACCACTTTAAACCCTACAGGAGAGAATGAAACTTGTTTCTGCTTAGAGTCAAAAGTAGCTTGATCTCTTGAGCCTTCCTTGCCTTTCTTTTGCTTTTCTGATCAAGTTCTTTCTCATGGACTTGGTCATCATAGTCTTCTTTTCTCCTCAGAAGGATAGTGGCCCTTATTAGAATCCTCCTCTTCACTCTTTACAGAGGAATTCTTCACTATCTCTTCTTCATCCTCTTCACTTATAGGATCTATGAGAGGAAGCTCATCTTCACAAGTTCCACACCTAGGAGATTACAGACAAGATTGTGTGTGGAGGAGCTATCTTATTGGATCCTAGTCCCTGCCTGCTTTGATAACACACTTTGTTGTGCAGGGATAGGGATATCATGTGCTTGAAGGTCTCTTCTTCAAGAAAACTCTTTTCTGCCCTGGCTTTGCTGATCACAAGCTCAGCCTGGCACTCAGTTAACTTGGTTATGAGATCTTTGATTTGAGTCCTAAAATCTGTGTGTTCATGTTTTAGAACTGAAATAGTTTTCTCAAGGTCCTCTATCTTTAGTTTATAATCATTTTCAGATTTCTAAAATTAGATTTTAAAATGTTTAAGGACTCAAGGTCAGATCTCATCTCCAGGTTATAGAACCTGTATCTATTAACTTTAGCAATGCATTCAGGAGTACAGAGATGTTCCAATACCTTGGCTTCATCATGATCTTCTGTCAATGCTTGGTTAGGAGAAGCATCTTCCACCTGAAAGCTCCAGTCAACGCCTCCTTCTTCAACAGCAACAGCAGCCTGCTGCTTTGACTTCTCATTCTGGAGAGCTTTGTCAATGTAGTTTGGTCTAGACTGTGTTTGGCCACCATTTATTTGAGGTGCCTTACATTCTCTGGCAAAGTGGTCCATCAAGTTACAGTTTTAACACTTGACTTTGCCTTTGTCCAGGCCAAACTTTCCACTGGTTGCATTGCTTGGAAACTTCCTTCCAGTCCTCTTGTAAAACTTCTTGGCTCTGTGAGTGAGAAGAGCCATCTGCTGGACTATTTCCATGTATTCCAGATCATCTGGATGAATACAGTCTCGGTCTTCAAGAGTGAAAAGAGAGTTTCCACAGCTTTCATCAGAAGACACAAAAGCTTGAGAAGAGCTTGTCTCTTGGAATGGGCTTCCTTGAGTGTAGTTCTCTCTTGGTGTCTCTGGGAAGGTGATGAAAGGACCCTTTGGTGAGTTGTTAGGGTAGCATATGAGATGATGTTTGGGTTCTATGTTGTCCCTTTCAACCACATATAGGGCTGAACCCATTATTGTTGGAGTTTCCAGATCAACCTTGCATGTTCATCTCCATCTGGTAGCCACTGAGAATCCCATATAACTCTGTCAGAGTAAGAGTTTTGATATTTTTAGTTCTCTTGATCACCACACAATAGTGTGTCCATTGCCTAGAAAGTGAGGACATGAACTTCCTTACAATGTCTCTATTCTCAAGAGACTCCTCCATCCACTAGGGTATCCCAATCTCAACATACCTGAAGTACTACTGAGTCATGGTTTCACCTGTTTTGAAGGTGAAGTTTTCAAACTACTACTTCAGAAGATCCTTCTTGTTCTCCTTGGCTTCAGAGGAACCTTCATACATCAGTTTTAGTGCATCCCACAGCTGCTTGGCTGTTTTGCACTTCTTGAAACCTTTGTACAAAAAGTTTGGAAAGGCAGTTTGAAGGGCTGTCATGGCTTTTCTGTCAATCTCTACTCTCTCCTATCTTATCATCAGAGTAGTTAGCCACATCTTTAGGGATCATACCAGCACCAGTAGCAGAAGGAGTGCTATGAAAGGTCCATTCTCAATAGACTCCCACATTCTTGAATCAAGAGACCTGATGAAACCTTCCATTCTTAAACACCAGGTGTCAAACTCATCAAGAGTGATCAGTGGGGACTTGTTCATGGTTCTAGTTTCCATATCAGTCTTGGAAATGGCTGCCATTTGAAAATTTTAGTATTTATGTGTGTGAGGGATCTTAAGATGGTGAGATCTTATATCAAGAGCCTGTTATGCTCTGATACCAAATGTAGGTTCATTGAAGGGGGTCAGTTACAACACAAACACAAAGAGGAGATTAACTAAACTTAATCAAACAGTAAACTGGATTAACCAAGGTAAGACACTAAGAACACAAGTAACGTAAGAGACAGAACACAAAGAACACAAGTATATGGTTTTCAAGAATGCAGTATATTGCTTTCTCTATGCTCTATTACAAGTGTTACAAAGCATGATTCAAAGATAAAAGAACATGAGATACTTATACTACATCCTACAGCCGGCTATACTGTGAAAGTCAGCTGGATACAATTGACTAGACACAAAACAAAATGAATTGTAGAGTCAAAAGGCAGATTGCCTTTTGACTAGTGACTATGACATGCCATAGCTCACATCCTTATCTATTACAAAAAGGATAAAGTACATGAAGTAGAAAGTTACAGACTCAAGACCTCAATGAACAGTTACGAAAAGCATGGACCTTTTCACCAACTCATGTAAGTTGGTGACCTTACAGAGGTGCAGCGGAAAGGTGTCCAGCTTTATGAAAAGTACATAAGATAAAGCATGTGTTAAAAGTCTTCGGAAGAAATCTGTCTTCATAAGTTGAATCTTCGGAAGACATTGTCTCTGAGGCTTCAGAAGACTTCATATTTGGCTTCGAAAGATATTGGTCTTGGCTTTGGAAGATTTCACACTTAGAATATTTCTGTTGCATGTGTGAAACTTCCTAAGCATTCTTCTTCATAGTACTTGTGCAGCATGCAGGATAGACATATGATGTTTAGGTTCCATCAGCCTCTTCATTAATCTCTACAAAGTCTGTAGACAGGCAGAGGATGATGAGCTTCTTGAAGCTGTATGGATTCTCTAGAAGGAGACTTGGCCCCATGTCTCTATCCACTATGGATGAGCATATCAGGGTGATCAAGCAGAAGATAAGGAGTGGAGAGCTGATTGACTTACACTCCCCTCCAAGTCAAGCTCCACCTGAAGTGGAGGTTAAGGTTGAACAACCAGAGACAACACAACCTAGACCTCTTGCTGAATCTTAGCAAGCTTCATCTTCTGATCCGCAGTAGGGTCAACCTCCCTCTCCTTCTGAACCTGTGAGAGAGGAAGACCCAACTGAGAAAGACAATGAAGATCAATTAGATGCTGCAAGCCAGTCTTCTCAGTTAAAAGTGATAAAGAGAAAGAAAAGGATGGCTTCAAAGCCAAAGCCAAAGAAAAAGAAAAATGCATCCTTTTCTGAACCTCAGGATGAGTCAGAACATGCTGAGGATGTGCAGCCAGAGGATGCTCCATCATCTCCTATTTCAATAGCTCCTCTAGCATCAAAAAGACCCATAATGTCCTGGACATACACTACAAATCCAAAAAGGTGGCATGTCATAAGAGATCATGGCATTAAGAATTTCTACACATGGCAACACATGTTCAATCTGCCTTTGCATGATCTCTTTGACATGAGAAGACACTTTGATAGTTTGAAGGATCCTGATCATATTATGAAGAAAGGGCTGGTTATTATCCTGATGAGGACTGTTGATATCTGAAGTTTTAAAGGTGTTTTGGTAGCATCATCCTAGGGGGAGTTTGTAGAGATTATATGAAGAGGCTGAAGCAACCAAACACACAAAGTCTTTCTGCATGCATGCTACACAAGTACTGAAGAAGAATGTTTCAGAAGTTTCACACAAGCAACAAAATATTCAAAGTGTGAAATGTTCTGAAGCCAAGAACAATATCTTCTGAAGCCAAAGATGAAGTCTCATGAAGCTTTAGAGACAAAGTCTTCCGAAGCTCAACACTTGAAGACAGATTTCTTCCGAAGACTTTTAACAACATGCTTTATCTGATGTACTTTTCCATAAAGCTGGACCCTTTCTGCTGCAACTCTGTAAAGTCACCAACTTACATGAGTTGGTGAAAAGGTCCATGTTTTTTGGTAACTGTACATTGGGGTCTTGAGTTTGTAACTTTCTACTTCATGTACTTTATCCTGTTTGTAATAGATAAGGATGTGAGCTATGGCATGTCATAGTCACAAAGTCAAAAAGGCAATTGTCTTTTTGACTCTACAATTGATTTTGTATTGTGTCTAGTCAATTGTATGCAGCTAGCCTTCAAAGTATAGCCGGTTGTAGGATGTAGTATAAGTATCTCATGTTCTTGTAACTTTCTTTTTATGATTTGTAACACTTGTGATAGAACATTGAGAAAGCAATATACTACAACCTTGAAAACCATCTCCTTGTGTATCTTGTTCTTGTGTTCCATCTCTTAATTACTTGTGTTCTTAGTGTCTTTACTTGTGGTTAATCCAGTTCACTGTTTGATTAAGTTAAGTTACTCTCCTCATTGTGTTGTTGTGTTGTAAGTGACCACCCTTCAACGGTCCTACAACTTACTATTAGTTCCTAGCAACAATTAATGCCTCATCTTATTATTAATATACAAGTCAAACACCATTAATAAGTACAATATTCTGACTGGATTGTGAGAATGATATTCTTAGTTGATATGAATCAACAAGGATCGAATATGATGATTGAGTCAGTGATTATGTAGTGGAAATACACAAAACATAGATCATTGAATGCTAATAATCTTTACTACCATATAATACATAAACAATGGGCATAAAGTTCATTTCCTTAGCTTTTAAGACGCCATACGAACGGACTTGTGCCTAAATTTCTCCCACTCCGCCATTTTCTTCCATCACCGCCCTTCCTAATCGTCCCCTTCGATTTCTCATCTTTACATCAATGCTCCATCAATCAAAGGTTAAATGCTCCTTCAATCGGAGGTTCAATGTACTGTCACTTTAGATAGGCAAGTTCATTCATGGTCATTAGCTAGGCAATTAGATCACGGATTGCCTGTTTTAATCTACTTCTCCTCCCTCCATGTCACCTCCCGCATCCCTTTAGCTGTCATTTCCATTGAAGCATAACTCTAAAACCAGGGATTTTGAATCAATGTTGTGCATTCTCCGGCGAGATTGAGTTAAAAGACCATAGACTTTAAATTTTGAATCACCATCTTCATTTTGGTTAGCTCTTTTGTATCTTCAGCCTTCATCTACCCTTCCTTTTGCATCTCCATCTACAGAGATAAAACCACTTCTCAATACTGAATGATCAACTGAAGGGGTTTGTCATTAGGTTTGCTGTAAGCTATAAACAACCAGTTGAGAAGGTTAGGTTTGGTGTAAGCTTTAAACAACGGATTGAGAAGTTAGACTTCTTCTACTTTGATTTTGGACTTTTAATTTCTAATTTTAATCCATTTGTACTTTGAATGTGTGATTAATTTCTAGATTTGAGATCTTGATTCTTGCAAGAATGTTACTAAAGTAGGGCTTGGTTTCGATGGTAACGAAGTTGTTAATTTCTACATCTATACTACTATTTATAAAAGGGTTTTGTTAATTAATCGATTCTTCCAATATTCTTCCAAATTCAATAACGCAACTCTAATTAATCTTGGATTTCTTTCTTTAGGTATCTAATCTACAATATTGTTGCTTGACTAAATTGGCTATACAATAGTCTTTTTGTTTGATTAATAGCTTTTGGCAACCTCCAAATATATATAAGTTTCCGCATCTGGTTGCCGTATCTAGATATGAACTGAAATGAAAAGCTCAATATAAACTGATGAGCACAGACTGATGTGTGAATTCAATGCATTTGACTAATAGCTTTTTAGTGCAAGGTTGGTATCTTTGGTTAAGGTACCTATTGGATCAAGAAGAAGGCTGGTGCAACCAAAACCAAACACTTAGACAATTTTTGGTACAAGTATAAAGGACTTCCGAAGCTAAATTAACCTTTGGAAGATGCTGCTAATGAACCAGTGGACATAAGTATGGTCTCTGACACTCTGATGCAGACCTTTGATACTACATGGTGTTTTCCCAAAAGGCCATGTAGTTAACCATACTTTATTCCATTGTTCACCTTTATATGTTAGTACAAGTTACCAACTTTAGTTGGTGATAAAAGGTAAGTCATGGACATGTCATGACTACCATATCTTAGATAAGACATTATCTAAGATACCTTAAATTATAGCTTTGTAGTATTTGCTTTAGTTAGAGGACTCTAGCTGGTATCAAAGTATATCCAGCTATAGATAGTAGTATATATAGTTTCTTATTGTAAATCTTATAGTAAGCTTGAAAGAGTCTTGTAAACTTTGAGTTGAGAAATAATATATACAAGTATTTTGGAAATTATTCTCTTGTGTTTCCTTGTGTTACTTAGTATATTATAATTAACTCTTAGAAGATATTTGCTTTTTGAGTGTTTGTTAGTGAGTTTGAGAGAAAATACTTGTGTTGAGTATCAAAACCAATCTTGCAATTGATATCAGAGCTTCTTAGGCTCTTGATTGTGTGATCTAACCATCCAAATCAACCTCTTGTTTACTCACTCTTTTACTACACTTAAAACATGGCCTTGAACCAGAAATGTAAATGTGAAATGGGGACAATGACTAAAGCACCTATCATCACCCCAGAGAACTTCAGACAATGGATCAGACGTATAGAAGGGTTCATTAGATATCAAGATAGCCGCATGTGGATATCCATTGCCCAAGGTCCCTTCAAGCCAAAGGTGGCTTTACCTTCTGGTGGTGGTGCCATGATAGAGAAGGCAGTGGAAGACTACTTTGAAGAAGACCTTAAGCGGATAGACATTGATGAAAAGGCAATGAAAGTCCTGATGACAGCAATTCTCTACTCCATTATGGTTGGGTTTGAAAATTGCACAACTGCTAAGGGACTGTTTGATGCCTTAACCCTGATGTACTCCAACTCTAATGATTCAATGAAAGATTACCTAAAGCAGCAGTTTGAGAATTTCACTCATATTGTTGGAAAGACCTTGCACGAGCAATACTTCAGGTACATGGATCTTATCTATTCCCTTCAATCTGTGGGAATAGCTCCTAAATTGAGAGACCTCTCAAGGAAATTCATGAGTGCACTTCCCAACGAGTGGACGTTCTACTATGTCTCCATTAAGAGGATAGAGAACCTGAACACACTCACAATGATTGAGCTATATGGTATTCTTGATGGATACCGTGTAAAGATGGAAAAGAAGAGTGGCCGTCAAGGAAGAAGATCTTCAAGCCTTTCCTTAAGCAATGCTCTCATGGTTGCAAGGCTCAAGACCCCCTCAACCTCAGCAGTACCTGCCGTACTCACAGTAGCCATCCAACTCTTCTGGGCCTTATATCACATTCCTTGAGACCCCAAGGATAGCTATGCTTTTGTCTCAGGGAGTGGACACTCTAAAGATTTTCAGTTCTGTTTTGAAGATCTGGAGTGTTTCAGCCCGAATGAGGTGGAGTACATGCACATAGTCTAATAAATGGCTCTGCTAACCTACAGAGCAAAGAAGTTCTTTAATAGAACTGGAAGGAAGTTCCCTCACAACCCAACAAGCAGCAAGTTTGGGTTTGACAAAGCAAAAGCCAAGTGTTATAACTGTAACCAGTTGGGTTATTTTGCTAGGGAATGCAAGGCTCCCAAATCAAATCCGGGATCTGCTGATGCCTCATCACATCCTTTCACACCAAAAGCTGCTAGAAAATCAACTAAAACTGCTGCTGTTGCACAAGAAGTTGATAAGAGCTTTATGGTCCAAGATGTCACCCCTGCACAGGCACTCATGGCTGGAACATACAACTCTAAGGTATATGATCATCTCTGTACTCCAACATGTATTGTCAAGGTTAGAATGTACCAGGACTATAACATGGAAATTAAATCCGATATTGAGTCCTTAAACATCTTAAAAGCTTATTTTAAAGGGCTGAATGTGACTATCAACATAAAATTGAGGAGTTAGAGAAAATAGTTTCCTCTTTAAAACATGAGCACACCAATTACAAGACTCAAATCAAGGATTTAATATCCAAGTTAACTGAGGCTCAAGCCAAGCTAGTAATAGTTGAGGCTCAAGCTAGGAAGCATGCTATTTCTGAGCAAAACTTCCAAGCCATTATTGTATCATCCTCCACTATAAAATTTGTTATAAAAACAAAGGAGGTTTGGGGACCAATGAGATTTCTCCACCATACTCTTATGAGTCTATAAGACAACCAAGGTGTGGTACTAAAGAGCAAGAGGTCCCATCTGCTGACCCATCTTCACTTGAGTTGAAGAATGATGCAATAGTGGAGACCACCACAGGGAAGGAACATGTAAATCAACCTATTTCTACTTGTGATGATCAACCCCTATCCACCAAATCTAGAAGAAACCAGGCAAAAGCAGCCATAAGAACTACCAAGAAAGTAGCTGAATCTAAGCCGAAGATTGACCCAAAGCAAAAGGGTATTTTCATTTCAGCTGGATTTTAAGTGGTAGGCACTTCTAATTCAGGAAAGGAGTGTAGTACCAGCACTTCTATCTTGCCAAAGGATCAAAAGTCAAAGGGGAAGGCTGCAGAGGAAGATAAGAAGATGAAGAAACCTCAACCATCAAAATCCCCAAAGATTAACATTACATGCATAATGAGTGGTCTGCAAAACCACTTGGCTAAAGATTGTTATTACAATCCAGCAAGCACACATTTTGCAAATAATGTTAAAAGGGAAGCAACCAAGGAAGGATTCACATTTAGACCTTATCACATGGTTCAAGTGATGAGAAAATAAAAGTTGGTTTCCAAAGCTAAGTTGCTTTTGGAAGAACCTCATTCTTCCGAAGGGAAAATGGATTCGGAAGTCAAGCCAAGGAAGGCTCAAAAGAACAAAAGAGCTTCCTCAAAACCTTCTGAGAAGAAGGTTGCATCGGAAGAGAAGATAGTGAACTCTTCTTCTGAAAACAAAGAAGCTTCGGAAGAAGGTCATGCTGCTCAAGCTTCAACAAGCTCATCTAAACTGACCAACCATGGGACGGAATGGAAGATCAGACAAGATGCTGCAGCCACATCTTCCTCTTTAAAGACATCAATTGAACCCTCTACCATTCATTTTGGTTCAATTATGTCATCATCAATGGAAAAACCCAAGACTAGCCAGGCTTGGGTTTCCAATCAAAACTAACTTTTCACCTTATGTGCAGGGACATTCACAAGACAAGAACAACAATGTCTGGATAATGGACAGTGGATGCTCCAGGCATATGACTGGGAACAAATCACTACTTCAACAATTTCAACGTTTTGATAGAGGTCCTGTTCAATTTGGAGGTGAGTCCGGAGGATACATTTCAGGCAGAGGAAGTGTATCCAATGGCTTGTTAAGAGTCGGCAAAGTAAACTTTGTCAAGCAGCTTGAACACAATCTCCTAAGTGTTTCTTAATTCTGTAATCAAATCATAAAATGCTTTTCACAGAACATGAGTGGATCATACTAAAACTTGGGATGACAATTCCTCAATAATTGGTGCTTCTTAGATCTCTTAGGAAAGTTGGATATGTACAAGCTGTATATGAACATTGCTTCCCCATTGGGTGAAGTATCATGCTTTCTTTCCAAAGCTGATGGTGATGAGTCTGCCTTATGGCATAAACATATGTGTCATGTAAATTTTAAAACCATGAAAAAATTGGTTAAAAATAACTTGGTACATGGCGTGCCCAAAAAGGAAATTTTCTATAGATATAACTGTGTGGCTTACCTAAAGGAAAGCAACATAGAGTCTCTCACAAATCCAAAGAAGTTAACTGTATCACCACCCCATTACACTTATTGCGTATGGATTTATTTGGTCCAACAAGTATAATGATAGTTGGAAGGAAATCATATTGCCTTGTGATAGTTAATGATTTTTTAAGATTTACATGGGTATTCTTTTTTAAGAACTAAAGATGAAACTGCTAAAACTCTACAGTCTTTTATTCTTAAAATTGAAAATCAAAGTGATCACAAGGTAAAGATAATCAGGGGTGATCAAGGGACTGAGTTGAAGAATCAAGTTCTTGACTCATTCTGTAACTCAAAAGGCATTACCAGACAATACAGTGCTCCTAGAACTCATCAACAAAATGGTGTTGCTAAGAGGAGGAATGGGACACTGATTAAGGCTACTAGGACCATGTTAGTTGATTCAAAGCTGCCTCTAACATTCTGGGCAGAGCCAGTCAGCACTGGATGTTATGCGTAGAACAGGGTCCTCATTGTCAAGCCACATGGAAAGACCCCTTATGATCTATGGAACAAGAGGCCACTTATTCTAAACCATCTTGTGAGAATGTTTCAGCTAGAATAGGTACTCAAAGTGATTCTGATGAAAATCAGCTATTTGAGTTACCCAGACCTCTTCCAAGTTCTCCAAAAATCTCTGAACCCCAAGCTCCCATCATTGGTAGATCCGATAGCATGACCATTTCTGGAACCAGTGGAGCTTCAACAAGTTATCAGCAAAGTGAGTTGAATAACTCATCAGCTGATAACATACAACACCAAGCTGATGGAAGTAGTATTCTGAAGGAACAAGCAACTGTTAATACTACTTCTCAGTCAACTGATGCTGATGATGTTTCTCTTTCATTCAATCAGTTCTTATTGAATGACATTGAAACAACAGCTGGACCAAGTGTTCATGTTCCTGAGCAAAATATGTCCAACCTGGATCTATCTTTGCAACTAGAAGTGATTCCTAGACTAAGAATTCACAACACTCATCCAGGTGAGAACATCATAGGAGAAGTCTCTGATGGTGTGAGAACAAGGGGACAAACTCATCATGGGAATGTTTGCTTGTACTCATACTTCTTGTCTCAGATGGAACCCAAGAAAATAGAAGAAGCCTAAAAGGATAGTAGCTAGGTTGAGTCAATGCAAGAAGAGTTACTTCAATTCAAGAGACAAAAGGTTTGGAACCTTTGCCCGCTACCATCTGGTCAAGTACCTATAGGCACCAAATGGGTTTTTTAGAAACAAGAGAGATGACAGAGGCTTGATCATCAAGAACAATGCTAGACTAGTTGTTCAAGAATACACCCAAGAGGAAGGAATTGATTATACTGATGTCTTTGCACATGTTGCAAGACTTGAGGCAGTTAGAATCTTTCTTGCTTATGCTACATCCAAGAACTTTACTGTCTATCAACTTGATGTCAAGTGTGCATTTCTATATGGAAATATAGATAGGGAGGTTTATGTGTGCCAACCTCCAGGATTTGAAGACCCATAGTGTCCCAACTATGTGTGAAAATTGGATAAAGCTCTTTATGGGCTGTACTAGGAACCTAAGCTATGGTATGAGACTGTCTCAATTTCTCTTGAAGAATGGTTACACTAGAGGAACCATTGACAAGACTTTCTTTATCAAGAAGTCTAAGAAAGACATTTTGCTTATTCAGGTCTATGTTGATGATATCATATTTGGTTCTTTAAATGATCAAATGTGTAAAGACTTTGAGAGCATCATGAAGAAGTTTGAGACAAGAGTCATGTGTCTCATTTGATCATTGGGACTAATATGTCTCATTTGAAGACTTTCAGAACATCATGTGTCTTGTCTTTTGTCCAACCTATACTATAATCATTCCAGTTTAGACCCAATCATCAATCTAACATGTTCTAAGCTCAATACTAGCATTCTAAGCCATAGAAACACATTCATAACAGAATCATAACCATATAAACACCCAAATCAAACCCCACGTGCAAACACGTTCATACACATACATACGAGTGTAAACCCATTTTTATAAAATGAAAATACATGTATTTCCAGCCCCAAATCAGTTTAAAAGAAGTAAAAAAGGGGTTTTAGAACTCACCTTACCAGCCTTTGGGTATGACTTCCTTCAAAACCTGTATGCACTTGAGTTCAAGCACCTAAAACCCACCAAAGCACAAACCCGAACACATATAAACAAACAATTGAGGCATAAGCTGGTCAAGAACACTTAAAATGATGAATTCTTACCTTGAATTCAGCCTCTTCTTATCTTTTCTTCAAAAACCTGAAAATTTGCGCTTTCACTCTCTAAAATTCGAATGTAGAGTGTGTATGCAGGGTGTTATGGGCGGCCATAACACCTTTTTACACCAAATTTTAAACTTGGGTCATTTTTGACACTTTCAACCCCTTAACTTGAATTTTATTGTTTTTCTTTCTTCTCCTATACTTTATTCTTTCTTTCTATCATCTATAAAAATATCTGGGTGTTACAAGTCCACCCCCTTATATAGGTTTCATCCCCGAAACCTGTTATTTCTCAAACAAATATGGGTAATGTTGCCTCATCTCTTCTTCAGTCTCCCACGTAGACTCGGATCCCTTCTTGTGCTTCCACTGTACACGCATAAGGGGAACTACTTTATTCCTTAACCTCTTCTCCTTACGATTAATGATCGCCACTGGTTGCTCCATATAATTGAGCCGTTCATCTACCTCCGATATCTTCTAGTGGTATAACCATATCCTTGTCAGCTATACACTTCCACAGATGAGATACATGAAATGTCAGTGAATTCCACTTAACTCATCGGGTAACTCTAATCTATAGGCCACCTCTCCTACTCGGGCAATGATTCGGAAAGATCCTATGTACCTTGGGCTTAACTTGTCCCGCTTTCTGAATCGAATGATACCCTTCCGAGGCGAGACTTTTAACATGACTCTGTCACCCACCTGGAACTCATTCAGTCTTCTCCTTTTACCGACATACAACTTCTGCCTATCCTTGGCTGCCTTCATGAAGACTTTGATCTTTTCAAGCTTTTCAATCATAGCCTCGATCACCTCTATACTTCCCAACTCTTTCTGACCAATATCACCCCAACAAACGGGTGTTCTATATCTCCTATCGTATAGCATCTCATAAGGTGGCATACCAATACTGGCTTGATAACTATTGTTATATAAGAACTCAGCTAATGGTAAGTGCTCATCCTAACTTCCTCTGAAATCAATGACGCATGCCTAAAGCATATCTTATAACGTCTAAATCGTCCTTTCTGACTGACCATCCATATGAGGATGATAAGTCGTGCTAATATGTAACCTCGTCTCCATCGCATCATGGAATTTCTTCCAAAATTTAGATGTAAATTGGGTGTCCCGATCAGACACAATAGACACCATGACACCATGATGAGTTACAATTCCTTGATGAACAGGTCGCCCACCTCTCGGATGAATATATCTCGCGGATCAGTAGGAAGTGAGCACTCAAATGATCAACTATCACCCATATAGCATCATACCATTGCACGGTACATGATAGTTTCGTAATAAAGTCTATGGTGATATGCTCCCACTTCATACACATACATACGGGTGTAAACCTATTTTTATAAAAATAAACATACATGCATTTCTAGCCCCAAATCAGTTTTAAACAAGTAGAACGGGGGTTCTATAACTCACCTTAGTAGCCTTTGGGTAGGACTTCCTTCAAAACCCGTATGCACTTGAGTTCAAGCACCTAACACCCACCAAAGCACAAACCCGAACACATATAAACAAACAACCAAGGAATAGGTCAGTCAAGAACACTTAAAATGATGAATTCTTACCTTGAATTCAGCCTCTTCTTCTCTTTTCTTCAAAAACCTAAAATTTTGCACTTTCTCTCTCTAAAATTCAAATGTAGAGTGTGTATGCAGGGTGTTATGGGCTGCCATGACACCTTTTTACACCAACTTTTAAACTTGTGTCCTTTTTGACACTTTTAACCCCTCAACTTGGGTTTTATTGTTTTTCTTTCTTCTCCTACATTTTATTATTTCTTTATGTCATCTATAAAAATATCTAGGTGTTACATCTGATCCCTCAACTAAGATCCACAAGTCTCATCCCACCTTAAACATCATTAGATAGAGCATAAGAAGATTGATGAGGCTCTAAAGGATGGAAGTTAGGTTAAAGCTATACAGGAGGAGCTACTTCAATTCAAGAGGCAAAAGGTTTGAAACCTATATCCTCTTTCTCATGGGAAGACTACTATAGAAACCAAATGGGTTTCTAGGAACAAGAAGGATAATAGAGGACTTGTCATAAAAAACAACGCAAAAATAGTTGTTCAAAGGTACACATAAGAAGAAGGAATTGACTATATAGATGTGTTTGCTCCTATTGTAAGACCTGAAGCTGTTAGGATATTCTTTGCTTTTGCTGCATCCAAGAACTTCAAGGTCTACCAACTTGATGTCAAGTGTGCTTTTCTCTATGGGGTGATTGATGAAGAGGTGTATGTCAAACAACCACCTAGGTCTGTAGATCTTGATCATCCTGATTGTGTATGGAGGCTTGATAAATCTCTCTAAGGGTTGCACCAAGCACCAAGGAAATAGTATGAGACTTTATATCAGTATCTCTGCAAGCATGGATACAGAAGAGGTTCTATAGATGGAACTCTTTTCATCAAAGGAACATGGAATGACTTGATGCTAGTTCTAGTATATGTAGATGATATCATCTTTGGTTCAACTAATCCAAAGCTTTGCAAAGACTTTGAGATGCTGATGAAGGACAGATTTGAAATGAGTACCATGGGAAAACTTAATTTCTTTCTAGGAATTCAAGTGAAGCAAGTTGAAGATGTCATCTTCGTAAGTCAGTCAAAGTATGTTCAAGACATACTCAAAAGATTCAACATGACTGACTATAAGGTTGCTAAGACACCCAAAGGAAGAAACCACTCCTTTAGGCCTGATCTTGAGGGGGAGTGTGTGGATGAACACCTTTACATAGCTATGATTGGGTCTCTTATGTACCTTATAGCTAGCAGACCTGATATCATGTTTGCCATTTGTATTTATGCAAGACATCAAGCCAACCCAAGATGTCACACCTTATCACTATCAAGAGAATTTTAATATATCTTAAAGGTGCCTCAACACTTGGGCCTTTGGTATCCAAAGAATTCCGACTTCAATCTGTATGCATGTATAAAAAGTGACTATGGTGGATGCAATATAACTACAAAGTCTACATCAGGGGGATGTCAATTCCTTGGTGGAAGGGTAGTCTCATGGCAATGCAAGAATCAATCATGTGTCTCTGCATCAACTGCTAAAGCTGAATACATTGCTGCTGCAAGCTGCTGTGCTTAAGTGCTTTTGATTCAGAATCAGATGCTAGACTATGGGTTCTACTTTAAGGAGACTCCCATTCACATATACAACAATAGTGCCATCTCTATCACAGAGAATCCTGTGCAACACTCAAGGACAAAACACAACAATATTAGATATCATTTGATTAGAGATAATTTTGAGAAAGAATTAATCAAACTGGTCAAGGTTAACACAAATGAACAATATGCTGATCTATTCACCAAAGCATTTGATGAACAAAGATTCAAATATCTTATATCAGCTATTAGGATGATTAACTTTAAGTAGCTTTTTCTTAAAACTTAATTATATCTTATTTCTAAAATTTGTGTGGCCTTAAATTGTCTATATCTATCACTTTCATAAGCCCTTGTTTGATTTGGAAGTAAAATTCTTTTTGAAGACTTTTCATAGATTTCTGAAAATTTCTCTTCGAAAGATATGTTTTTACCTTCGAAAGAAATTTAAGTCTCTAAAACAACAACTATCACAGAACATTTACCTTCGGAAGAAATTTTCAAAATATCTTTCAAAGCTTAAATTCGCTTCTAAGTACTTGTACGTTTTAAAGAACCTTTTTCTTCCAGAAGTAATTAACTCTCAAAAGCTTTTACAACTTCCAAAGGTTAATCTTTTCTTAAGCTAAGTTCTCTAAAATCTTTGAGATCTCTTTCGAAGTCATTTTGGCTTCGGAAGCTTTCTTCTCAAAACTTCAAAACTTCCAAAGTCAAATTACCTTCGAAAGATATACGACTTCCAAGAAAACTACTTTTGGGCAAAAAACAAACTACTTTTTCAGAAGTATGACCAACATACGGATTTCAAAATTTATCCTGTTTTATTAACTTTTTAAACGTTTTTAAAAAATAGTTTAGAAAATATTATTTTAAAAAGAACGTAGGAAAACTGAATAGCTTTATAATTAATATTATAAAAAACCAAAAGGTCTTAGAAAGGACATTTTGAATATATATCAACCCACGTGTTAATTACATGACCTTGACTATCAACTAGCGATTGGTTGAAATTGAAACCATTTAGGTTGAAAGCCATAGTACTGATACCTAAAGCAGTGAACCAGATACCTACTACAAGCCAAGCAGCTAGGAAGAAATGTTAAGAACGAGAGTTGTTGAAACTATTATATTGGAAGATCAATCGGCCAAAATAACCATGAGCGGCTACGATATTATAAGTTTCTTCATTTTGACCGAATCTATAACCTTCATTAGCATATTCATTCTCTGTGGTTTCCCTTATCAAACTAGAGGTTACTAAGGAACCATACATAGCACTAAACAGGGAGCCGCCGAAAAAACAGGGTCACTTACGTCCTTGAACCGATAACCATCTTTCTGCTAACCTAGCCTCCTCCGTCCCTCAGGACCAACAAGGGGTAGTACAGGAATATTCACCTGTTTTCCATCAACTACCCGCCTTTCAGACTGATCTTAGGCCCTGAATCACCCTCCGTGAACGAACCTTGTGAAGGAACACTGAGTGAATTTTTAAGTTCAACCAATCAATTTTCAAAATATCAAGTAGATAAATAAGAATCTTGACAAAATATTTCATTTGTCTATCATTATTGACAATCCCATCTATATTATCTATGGATTTCGAATACCAATCGCTTTAAAAAAATAAGTTGTACAAAAAAAAACTAAATGATTTGAAAAAACAAACCGATTGTAAGAACGTTTGAAAAACCAAAAGGATTTAGAAAAATAGGATGATTTTGAGATTGTTTACAAAAGTTGTTTAAACTAACAAACAATTATAGAAAAAGTATTTTAAAGGAAATAAGAAATGAATCGTTTCGAAAAAAAAATTTAGGCGTTACCTTTTTTATACAAGAAAATAAAATAAGCACTCTTGTTTTCTTGTTTTATCAACTTTTAAATACTTTTTTATTATACTTTTTACCTTTTTTATTTGATGCACTTTTTTAGCCTTGATTTTGTTTCTATCGATTATTTAATTTTTATTTTTAATGTATGTTTTTATTACTTGAACTTGAATTTAAATTTTATTTTCTAATTTTGTTTGATTATCTAAATTTTTGAATAAAGTTGGACAATTAATCCATATAGTTTGGTCATTACAGATTTGCTTCCATGATAGATAAAACTAACAAACACTAACAACACTACGTCTAAACTTTCAATCAACTTATATATCTTTGAACTGAATTTGTAAATTTTAAAAATTCGAAGACCAACTTGCAATATAATGAAACCATAATCCATATTTACAATTATATCTTAAAATAAAACCGCTAACCAACATTGTGATCTATATTAACATCAATTTTTAATTTTGTTATTAATAACACTCGCAGTTCGTTAACTTCGTTAATTGTTTATGATGTATTACGCGGCATGGCTTATGATATGACATGTTGCATAGCGTATTACATAATTAAAATAATAGTTATTAATATATTACACATTTGTCTCCAAATTATTCAACTGTCGACAAAATGGTTACGTTGAATAATTTTAGAAACTGATTTTTTTAAAAAATAATTGAGTAATATATTTATATTTATATGTGTAACTATCATATACGTAATGTTACAAGACACATAGCGTGATACATTATAAAAAAATTTAATGTAATTAATTAACAATTAGAATAAAATTGTTATTTGTAACAAAAGAAAAATTAAGATTAATATTTATCACATTGTATTGAGATTAATATTGATTAAATCAATAGTTTTTTTTATTATTAAAATCTAATTTTAAAAAAAAATTGTTTAATGATAGCGTAATTATGGAGGGATGAGAATTATTAATATAATTGAAATAAAAAACAGCAACAAAAGTGTACAAAACTGAAACATTCAACTTGTCGGATTCCATTATCTTGTAAGTTGATTATAAGAAAATTGCCACGTGTAATTTATGCATCTGTTTTTTAATAGCAAACTTTATTATGGTGTTATTATATAATTAAAATAATAAAATATATTGCAAACACATTGAATGGTACTGAAGTAGTGAATCTTAATTATTTTTTATAATTAATTAAAACTAATATTTTGGGGTCGTGCCTGAATTCTATCACAATCCGCGTGAAAATGGAAAGTGACCTTCATGGTTTTGTTATTGAATAAATCATCATCATTTAAGATTTGATTGAAAAATCGTTGCCTAATTATATTTCAACTAAACTTCGTTTTTGTTTATTGTAGTTTGGTGCAGATAACGGTTGGTTCTAAAGGTTTTAAAATTGCGATTTTACTCCTTGTGATTGTCATTTGTTCGGATAATACCAACCCATTAACTCTATTAAATATTTCCGTTAAAAATAAAGGCATTTTGGTTTTTTTACAAATAATGATTAATTATGTGATTGCTCAAATTAACAAAAGGACTACTTGTATAACTTATTTAATTAATAAGACAATAATTTAATAATTAATTAAAAAAAGCTCATGACCTGCACCAGTTCACCGAACCCCCGCTACAACCTTCCAGTCACCCACACCACCGCTGCCTCTTCCGGAGACCCTCACACCTCCGCGGCCTCTTCCGACCACCCCCACACCATCGCCACCATCTTCCGCCAGGAAAACGACAACACCCCTTTCAGCTACCACCCCAATTGTCTTATGAGATATTAATACCACATTGCATATATACTTCTATTAGTAAATAACATTTAAAATATTTGTATTACTCGATTTTATTAACTTTAATACATTGTGAGCCATCAGTTATTTTAAACTGCAAACCAACCCAATCGAAACTCACATGAATGTTCATTTCTTGGTAGCTCAATTTGATTGGATGGATAACAAAACTTTGGAGAAAAGAATGTATTCTTATGGAGGGAACTAAAAGGATGGTAATGTGGATTTTTAAAGTACAAGATTATAAAGTTTAGTATTTAATGCTCATGAAATTAAAGTTTTTCATGTGTGTGAAAACTTCTTTCTTAAAGGGTATACAAAAACTTGACGGTTTATGAGAACTAACATAGATGCGAGAACCGATGGCCGATGCAAGAACTGTTGATCGATATGAGAACTGCTGATTTGCGAAAACTATTGTATGCAAGAAATTTTGTAATTTGTATAAATAGTTTATTAATTTCTCGTGTAACTTGTAACAGTTCATTCAATTTGATTTGTGATTGCTTATGGAATCGTACTTGAGTGAAATACAAGTAGAAACCTTTTTAATCCATGTGTGTTGTGCAATATTATTCTGATTTCATTACTAAATTCTTGTTAAATGATATTTCACATTTGTCACACCCTTAAAATCCATGTGAGGGGTTTTACCGCAAGATGTGTGAATAAACCAGAATCCCAGTCATTAGTTACTTTGAATGACTCTATATGTAACATTAAAATAACCTTGGAGTTTAAAATTTTAAAACCATGCGAAAACGTTTAGTAAATATTTCACACCCAAAGTACTAAAATGTAAAATGCGCAAAACACTCGCCCAAACCATTGTTTAAAATTAAGTACAAGATCAAAAGTAATTGAACGTATGTTTGAAATAAATAGGCTCGACCACCAGTGTTGTGCTTCTAGAGGCATATGATATTAACAACATTAGAAAAATATACTAAAGTGTCAACACGATGGCTAGTGAGTTCAAGAGTTTGTAGTTTATTATTACCAATAATAGTTGTAAAAAATAAGTAAGTTCATTCAAATAAATAGCTAATCTAATTTCATAAGTAATAATAGTAGTGCTTTCGCGATCGAATCTGACTATTTTCGTTATCTACCTTCCGTTACGACATACCAAGTCATGATAATGTTAGTTGTTTAGGACAATATTGCACCCCTTGACCTCCAATCATACGGGTAGAGCTTGTCAAGCCTAGTAGTACTACCCAAGATTTTCTTAGATTCCTTAATTAACGATCCGAATGTGTAAGTGCTTCCAATGGTATATCACACTATGTTACAATATACACAACTTGTACTAATAAAGAGTTTGTAAAAGTAACTATGCTTCCTTCCCCAAAAAGAAAGTGATTAAAAGTGGCGCACTGAACTCAACTAGTGCGCAAGCGAACAAGAAAAGCAAAGCTAAGGATGAATTGAAAGACAACCTATGAAAGGTTACCTAGAACATATGAGTACATAAGTACGTGTACCCAAAGTAGTTTATCAAACCCTAAATGCTCAATCAACACATTGACCCAAGTGATTTAGAAAAAACATTGCCTCATTTGACCCAGCTGACCTGTTGGTGACATACTAGGTGAATTCTTGTTTGATCAAGTATAGTAATTCATTATCTAAAATTATCATGCAAACCATTCACGTATATCACATATGAACTTTAACCTCTAGCAATATCATCATACTAATATAGCGTATCATACAACACATGCGAACCTCAATAAATTATCATGCTCAACATGATTAGAAATAAATTCCACTAATAAACACACATTGGGTTCAATCACACACTACATGCTATGTGGATCAACTCACTACTTCACATCCTAAACATTGTCAATCCTATTAAGTAGGCGCCTTAGTTTCACACGTATATATGATATTCATCCATATTCCCAACATGATCCATACCAAACAAGCACATTAAACATACATAACAACCACATACTATAATCTATACACAATTCTATAACCTTTAGCATAACTCATCATATTGCACAATTTCCTTCATGAATCCTAGATTTCCCAAACAACCAACATTGCATCTAAATGACCAACCCACGCAGTCTAACACTTTAGACACTATCAACAAGCAACTAATAATGATTCTACAACATGCATTCCCAATTCAAAAGATCCACCAAACATATCAATAAAGTTTCTCTTTTGGGAAAGTAACACCTAACAACCAACATGTCATCAGTTCTAACCATTGATTCATCATTTTATGTCTAATCTAGTTCATACTAATCATCTAAGCATAATAAATATCAACAATTTATCAAACTCTAATTTCTCTAGAACTAAAGTTTCTTCTTATAATAACATATGAACGAGATGTTAATCCTAGAAATGCGTGAATAATCTACGTAAACTAATAAGAATACAATTTAACTAACATCATAGCATCATCAAACAACATCAATTTCATGATATCATGTTCCAATTGAACTAGGGTTTGTTCTAGCCTCAAAATCATGAAAAACTTGTCAAAATCTTACCTTTAATCATATAATGATCGAGATTGACACTTGCTAACATGTAGGAATGATCAAAACTAAGCCAAAATTGATTTGATAGTGTTCTTCTTAATCAAAAATTACAAAGAGTGGGGATGTGGGTGATGGTTTGGCCGAATAGTGTTTGTAATATCTTTTTCATCACAAAATGTATCAAGGATTTGGTTCTTGAATTCAGTTCCTTGATCACATCTTATGACTTTTTGACCTTGTGATCATATTGATTCTTAATCTTTAAGATGAAATTCTTCAGAATCTCAGGGGTCTTATCCTTAGTTCTAATAAAAAAGACCCAAGTGAATCTTGTAAAGTCATCTATGATCACAAAACAATAAGAGGTCTTTCCTAGACTTATTACACTGGTAGGGCCAAAGAGATCCATATGTAATAAGTGTAGGGGAGTAGTGATGGAGTTTCTTTCCTTTGCCTTGTGAGATACCTTGTGTTGCTTCCCTTTCAAGCACGCAACACAGTGGTCATCACTTGTAAATTCTTTCTTTGGCATTCCAATTACCAAATCAATTTTAATTAGTTTATTCATGTTTTTAAAGTTTACATGGCATATTCTTTTACGCCAAAGGAAAGACTCTTCACTATTTTCTTTAGATAGAAAGCATGAAACTTCTCCTGAAAGGGATGTTTCTTGCAGATCCATCTTGTACATGTTCCCTTTCCTGGGGGCTCTAAGCAAAATATGCTCATGAGGAATGACCACCCCGGGCTTGAGAACAATGCACTCATGTTCAGTAAAGAGCATGTTATGACTCTGATCACAAAATTTGGATACACTCAAAAGATTGTATCCAAGCTCTTTGACAAAGTTTACCTTCTCAATGTTGAGCTTACCATTTGTGACCTTACCCCTTCCTGTAATGTAACCTCCAACATCAAGCAACTAATCCTCCATCAATATTTTCCAATTTATGGAGTAGTGACCTATTGTCTGTCATATGAATAGTCACTATCAATGATCCATACATTTTTATTTGTCTTGAGTTGTTCCTACACAAAAGAGATGGTTAGTTACATTTAGAAACCCAAGCCTCATTGGTCTTCGTCTTATCAAAAGAAGTTGAAGAAAATACATCAGTAATAGATCCTATAAGCATGTTTTGAGGATCATTTGTTGATATTGATGGAGAACTTTCAGTCACTTGGTCTTTCTTGGTCTTCCCACCACCTTTGGAAGTTTAAACTTGACTTTCAATACTTCAGAAGTTTTGATGACTGGACATTCGGAAGATCTTATTAACACTGCAGCAGGCTTCGGTACTTCGGAAGTACTCCTTTCTTCCGAGACCAAATTTTCTTCCAAACGCAATTTTCCAATTGTCTTCATCTTCATTTTGGAGCTTCCGAGAGGATATTTTTTTCCTTCCGAAGCTTGAATCTTCTTGAAACTCTTAGAAGTCTCTTTCTTAGTCATATGGAAGTACCTTTTGGATTGTAAGGACAATATTTAGCAAGATGAGACGTGCTTCCACACATGACACAATCCATTTTCTTCTTCCTAAGAGCCTTCTTTTATGAAGAAGATTGAACTTAATCACTTTCATTTGCCATCTTCATCTTTGCAGATACTGTGGAAGTTACTTTAGGGTGAGAACTCCCATTGGAGCTGTATGGTTCAGGTTGTGCATCAGCGGTACACAACTGATCAACCTTCTTCTTCCTGCTAGGATAAGTTGGACATAAACTAGAACTCCTGGTACTAGAGTTCAAGTTAGTGTCTTTAGTCTTCATCACCTCAAATCCTGCAGAGATAAAAACTTGTTTCTGCTTAGAATTGAAAGTGATCTTGATCTCGTGAGCCTTTTTTGCCTTTCTTTTGTTTTTCCTAATCAAGTTCTTTCTCATGGACTTAGTCATCCCAACCTTCTTACTCTCCTCAGAAAGATAGTGACCCTTCTTAGAATACTCTTCTTCACTCTTCTCAAAGGCATTCTTCATTATCTTTTCTTTATCCTCTTCAGCCATTGGATCTATGATAGGAAGCTCATCTTCACAAGTTCCACACCTAGGAGATCTTATAGACAAGATTATGTATGGAGGAGCTATCTCATAAGATCCCAATCCCTGCTTATTTTCATAACAAACTTTTACATACAAGGATGAGGATATTATGTTCTTGACGGTGTAGGATCGGTTTATGTCGCTAAACACTTGGTTTTTCTCTCAAACTCACTTAAAATACACTCGGATAAAGCAGAGTCTCTCTGAGAGTTGATAGTAATATAATAAGTAACAATGAACACAGAAAGATAATTTTCAAGGTACTTGCATATATTGCTTCTCAACTCAAAGTATTACAAGACTCTTACCAGCATATGACATGAGTTACAATGAGAAACTATATATAATACTACCTACAACCGAATATACTTTGATACCACCTGAAATCCTCTAACTAAAGCAAATACTACAAAGCTATAGTTTAAGGTATCTTAGATAATGTCTTATCTATGATATGGTAGTCATGACATGTCCATGACTTACCTTTTGTCACTAACTAAAGTTGGCAACTATGCTAACTAATAAAGGTAAACAGTGGAATAAAGTATGATCAATTACATGGCTTTTGAGAAAACGCCATGCGGAATATCAGAGGTCTGTAGCGGAGTGTCAGAGACACCATACTTATGTCCACTGGTTCATAGTAGTGTCTTCCAAAGGGTAGTTGGCTTCGGAAGAACAACTTGTTCCGTAGCCACTTATACTTCGGAAGAGGCTACTTCTTCCAAGGCTTGAGGACTTCTTCTTTTCTTCATACTTTGGAAGTTGTCTTCTGATCTTTTGTTTTCAGACTTGATCTTCGAAAGTCAACACTTTGACTTCTGAAGTAGAGTTTGTCTTTGGAAGTTGATCTTGCACTTTGTCTTCGGAAGAACTCTATTTCCTTCGGAAGTTCCACACTTAGCTTCGGAAGCCTTTTATTAGATACACCAAAATAGTCTAAGTGATTTGGATTTGGTTGCACCAGCCTTCTTCTTGATCCAACAAACTCCCCCTAGGCTGATGGTACCAAAACCTCATTTGTTTCTGCTTCTCAAAACTTTCAACACCAGGGAAAGCAAATATTTATCTGTTTCTTTGTTCTTCCCAGAAATGGTGTTGAGAAGTTTATACAAATCATTAGTTGACAGGAGACCCAGTCTATCACTCTGAATGATGTGCACCCTCTGTTGGAACCCTCTGAAAAGAGTTAGTTGACGGGAGCTGTAATCATACTCCTATCTAACTATGGGTTCCAATTCAGGATCTTCCACCATCTGTAGAAAGGTTGTGCCTTTGGTGGTTTATCTTTCCTTGTCTTACTTCTCTCTTAGTTTCAACTCCTCTTCAATCTTTACTCTTGTGGTTAACTCAGCAAGATGAAGGCTGCTAAGATGACTTCTAATATGAGCAGTAGTTTCGGAGTTGGAGGGATTGGAGAATGGTTTCTCTGCTAACTCAGCAATATCAAATCTGCTAGAGTGTAACAAACAGGAGGCATTCAGCCTGTTGCTTTCACCATTCTCTCTCTCCACAACAAAGTTGTGAGAGGCATCATCAAACCTCCACTAGATGATTTTCTTTCTTGGCACAAGGGGCTGACTAGGAATCTTGTCCCCTTTCTTTGTATCCAGTAGATTCACCAGCTTTCTTCTTAGTCTCTTCTCTTCATCATTTAAGGAGTCAGAGTTGATTCCAAGAAGTCTAGCAGCATGGTCCAGTGTTCCTCTAGGCAGATGAAGAAATTGATCTCTTGTAAGGGAACATGAAGATCCATCAACATAAGTCAGCCTGACAGAATCTTCTTCACAGGAGATGTCGCTCAAGGTTGTGCACTTAGTGAGCCTTGTCTTGATTGCCTTGAATTCTTCCAAGGAGAGATGTTTGGAAGGCTAAGGGGATGGTTTGGAAGGTTGTGGTGTAGTGGTTTTGGAGAGTGTTTTAGGTTGGAGGATAGGTAGTTTGGGTGGTTGGGGTGAGGAAGTAGGTAAGGATAATGGTATGGGTTCGGGTGTGAAGGGTTCAATTTTGATAAGGAATGGAGAGGGAATTGGTTCAGGTTGGGGTTGAGTGGTTGGCTTGAAGATCATCCCATGTACCCTTCTATATATCTCTTTCCTTTTGCCCATAGGAATGTCAGCCCTGATTTCACTGACAATTCGTTGGAGTGTTCTTTTAGACATGGGTCCCACCTGCCTACCAGAGAAGCCGTGAGCCCTGAGATAGTCTTTCATCCAGGCTTTCTCACCTATCTTCTTGGTCGCAATGACCCTTGCTTCTTCTTCTTCTTTTCATAACTTCTCTCTTGCAGCTTTCTTTCTCTTTTTCTCCAGTTGATCCTTCTCTTTGTTGAATAGCCATAGGATCGTATCATCATTGTGTGGAGATAGTTCTTGAAGAGAGAAACCTTTGGGTTTAGGAAATCTATCCATTCCCTCGGGAGCTCCATGTCAGCTTCCCTCTTTTCTCTTTCTCTTTCTTCCTCTAAGGCCAACTGTGCTGCTTCCTTCTGTTGTTCATTCTGCAGCCTGGTTGCATTTTCCAGCTCTACCAACTCCTCTAATGGTAGAAGGAGTATGTCTTCATTGGCAGCTCCAAGCTTGATGAGCTGGTCAATGATCTCTATACTCTTCTTGTTGTTGAGTACCTCCTAGTTGGCTGCAGATGCTTTGGAACTAGCAGCTAACAACTTTCCAGTTGGAAGTCTACCTTTTCTTTTAAGCTTTGCAATCCTTTCCTCCTCCTGAAGCTCTTCCGCAGTCATTTTCTTCTTTCCTTTGTCATCTTTGGAAGTGCTTGACTTTGGTGGTTTTGGAGGGAGGATTTGGATTGTAAGAGAGGTAGTAAAGGTGTCTAAGCTAGAGCTTGATTGAGAAAGTCCTCACTATTCACCTCAGATGCCAGTTCTTGAATTACATCTGTGATGATTAGATCCTCGGACAATGAGAATAGTCCTTTCACAGCTTCAAATCTCAGCTTCGAAAGATTCAGTTTGTTCTTCTGAGACTTTGATTTCAGCTTTGAAAGTTTGAGGGAGTGCAGTATCTATCCCAACTGTTTCGGTTGTTGGGCCATCAGTCCTCATTTCCCCTTTGAATTTAATCTCAGGTTCCATTTGGACCATAGGTTGACCAACTTCTTACATAGTGATAGAAGGTGCACTTATCCTCTAAAGCTCTTCAGCTCCAAAGTACATCATAGCTGTATCAGGGCATGGTTCATCTAGAGAGGATCTCAATAGGAATTTGGAGAAGAGCCTATAGTGATCTCTGAGCATCCTTAGATCTATCTGCAGTACAACTTGGGATAGCTCAGGAAAAGTATGTTCATCCTCCCCACCTGTTTAGACAGTAGAACTTTAGACATAGGGAGATGAGGTAACATACCCGGTATGTTCATCCTCACCACCAGATGTGGTTTCTTGGCACCTTGGTTTCCCTTGCTTGATGATGTCTCTTTCAGAGTCATCAAAAGGTATGGTTGCCGTAGATTTAGTCTCAGAAATGTTACCACTATCCATAAGGTCCATTGAGCATCTTCTGTAGTGGCAACTGAATCTGCACGAGTCCCCTCCACATCAGTGGGACTCACCTCAGTAAAGGTTTGCTGATGGGAGCTAGAGATAAGAGGTCTCTCTAAGCTCTATTGATCTTTGAGAGAGTGTTGTATATCAACTTCATTGCCATGGAGAGACGTAATCTCTTCATCAGTTTTGAAGAGAAGATCAATGAAAGATAGAGAGGTTAAACCTATTGACCCGGAACCTTGATCAATGTCTACAGGCATTGAGCCTATGGTGGGGTTGTCCCTTTTTGGCTGCTCAAGGGAGTATAGATACTCACCCTAAGGGCTTTCAGTTTGGGTATTGGGCTCATGGGTTTGAGAATGAGGTGACTCAAGACCCATATTGAGGTCAAATGTGAAGGATGGTGAGACCTCAGACTGAGTGGGAGCCTATTGTTCCACTCTAGTCTTTTTGGATTGAATAGGAGGTGGTTGTTCAATCAGAGAATATTGAACAAGGGATCGTTTTGGGCGTCTTTGATGTGTGATGGTGATGGGATAAGAAGGTAGGTTTGGCAATGTGATGGCAGTTGTTGGTGTGAGTTTATCATCTGTGGGGTTAATAGGGTGTCACTAGGAGCTATTTGCTCAATCATACCTAGAAGCAGAGTAGTGTATCTTCTAGTGAAATTGGTGGATACTTTAGTCAGCCTCATGTGAGGGACAGTCAGAGCAACTGCATAAACAAGCTGACTCTGGTCCAGTTCACAGTTGATTATGTGCCGGAGAAATCTGGGATAAATGAAGATGTTTTCCGCTGCAGATTTCTCATGAGATTGGTCAGCACAAATCTTGAGTAGTTGAATCTGAGGCTTCTCACTATTCCCTGAACCAGGCATCCTAGTTCGTGTGGAATTTGATCCCATCTCCTAGATTTATTAGACAGGTAATGAAGAACGACATGCAGTAGGAACTGCCAGTTGTATGAGAAGTTGAACTTGTAGACTGTGGACCTATTAACGTCTCCACCATATCCCATTTGGATGTGGCTGTTGTCCAAATCTGGTTTGGGAAACTCTATGGGGGCACCTTCATCATGAAGCTCCAGATGCTCCTTGATGAGTTACTCAGTAATGACCAACTCCTGGCCACAAATGCTTAATTGAATTACACGAATCCCATTTAGGGTTTCAATCTGACCGTTTTCCCTAAATTCAGCCATGTGATTGGAGTACACACTAGGGTTAATAGTCAGGTAGTGTAATAGGATGATTGGGTAAGAAAGGAAATGATTTTAGAGAAGTCGGCATCTCTTGTGGAATCAAGAAGTGCGACTTGATTGTGCTGAGGGTTAAGTTCCATTTGTGAAAGGTGAAGGTGAATGAGTTTGGACTTGGGTGAATTGAGAATGAAGAAAGCTTTTAGGGTAGTAAAATATGGTAAGAAGATGAAAGTGAATAGTCGGGATTATTTGAAAGAGGATGAAATGGCGGTAGAGGTGGTTTGGATAAGATGATGTGATGTTTTAGTGGGAGATTTGACAGGGACGGTAAGGTTTTAGTTCAATTAAATAATCCAACATCATTAACAAAATCTTTGCTTTTTATAGTGTGGTGCCCAAAAGATTTCCATTACGCAGTAAAGTCTTTCTTCCGAGTATAAACTACTTTCGAAGGTAATTTGTCTTCCGAAGGTAATTTGTCTTCCGAAGGTAATATTTACTTCCGAAGGTAGAATTCTATTTCTGAGAGTAAAACTTACTTTCTGAATGGAGAGTTTTTCATAAGTTTCGGGAGTAGATTTGATATGTAATCAATCGCTTATTCCGAGACTAAAAACTCTTCCAAGAAGAAAATTATCCTTGGAGGAATTTTTGCTTCGAAAGATATGTAAATCATCCTCCAAGGGTTAATTCCTCTTCGAAACAATTTATACTTAGTAAAAATTTTAGAGAGAGACCTTTTGTAACAGGGATTAGATTGCAATGACATAAGAAATTACATATTGAAAAGGTTTTCAAAAAGGTAGACTAACCAATGTTTATCATCCCAATAGCTGTAATGAGATACTTAAATCTCTGTTCATCGAAAGCTTTAGTGAACAAATTAGCATATTGTTCATTTCAAATAAATTTGATTAGCTTGATTAGATTTTTCTCATGAATATCTCTAATGAAATGATACCTGATATCAATATGCTTTGTCTTGGAGTGCTTCACCGGATTTTCAGTGATGGAGATAGCACTGTTATTGTCAATGTGGATAGGAGTGCTCATAAAGTTGAATCCATAGTCTATCATCTGGTTTTGAATCCACAGTAGCTGAGCATAGCAACTTGCAGCAGCAATGTATTCAGCTTCAGCAGTTGATGTAGAGACACAGGATTGTTTCTTGCATTGCCATGAGATGATCCTTCCACCAAGAAATTGACATCCTCCTAATGTTGATTTCTTGTCAATGTTACATCCACCATAGTCACTGTCAGAGTATCCATAGAGATTAAAATTGTTGTTCCTTGGATACCAAAGACCTAATTTAGGTGCTCCTTTGAGATATCTGAGGATTCTCTTGGAAGCATCTAGGTGAGACACCTTTGGAGCAGCCTGATATCTTGCACAAATGCATGTACCAAATATGATATCAGGTCGACTTGCTGTGAGATACATCAGGGAACCAATATTTGCCCTTTACTTATGTTGATCAGTATCCTCCCCCTCAGAATCAGGACATAGATTATGTTCTCTGGGTATGGGTGTCTTGGCTGACTTGCAATCTTTCATGTTGAATCTCTCTAAGATGTCATTGACATACTTAGATTGATTGATGAAGAACCCTTCCTTCATTTGCTTCACCTGAATTCCAAGGAAAAAGTGCATTTTTCCCATGGAACTCATCTCAAACTTCTTCTTCATGATGCTTTCAAAGTCTTTACACATTTGGTCGTTTGAAGAACCAAATATGATGTCATCAACATAGACTTGAACAAGCAAGATGTCCTTTCCAGACTTCCTTATGAAAAGAGTCTTATCAATGGTACCTCTAATGTAACCATTCTTCAGAAGAAACTGATACAAAGTCTCATACCATAGCCTAGGTGCTTGATGCAGCCCATACAGAGCTTTATCCAATTTGCACACATAGTTGGGGTGCTGTGGGTCTTAAAATCCTGGAGGCTGGCACATGTATACTTCCCTATCTATATCCCCACATAGAAAGGCACACTTGATATCAAGTTGGTAGACAGTAAAATTCTTGGATGTAGCATAAGCAAGGAAAATCCTAACTGCCTCAACTCTTGCAACAGGTGCAAAGACATCAGTATAATCGATTCCTTCCTCTTGAGTGTATCCTTGAACCACTAGTATTGCCTTGTTCTTGATAATCAAGCCTCCATCATCTCTCTTGATTCTAAAAACCCATTTGGTGCCTATGGGTACTTGACCAGATGGTAGTGGACATAGGTTCCAAACCTTTTGTCTTTTGAATTGAAGCCACTCCTCTTGCATCAATTCAACCCAAAAACTATCTTTAAAGGCATCTTCTACCCTCTTGGGTTCCATCTGGGATAAGAAGCATGAGTATAGGCAGGCATTCTTATGATGAGTCTGTTCTCTTGTTCTCATACCTTAGAGACATCCCTTATGATGTTCTCAGCTAGATGAGTGTTGTGAATTCGTAAATGAGGAATCACTTCCAGTTGCAAAGATAGAACCAGATTGGACATATTTTTCTCAGGAGTTGGAACACTTTGTCCAGCTGTTGTTTCAAATTCATTCAATGAGGACTGATTGAATGAATGAGAAACATCATCCTTTGTTGGCTGTGAAGCAACATTAACAGTTGCATGTTCCTTCAGGATGCTACTTCCATTAGCTTGATGTTGTGCAGGGTCGCCTGTTGAGCTTTGAGATTAACAAGTGATTCACTGGTTGAAGCTCCACTATCTCCTGAGATAGATATACTGTCAGATCTGCCAATAGTGGAAGCTTGGTTTGTTGTATCTCTCGGAGAACTTGGAATAGGTCTGTGTAACTCAAACAATTGAGAATCTTCAAAATTTCCTTGAGTACCTATTCCAGCTAAAAAATTCTCACCAGATGGTTTAGAATAGTTTGGAAACAATTCTAAGTCAAAAATATGGTCAAGTCCATTCCCCCTAACACAAGGAGTGTGCTCATTAACAACAATATTGGATGATTGCTCAAATTGTTGATTATTAATGTTGTAAACTCTATAAGCTTTAGAGCTGGAAGAGTATCCAACAAAGATAGCATCATTTGACTTTTCAGCAAATTTTGCCAAATTGTCTTTTGTGTTAAGTATCGTACACCTACAGCCAAAAGACCTTAGAAGGCCAATGAATGGTGGCCTCTTGTTCCATATCTCATAAGAGGTTTTTCCATATGGCTTAACTACAAGAAATCTATTCTACACATAGCAAGCAGTGCTGACTGCCTCTACCCAGAATGTTAGAGGTAGTTTGGAATTAGCTAACATAGTTCGAGCAGCCTCAATAAGTGTCATGTTCCTCCTTTCAGCAACACCATTTTGTTGAGGAGTTTTGGGAGCACTATATTATCTAGCAATCCCTTTTAAGTTACAAAATGAGTCAAGAATGAAGTTCTTAAACTCAGTCCCTTGAACACTTCTAATTATCTTAACCTTGTGATCAATTTGATTTTCTATTTTAAGAATAAAAGATGTTAGTGTTTCAACAGTTTCATCTTTAGATCTTAAAAAGAATACCCATGTAAATCTTGTAAAATCATCAACAATCACAAGGCAGTATGATTTCCTTCCAATACTCATTATACTTGTGGGACCAAATAGATCCATGTGCAATAAGTATAATGGAGTGGTGATTGAGTTAACAACTTTGGATTTATGAGATGCCCTGTGTTACTTCCCTTTCAGGCATGCAACACAGTTGTCTTTGTAGAAAAATTCCTTTTTAGGCAAATCATGTACCAGGCTATTTTTAGCCAATTTATTCATTGTCTTAAAATTTACATGACACATTCGTTATTTTCATAGTGTTGACTCATCACCATTAGCTTTGGAAAGAAAGCATGATACTTCATCTATTGGGGAAGCATCGTTCATATCTAGCTTGTACATATCCCCTTTCTTGGGAGATCTAAGAAGCACCAATTCTAGAGGAATTGTCATCCCTGGTTTGTGGATAATGCACTCATGTTCTGTGAAAAGCATTTGATGCTTTTGATCACAAAACTAAGAAAACTTAACAGATTGTGTTCAAGCTGTTTGACAAAGTGAACTTTGTCAACTTTTAACTTTCTAATGGATATACTTCCTTTTCCAGAAATATATCCTCCAGCCTCACCTCCAAACTGGACAGGACCTCCATCATATTGTTGAAATTGTTGAAGGAGATATTTGTTTCCTGTCATGGGCCTGGAGCATCCACTGTCCATAATCCAAATATTGTTATTCTTGTCATATGGATGTCTGCAAGACCGTTGAAGGGTATGCAAATAAAACACGACAACACAATGAGGAGAGTTGCTAAGAACACTCAACTGATCAAGCAGTGAAACTGGTTAACCTCTAGTAATGATGCTAAGAACACAAGTAAATATGAGACTGAACAAGATAGCAAAATACACAAGGAGATGGTTTTCAAAATTGCAGTATATTGCCTTCTCAAGTTCTATTACAAATGTTACAAAGCATACTTAGAAAGTTACAAGTACTTGAGATACATATACTACATCCTACAGCCGGTCATACTTTGAAGGCCAGCTGGATACAAATGACTAGACAACAAACAAAATCAAATGTAGAGTCAAAAAGTAGATCGCCTTTTGACTAGTGACTATGACATGTCATAGCTCACATCCTAATATATTACAAAAAGGATAAAGTACATAAAGTATAAAGTTACACACTTAAGACCTCAATGTACAGTTACCAAAAGTATGGACCTTTTCACCAATTTATGAAAGTTGGTGACTTTACAGAGTTGTAGCGGAAAGGGGTCCAGCTTTATGGAAAAGTACATCAGATAAAGCATGTCTTCAAAAGTCTTTGGAAGAAATCTATCTTCAAGTGTAAGCTTCGGAATACTTTTTCTTTAAAGCTTCCGAAGACTTTATCTTTGGCTTCGGAAGATGTTAGTCTTGGCTTCGGAAGATTTCACACTTAGAATATTTTTGATGCTGGTGTGAGACTTCCGAAGCATTCTACTTCAGTACACTTATGCATGCATACAGGAGAGACTTTGGGTGTTTGGGTTGCATCAACCTTTATATTTAATCCTTACAATGTCCCTGCATATAAAATGAGATGATTAGTTTTGATTGGAAACCCAAGCCTTGTTGGTCTTGGGTTCTTCTAATGATAATGACATAATTGAACCAAAAGTTAAGCATGGGGGAATGGATGTCTTTGAAGAAGAGGTTTGGGCTGCAACATCTTTCTTGATCTTCTAATCTATCTTTTGGTTGATCAATGAGGATAAGCCTTTTGAGACTTTTGCAGCATGGCATTCTTCCGAAGCTTCTTTCTTTTTGAAAGAAGCCTTCACCACCTTTTCTTCTGAAGTAGTCTTCTTCTAGAATGGTTTCAAGGGAATTCTTTTGTTCTTTTGATTCTTAACTGCTTTAGCTTTCGAATCTATTTTCCCTTCGGAAGAAGAATGTTCTTCCAAAAGCAACTAATCCTCCATCAATATTTTCCAATTTATGGAGTAGTGACCTATTACCTGTCATGTGAATAGTCACTATCAATGATCCATACATTTTTGTTTGTCTTGAGTTGTTCCTGCCCAAAAGATATGGTTAGTTACATTTAGAAACCCAAGCCTCATTCGTCCTGGTCTTATCAAAAGAAGTTGAAGAAAATGCCACAGTAATAGATCCTATAAGCATGTTTTGAGGATTATTTGTTGATATTGATGGAGAACTTTCAGTCACTTGGTCTTTCTTGGTCTTCCCACCACCTTTGGAAGTTTAAACTTGACTTTCAATACTTCAGAAGTTTTGATGACTGGACATTTGGAAGATCTTATTAACACTGCAGCAGGCTTCAGTACTTCGGAAGTACTCCTTTCTTCCGAGACCAAATTTCTTCCGAACGCAATTTTCCAATTGTCTTCATCTTCATTTTGGAGCTTCCGAGAGGAAAATTTTTTCCTTCCGAAGCTTGAATCTTCTTGAAACTCTTAGAAGTCTCTTTCTTAGTCATATGGAAGTACCTTTAGGATTGTAAGGACAATATTTAGCAAGATGAGAGGTGCTTCCACACATGACACAATCCGTTTTCTTCTTCCCAAGAGCCTTCTTTTATGAACAAGATTGAACTTGATCATTTTCCTTTGCCATCTTCATCTTTGCAGATACTGTGGAAGTTACTTTAGGGTGAGAACTCCCATTGGAGCTGTATGGTTCAGGTTGTGCATCAGCGGTACACAACTGATCAACCTTCTTCCTCCTAGGATAAGTTGGACATAAACTATAACTCCTGGTACTAGAGTTCAAGTTAGTGTCTTCAGTCTTCATCACCTCAAATCCTGCAGAGATAAAAAACTTGTTTCTGCTTAGAATTGAAAGTGATCTTGATCTCGTGAGCCTTTTTTGCCTTTCTTTTGTTTTTCCTAATCAAGTTCTTTCTCATGGACTTAGTCATCCCAACCTTCTTACTCTCCTCAGAAGGATAGTGACCCTTCTTAGAATACTCTTCTTCACTCTTTCAAAGGCATTCTTCATTATCTTTTCTTTATCCTCTTCAGTCATTGGATCTATGATAGGAAGCTCATCTTCACAAGTTCCACACCTAGGAGATCTTATAGACAAGATTATGTATGGAGGAGCTATCTCATAAGATCCCAATCCCTGCTTATTTTCATAACAAACTTTTACATACAAGGATGAGGATATTATGTTCTTGACGGTGTAGGATCGGTTTATGTCACTAAACACTTGGTTTTTCTCTCAAACTCACTTAAAATACACTCAGATAAAGCAGAGTCTCTCTGAGAGTTGATAGTAATATAATAAGTAACAATGAACACAGAAAGATAATTTTCAAGGTACTTGCATATATTGCTTCTCAACTCAAAGTATTACAAGACTCTTACCAGCATATGACATGAGTTACAATGAGAAACTATATATAATACTACCTACAATCGAATATACTTTGATACCACCTGAAATCCTCTAACTAAAGCAAATACTACAAAGCTATAGTTTAAGGTATCTTAGATAATGTCTTATCTATGATATGGTAGTCATGACATGTCCATGACTTACCTTTTGTCACCAACTAAAGTTGGCAACTGTGCTAACTAATAAAGGTAAACAGTGGAATAAAGTATGATCAATTACATGGCTTTTGAGAAAACGCCATGCGGAATATCAGAGGTCTGTAACGGAGTGTCAGAGACACCATACTTATGTCCACTGGTTCATAGTAGTGTCTTCCAAAGGGTAGTTGGCTTCGGAAGAACAACTTGTTCCGTAGCCACTTATACTTCGGAAGAGGCTACTTCTTCCAAGGCTTGAGGACTTCTTCTTTTCTTCATACTTTGGAAGTTGTCTTCTGATCTTTTGTTTTCAGACTTGATCTTCGAAAGTCAACACTTTGACTTCTGAAGTAGAGTTTGTCTTTGGAAGTTGATCTTGCACTTTGTCTTCGGAAGAACTCTATTTCCTTCGGAAGTTCCACACTTAGCTTCGGAAGCCTTTTATTAGATACACCAAAATAGTCTAAGTGATTTGGATTTGGTTGCACCAGCCTTCTTCTTGATCCAATAGATGGTCTGTTCTTCAAGAACACATTTTTCTGTCCTGGCTTTGTTGATCATAAGCTCAGCCTGGCATTCAGTCAACTTGGTTATGAGATCTTTGATCTGAGTCCTATAGTTGGTATGCTCATCTTTAAGAGTTGAAATGGTTTTCTCTAAGTCCTCTATCTTTAGTTTATAATCATTTTCAGCTCTTTTAGAATCATATTATAAGATATTTAAGAATTCAAGATCAGGTCTCATTTCTAAGTTGTAGGACCTGTATCTATTAACTTTAACAATACATTAAGATGTACAGATATGTTCCGATACCGCTACTTCATCATAGTCAGCCATTAATGCTTGGTTTGGAGATGCATCGTCCACCTAAAAGCTCTAGTCAAAGCTTCCTTCTTCAACAGCAACTACAGCTTCCTACTTTGGCTTTCCATTCTAGGTGGCTTTTTCAGTGTAGTTTGGTCTGGCTTGTGCTTGGCCACCATTTTTTCTTGGTGCCTTGCACTCCCTTACAATGTGACCCATTTGGTTACAGTACACTTAACTTTGCTTTTGTCCAGTCCAAACTTCCCACTGGCTGTATTGCTAGGAAACTTCTTACTTGTCCTTTTGTAAAACTTTTTGGCTCTATGAGTGAGAAGAGCCATTTGTCAGGATAGCATATAAGATGATGTTGTGCTTCTATGCTATCCCTTTTAACCACATGGAGGGTTAAACTCAGATGATTGTTGGAGTTACCAAATGAACTTTGCATGTTCATCTCCATCTGGTATCCACTAAGAATACCATACAACTCTGTCAGAGTAAGAGTCTTAAGATTCTCAGTTCTTTTCATAACAACATAGTAATGTTTCCATTGTCTAGGAAGAGAGGACATGAACTTCCTTACAATGTCCCTGTTCTCAAGAGTCACTCCAACATCCATTAGAGTGTCCACAATCTCAACATACCAAAAGTATTGTTGAGTCATGGTCTCACCTGTTTTGAAGGTGAAGTTCTCAAACTACTACTTTAGGAGATCCTTCTTGTTCTCATTGGCTTCATTTGACCCCTCATAGATTAGCTTCAATGCATCCCATAGCTGTTTAGCTATTTTGCACTTCTTGAAGCCTCTATATATGGAGTTTGGCAAAGCAGTTTGAAGGGCTGTCATGGCTTTCTGATCAATCTCAACTCTTATCCTGTCTTCATCAGAATAATCAGCCACAGCCTTTGGAATCATACAACCTCCAGCAGCAGTTAAAGAGGTACTTGGTATGTAAGACCCTGAGACAACAGATTCCCACATCCTGGAGTCTTTTGACTTGATTAACCCTTACATCTATTGGCACCAAGTGTAAAAGTCTTTAGGAGTGATCAGTGAAGACTTTGTCATGGTTCCAGTTTCCATATCACCTTTAGTGATAGCTACCATTTGAGATGTTAAGTAGTTTGTGTCTAAGAGATCTTAAAATGGTGAGATCTTACAATCAAGAACCTGTAAAGCTCTAATACCAATTGTAGGACCGTTTAGAAGGATTGGTCATTTACAACACAAGCACACAATGAGGAGAGTGATGTTAGAACACTTAACATATCAAAAAAGGAACTGATAACCTGCTAGAATGATTCTAAGAACACAAGTAAATATGAGATAGAACCAAGAACAAACAACATAGATAAATGATTTCAAGAATGTCGTATATTGCTCTCAAATTCTTTTACAAGTGTTAAGCATATCTTAAAGTTACAAGGACCTGAGATACTTTATACTACATCCTACAGCCGGCCATACTTAGAAAGCTAGCTGAAACCATTTGAACTACACAACAAAATCAAATGTAGAGTTAAAAGTCAGATTGTGTTTTGACTAGTGATTATGACATGCCATAGCTTACAGCTTGATATATACGAAAAGGATAAAAGTACACAAAGTAAAAAGCATAGACTCGAGACCTCAATGTACAGTTTACCAAAAGCATGGACCTTTTCACCAACTAGTGAAGGTTGGTGAGTCAACAGAGTTGCAGCGGAAAGTGGTCCATCTTTATGGTAAAGTACATCAGATAAAGCATGTAATCAAAAGTCTTCGGAAGATAATCTGTCTTCACTTCTTTGCTTTGTAAGACTTTGTCTCTAAAGCTTCGGAAGACTTCACTTTAACCTTCAGAAGATGGTGGTCTTGCCTTTAGAAAATTTTACACTTAGAATATTTTCTAGTGCATGGTGTAAAACTTCTAAAGCATTTCTCCTTCTCCACTTCAGTGCATGCATGCAGGAAGACTTTGGATGTTTTAGGTGCATCAGCCTTTATATAAACCTTACAAGCAGGAATCCTAGTTATGCTACAATTATCTCCTAATAGCTAATAGCACTGATCCCTACAATAGTTTCCCAAATGAGTAACAAATTGGCAAATGGAGGAAATGGTGGTGGTGAAGAAGTTAATGGTGGTGGTGGTCCAGGAGGAGGTGGATCCATAAAAGGATATGGAAATGGGTGCATTTATAAAAAGTTCATGGCATGAAAGACGAAGGAGTTTTATGGTAAAGGAGGGGCTAAATATTGATAAGATAGATCGAAATGATGGAGATGGTTATTGATATAAACAACTATTTAGAAAAGCAAAGATTAAGTATGTGACATGCTCTATGAAAGGTAAGGTGCCAACTTCGTAGAAAACTCAATGCAAGGTGTTAACTTGGTGACTCAATCAAATGCAAAAATTAGAGCATGAATTCTAGAGTATCAAAAGGTATATTTGGGGTTAGTTCCAGAGATCCATTGTATTGAGACATATGTCCCTAGTTTATGTGCTTAATATAAAAGTCTGTCATGTCTTACACATATGTAATGAACGGGTTAAATGAAATATAATATGTGGTTAATGTTTATAATGTTTAATATTTCATAGTATTATTGTGTGTTAAAGTATAATGAACTTACTATATAGGTTTGAGGTTGTTGTGCATAGTTCTTAGTCAATAATGATTGAGAAATGTTTTCTAACTTAGTCGTATGAGTCTTCATGCGAATGGACCATGCTTATGGACCATACGCATGAATATCTCATGTTGATGGACCAGTCGCATGACTGAACCAGGAGACTAGATCAGTCGCACGATTGAGACATAAGATTGAATCAGTCGCACGACTGAACCTGGTCGTGCATATGGATCAATCGCATGATTTAGTCGCACAGTCGTACGATTGGAAACCCATAACCTATAAATACCACCTAATTCGTGGAAAAACAGAACACATGAAACACTTGAGAAACACTTAATACTCTTACGAACCCTAGCCGTTTAGAACGTCCAAGGAAGCCTGTCCAGCTTCATAGATCAATCCTGATCGATCTCTACTCGTTCATAACATTTAGTTTCAATCTTAAATCGATCGGGTAATTGTTCTCACTGATTGGATCGCCAATCAAATAGGATTTCACACTATTTGATTCGGTATAAACGCTGAATCTGTTAGTATTCCATACGTACACGGTCCTGACAAGTGATATCAGAGCTTTGGCTCTTGATTTTGCGTTTGATTCAACTAGAATTGTGTCAAACCTCATGTTATAACTCAAAAGAGTCATCTTTTTGGGTCCACATGTGTTTTCCAACATTTACAGGCATTCAAGTTGAAGTTTTTCGGTATACGGCAGATTAGGGTTTCTGGGTAAATCATAATTCATGTCAAAGTGTCAAAATTGGAAAATTTTCAAACACAACAGGATTTAGTCACACGAATAGCTCATTTGTACGATTGAGTCATCCACGTTGTCCATGCGTACGACTGAGCCATCCACATTGTTTATTCGCACGACTGAGCCATCCACATTTGTTCATTCGTACGACTGAGTCATCCGCATTGGCCATCCACATTGTCCAATCGCATGAATGAGTCATCCGCATTGGTTATCTGCATTTATCCATTCACACAACTGAGTCATCCGCATTGACTCATCCGCATTTGTCCAATTGCACGAGTGACTCATCTGCATTTGTCCAATCGCATGATTGACTCATCCGCATTTTTCCAATCGCATGATTGACTCATCCGCATTTGTCCAATCGCATGATTGACTCATCCGCATTTGTCCATTCGCACGAGTGAACCAGTCTTGTTCTAAAGTTCAAAGTTTTTACAAATGGAAGATCAATTCACTGCCTTTACTACCGGAAGGGACTCTCGCATCCAGAACCTTCTGCTTCTGGAAAATGAAATTAGGAATCATAATAAACCACCAAAGCTTATAATGTTAGATGATTATCCACAATGGAAGAAGAGGTTCGAGATCTATCGAAATGGAGTTGATCCCAATCTTTGGGCATCCATTGAGGCAGGTTATACTATGCTAGGCGGTGCTGATGGAGTAAAGCTGACTCTGGGAGGAATGAATGACAGTCAGAAGGTTAAGTACAATGTAGAAAAGAAAGTGTATGCCCTGTTGACTTAGTCGATACCGAAAGACAACTTTCATCAATTCTCTGAGAACAAGTAGGCGAAAAAGTTATGGGAAGCATTGGAAAAGAGATATGATGGGAATGCAACGTTAAAGGCTCTGAAGGCTAAGGCTCTCAAGAAGGAATTTTATAACTTCTCTTCGATAGGAAGGAGAGCATGGATGACATCATTGACAGGTTCTACCATCTGATGAGTGAGCTGCCCACTCATGGTGTAACAACGTCAATGGATGATAAAGTGTCAAGTTTTGCAGACGGTTTGCCAGAGAAATGGGATTCGTTTGTGTCTAATCTTAGACAGAATGATATTCTTGCAAAGTTAGACACAAATGACTTCATCCTGAAATTAAGAGAAGAGGAACTGAGAATGAAGTATAGGTCACAGAAAAGATCCTACGATTAGAATCCTTCACTTGACAACTCTTTCCCCACTCCAACTAGTTTAGGAGCACCACTGCAAACAGCATTTGTGTCCAGTTCCACGGCTCCTACTCAATCCACTGCTTCAGGACAAGAAACGTCTGGGTCATCATTGACTCAATACATAGTGCCTGAAGCCAACACTACGAAATTAAAGACTGAGAATCTTAGTAATGTCACAGTGGAGGTTGCCAAGGAGCACATGGATCTTCTTGCAGCTGTTGTTCAATTGTATGATGGTCTAGTTGCTGGGAAGATCGGAAATTGTCATCTTGTAGATGAAGACTATGAGCAGGTTGACGAGAACAAGCTGGGAAGGATGGATATCACGTGGGCTCTTGCAAGTGCAGTTAGACGAGCAAAAAAGTTCATTAAGAAGACGGAGCAGAATTTAGTAGCCACAAAGGAGACAACGTTTGGCTTTGACAAAACCAAAGTAACTTGCTTTAATTGTGGTGAAAAAAGGCATTTTAAATGTGAATGTGTAAAGCCCAAGAAAATAGAAAATGGAAATCCATTTTCCACTTTCAACCATCAAGACAAACCCACGAGTGGAGCTACCTCTTCAAGCAAAGAGACAAAGGCCTTGACTGCTCAAGGTGATGAAGGGCAAGATTGGACCTTCCGTTTTGTGTCTCCGGGTGAATCAAACATTGCCAGTATTGAGGGACTGGATGATGGTTCTGCGAGTGAAGGTGAGATCACAGTTGAGCAAGTAACGTCAGATACTAAAGAAGCTGTGAACGTGGTACATCACTTGGCTGAGGAAGAGCTCAGAGCAACAAGTTCAGAATCTCCAGCATGCGAAGAGTCTAACTCTGCATTGACGGTTGATTCAACCGAATCCTCACAAGTAAGTACTAAAGACCAACTATTTGAAAAACATGCTTGTGATGAATGTAATAAATTTAAGGAAAGCATAGATCTGAAATTTGCTAGGTTATTAGACCATAATGATAACTTAGTAAATGATCTACAACTATGCACTAAAGCTAATCGTATATTAAAACAAAATGAATGCAGTTACAAAGAAAAAATAGAACTTTTGGGTAAACAACTAAGGGAAACCGAGGTTGTTGCTTTCAATCAAGCAAATGATATAAAGTTTTATTTAAATACTTGGAAGAAACAAAGAAAGAAAAAGTAGTTTTAGAAGTCGAAGTTAACTCCTTAAAACAAAAACTGCACAGTTGGACTAGTTCTTCTCACATAGTTCAACACTTAGTGAAAGCACGAAATAATGGGGAAGGGTTGGGTTACAAGGTAGTTCCACCATCACATGAGATCCTGTTGAATGCTAAATGTAGACCTATAGATAACAACTTAGTAAAGGATCATGTGGTGTCCACTTCTCTAGATAGTGATCCCGATTTGAGAAGTAAACCTATGACGGAAAGCACTAAACAGAAGGAGTCTACCTTGGAATCAAAAGGAAAGATGCCTATTGTTAATTTGGATAATAAAATTGAAAAGGTTAATGTAAGGTCAGGTTCACACATGTCTTCTTTGAACCCAAAATGACTAAACCAGTTAACCAAATCCGTGTTACACGTCAAAGTCCAAATAAACTAAAGGCTAAAGATGTTAAAAATGTTCAAATAATTAATATTGTTAAAGAAGCAGAAACATCTAAATAAGAAGTGACTAAACCTAACCAAACTCGTGTCATACCTATATCACATTCAACCCCACATAAATAGTTTCCTCAACATGTAGAAGGGAGATCATGCTACACTTGTAGAAAGAGAGGACATATTTCTTCTAATTGTCCTTATTATCAGACTCCCAGAAAGAAAATTGAACTTTATGATACTAAACAAAGTTCTTCTAAAAGGAGTTCTATTACTCCTCCGAAAAGAACTAATGAACCTAAAGTTCAAACTATAAGTCAGTCGTCTGTTTATCACAAACAGGCCTTACACAAAATTGGCTTACGGAAAGAAAAGTCAAGTAAATTGTCTGATATTAAGAACAATAAGAAGAACGATATGCCCTCATCCTCAAGTGGATAGTGGGTTGGGTTTATGATGTGTGATTCCTCTGGGTCACTCAAGCCAGTTAAGGCTTGGGTCCTAAACCTAAACTAATAATTTCCTTTGAATGTGCAGGGTGTCTCCTATAGTGCTATCACAAATACCTGGATTGTTGATAGTGGGGCATCTAGGCACATGACCAGGAACTTGTCTCTCATTTTCAATGTCAAACAAATTAAAGGAGGACATGTATCATTTGCTAGGAATAAAGGAGGATATATCACTGCTCAGAGCGAAGTGGGAAACCAGAAAGTCAAGTTTGATAAGGTCAACTACGTTCAACAACTACAGAACAACTTGCTTTCAATCTCCCAAATCTGTGACAAGGGCTTCAAAGTTGTGTTTGACAACAAGAAGTGATACGTGCTGAAAAAGGTTTACGTTATCCTGGAGGACAAAGTCATAATGTCAGCTTCAAGATATAACGATTTATATGTGTTGGATCTATCGAAAGCCTCCACAACTAATCAGAAAGTTCAATGCTTCTTGTCAAAGGCAACAGAGAGGGACTCCATCTCCTGGCATAGGAGAATGGGACACATAAATCCACGGAAGATAAATCACTTATAACATAATGATCTAGTGAATGGAGTGAATGTCAAGAACTTCCATCTTCTGGATTTTTGCATAGCATGTAAGAAAGGCAAACAGACCAAGAAGTCTCACAAGGCAAAGAAAGTTAATTCCATTGACCTACCTCTCGAGCTTCCACACATGGATCTGTTTGGTCCCGTTAGCACTAGAAGTATTACTGGTGATTTGTACTACTATGTAGTTACAGATGATTACTCAAGATTTTCTTGGGTGATGTTTCTGAAATCCAAATCAGAGACATTTGAATCATTCAAACAGCTGGTAACTACTTTGGAATCACTCTAGCTGAAAGTTCGACAGATTCGATCAGACAACGGCACAGAGTTCAAGAACCCGTGGATGGAGGCATTCTGTAAGAAAAAGGGATTGTACATCAATTTACGTCTGCCTACACCCCATAGATGAATGGAGTTGCAAAGCCAAAGAATCGGAGCTTGATAGAGACAGCAAGAATGATGCTAGCCGACTCGAAACTGCCTATCCAATTTTGGAACGAGGTACTGGCCAATGCATGTTACACCCTTAATCGAGTCTTGGTGGTCAAACGTCATAGTAAAACATGTTATGAGTTGCTTCAGTGACGTAAACCTAATCCGGAGTATCTCGAACCATTTGGTGCACCATGTACGCTGCTGAAGAAAACTCAGTCTGAGAAATTTAGTGAGAAGGCTGAAGAATGGATCTTTCTTGGATACAATATACTGAACAAGAGAGTTTATAACAACTCAACGGGTCAAGTAGAAGTGTGATGCAATGTTGATGTTCAGAGATACACCACCCCCTGCAAGAAAGGGACCTTTATTCTTCTTCGAGATGGATTTTTTAAGTCCTTAAATATACCTATCTCCCTTCCTAATGATGAGTTAACGACCAGAATGATGTCCGATGTCCTAGACACACCGCCACTAGACTGGACAGCATGAACTCCACAAGGTGAATCTTCTAATTCTTTAGGGGAGCACTTGATGTAAGCGATTCCTCCTCTGATGATGAAGAAGTGGAGACTGAACAGATGGACCAGGAGGAACAGATTCCTACCAATGAAAGTACACAAGCATCAAATCCTGATGCCTCTGACATTTCGGAACCTCACACTCCAACAGCTACAGATCCTGAACCTAAGTTCAACAATCTGGATAATGAGGTGGTTGTTCCAACAACTCCCGGATGTCGGCTAAATGTTTATCATCCCTTGGACAATGTCATTGGGGATGTTAAATCGGGACTACAGACCAAAAATCAGCTATACATAGCTAATTATGCCTCGGTAATGGAAAAGGGATATCTTCATGATGGAGCATATCAATGTTTTGTATCTCAATTTGAGCCAAAATACGTTAGTGAAGCGTAAACGATGAGGCATGGGTCAGTGCAATGCAAGAAGAACTTCTACAGTTCAAGAAGTTAGGAGTGTGGACCCTTGTAGACAAACCAAAAGGTGCTAAGGTGATTGGCACTAAATGGGTACTGAAATGCAAGAAAGATGACCAAGGGGTAATAATCAGGAATAAGGCCCGACTTGTAGTTCAAGGATTTTGATAAGTCGAAGGCATAGATTACAATGAAGTGTTTGCACCAGTGGCAAGGATGGAAGCAATATGTATATTTCTAGCTTATGCATCCTACATGAAGATCAAAGTCTATCAACTAGATGTCAAGAGTGAGTTCCTTCATGGTGAAATCTGTGAGACAGTGTATGTCAGTCAATCTGAAGGATTTGAAGATCCTTATCATCAGGACAGGTTTACAAGCTGGATAAGGCTCTCTACGAGCTCCATTAAGCCCCTCGAGCATGGTATAAGAAACTCTCAACTCATCTGGTGAAACACGGTTTTTGCATAGGAGTTATTGATTGTACACCGTTTATCAAAGCAAGAGATGGCGACTTACTGCTGGTACAGATTTATGTTGATGACATAATCTTCGGTTCCAAAAACGAAAAGTTATGTAGACAATTTGAATCTGTAATGAAAGCAAAATTTGAGATGAGTGCCATGGGAGAGATGAAGTTCTTTCTCGGGTTACAGGTGGATTAGACACCAAATGGAATATTTCTACATCAGACCAAGTATGTAGGTGATATCCTCAGTCGGTTCGATATGGAGAATGCTTCTACAGCTGGAACTCCACTTGCTACAAATCATGACGTGGCACCCAACGAAAATGGTGATCTGGTTGATGCCACTATGTACAGAGGAATGATCGGATCTCTCATGTACCTCACAGCCTCACAACCTGATATCATGTACGCGACGTTGTTCCAAATATCAGGCGAAACCAAAAGTCGACCATCTCATAGCCGTTAAAAGGATTTTTCGTGATCTGAAGGGTACTCCAACACTCGGGTTGTGGTATCCTCATGACAATGACTTTGAGCTTACAGCGTACAGTGACTCGGATTATGGTGGTTGCAAAATGAATTACAAGTCAACATCAGCAGAATGTCAGTTCTTTGCTAGACGGTTAGTCATTTGGCAGTGTAAGAGCAGACCTCTTTTGCTCTGTCAATATGTGAAGCTGAATAAGTTGTTGCTGTAAGTTGTCGTTCACAAATCATCTAGATTCAATAGCAAATACGCGACTACTGTTTGCAATTTTCTAACACTCCTATTTTTGTTGATAATTCTGCTGCAATAGTCATAACAAAAAATCAGGTCCAACATCCTAAAACTAAACACATCGGTATTAAATATCACTTTATACGTGACTATTTTGAAAAGCACTTAATTATGTGGTTAAAATAAATACGGATTTTCAACGCGCCGACCTCTACACTAAAGCATTTGATAAACCTAGGTTTTTATATCTGTTAGAGGTCAATGGCGTAAAAAAGAAATGTGAAGTGATTCCAGAAAATGAAAATTCGTAGTCTGACTTGTGTAGTTAATTTTTTTTTTATTTTATTTTATTTTACTTATTTTTCTGTCTATAAAAAATTCAAAAACACAAAAATATTTCAGTTTTAGAATTTTAGGGGGAGAACAGGTTAAATTAGTATTGAATTCGTCAGTATTAATGACTTAAAAAAATAATGGAGGAGAACAGCTTAGCTAAAAGAAATGAAATCAAATCTGTGATTCTGATTCAACGTTTATGAAAAATGATAGTACACAGGGAACAGATTGTTTGGGACTTTAAAAGATTTTAAATGATTAGGATGCAAAATTCAAAGTATAAGTCTGACAAGTCTAAGCAAAATAAAAAGAAAAATGATAGTAAAACTAGTATGCTACTGAGGTAACATAAAGAAAGTAGACCTAGAGATTGCTAGTTCATTATATGATGTGTCGGTAGATTCATCACAATAGATGAGAAGACCTCATTGGTGGTTTAAAATTCAAACTAAGTTGTTCAACTTGCTGTGGGTTCCCATCTTATCCCTGGCTAACACAATCAACGCAATTCCAATAAGGGGTGAAGAGCAAAATAAATGCCACAAATGTGTGCGGACAACCGTAAAAATGAGCGAAGCACATGGAAAAATGCTAAATGCAATCAAACTAATAACTTATGTTGCTGGTGTGTTATGTGCAAAAAGAAAAATAAATGCTCTAACAAGAAGATAGGTTGTGTGCCTCTCTGCTGTGCAGTGGCACTGACCTGAGGATAAACATAACCTAAATATTCTAGAATTCATTGTAGTTTGCGCCTCTCTTCTGTGTGGTGGCACTGACCTGAGGCTTGGCATCTCTTTGAAAGCTCATAGAATAGTTTCCTCTTGTCAAATACCCGTAGACCACTCAAAAATCTCCTAAGGCATGTTGATTACCGTATAAGTGTGGGATCCACAAATGCTTGTTGAAATAATTAAACCGTAACTCATCACCAATGTGTATCAAAAATCTGTGTATGCATATAAAAGGACAAGTATACTAACAATCATCATGAGCTGCAGTTCTTGAAAGTCAAAATCATTGTGTGCGTCTTATAGCTCTAGTATGATTTCCTAAATTTGTTATTGACTCTTGATCAAAACAAGAATCTAGCATCAAAATGGTTTATTAAAATGTCCCAAATGACTCTGATATACCTGTATGATTCCATAATGAATCATGCCAGAAATGATAAAATAGACTTGAAGATGTGCTGTCCGGGAAGTAAAATTGGTTAGAAGTACTCTAATAGGTTTAAATCCATCTCCAATCAAAATACAAAAATATATCTTGTTTTGTCTTTAAATTTCAAGTTGTTATTAATTTTTAGTTATTTGTTAGGTAAAAGTTAGACTATACATCTGGATTCAATCTATGAATCACTCACTAAAAGGGGTCACGTCTGAGGTGACCAATCGGGTTTTTGAAATTAAAAGGATCACATATGAGGTGATCAAACAGTTTTTCAATTGAAAAGGTCATGTCTGAGATGATCATCGGTCATAACGTCTTATCAATAGTTAAATGTGTATGTTTGAATGTGAAAGAGGTCAAACTCATAAGTATGGACCAATCGCACGATTGGACCATAAGTATGGGCCAATCGCACGATTGGACCATAAGTATAGACCAGTCACATGATTGGATCACAAGTATGAGCCAATCGCACGATTGACCCATACGCATGAGTCCAGTCACACGACTAAACCCTAGTCGCACGACTGAATTTTAACTTAGTATAAATAGCCGGGAGTTGTTTCGCAAGGAGTCTCATCACCCCTCAATCGCCCTTAGTCACTCGAAAGTACCGAGACTCTGCCCAAATTTTGTTTGATTGATTTAGCATCTTGATTGTGTTACTAACTGATCCATTGTTCATCTACAGGTACTTAGTGACTGAAATCGAACAAAATACTCAGTGAAATAAAACCCTAACTGATCAAATTGGTTAAAATCAAGAAATCAGTAAAACCCTTCAAACATACCACTTAAATGGGCATAATTGTTAAAATGCAGGACATAAAGTGATAGTTAGGGTCCCTAGGAATCTAATGAGTCTAAACACAACGTTTAACATCAAGTTTTGACCTAGATTCAAGGTTAGAGTGTCGAACAGAGAGTTATGCGAATAGACACTCCGAATGAACTTCAATCGCACGATTGAGCTGGGCGTATGACTCAATCGCATGAATGAACCAGGCGTATGAGTTCAGTCGCACGATTGACTCAACCGCATGGCCTAACACATGACTAAGTTCAGTCGCAAGCTCAATCGCACGACTAAACTCAGTCGCATGCTAAATCGTACGACTGAACTCAGTCATATGGTTCAATCGCACGATTGAACCAGACTGATCTCAAAACAGTTTAATTTCAAATGTCTTCTGTTATGCACAAATCTAACGTATATGTGTCTTGTGTTATAGAAACATGGCTGATAGGTGGACTATCAACACCAAGCATAACATCTGTGCTCACTTGGATGCGACTACTCGGAACGCTACCGAGTTTGCTGGGATTATTGCTCTTCTGAGGAGGTCTAGGATCTACAAATCTATCTCTGCTCCTTGCACACCCTACCGGTCTCTACAGCAGCCCTTTTGGGAAGGTTTTTCGTTGACAGATCTGCTGAGCCTTACTGTATATGAAGCTCCACTTTTGGTCAAGAGATCAAAGTTACTTCAGCTGATCTAAGACGGGTACTGGATCTGGGTGATGATGATGCCCACCCGACCAAGTTACATCCTCTGACAGTAAGGGGCTGTTTTCTACGGATGAAGTACATTGGGGACATCAACTCAGGTGTGCTCAACAAAAGCAACATGTGTCCCCAGTTCAAGTACCTGGCCCATGTCATTTTGAAGTACATCGCATCAAGGAGAGGAGGATTTGATGATTTATCTCACCAAATCTAGAATGCATACGTTGCATTGGTGCTGAACCATCCTTTCAGCTTCTCCAACATGATTTTCTCTTACTTGATAGAGAACCTAGAGGCTAAGGGAAAGGAGGCTTTTTTGCATGTACCCTCAGTTTTTATAGCTTATTATTGATAAGAAGCTCCCATCTCTGCCAAAGGAGAAAGAAGATGCAGTGATACTCGAGGTGATGGATGATACCACCTTGGGTAGGATGAAGGTATACAGGGGGGAAGCAGGTGAAACACCCAGGAGATTGTTCGGGCACTTGCCCAGTGCTGATTATGTGGCGCCTTCTCACAAGAAGTGGCGTCATGATGAGAGTGACTTAGAAGTCGAGCCGATTGAGCTACCCACTGCTGATACAAACGACGATGACGACGACCATGGTGATGGTCAAGGCGGTGAGGCTCCTGGTGGATCCGAGCAGGCTCCAAGCCACCCTAAATTTGAGGAAGATGAAGATGATGAGTCAGATGAGGAGCCTCTCATGAGGACTGTTGGCAGTAGGGCTGTGGCCACCGAGAGAGGTAAAGTGGCGGTTAGTGGATGCCAGGCTGGGTCAAAGGGTGGTGCTACAGATTACACTGATCCTCCTTACACCCCAGACCAGCCACTCGGCTCAGGGGGAGCCTCTATCTCCAAGGGCTCAAGGAAGAAAAGGATGGCCCAACCCCACGGGAAGAAGAACAAGAGGCAGAGGATCACCCTAATCACTACTCCCACCACCACTACCACAGCTACCACCACAACCACACCTCTGATCTCCAACCCCATAGCTACTACTACCACCACCACTCCATCCACTACTACACCACCTACCACCACTACTACCACCACTCCTCCCACTACTACTATCTCCCATCCCACCACCACTACCACAGCCACTCCACCACATCCCACACACATTCCACCTCCTATATACACCACATCTACCACCACTAGTCACCAAGCCGGCCCGTCCACTCACACTCACTTCATGGCTGAACCCACTCTACCCCACATCAGGCTAGAGGAATAGCTGGCCAACCTCAACCGTATTGTTCTAAAGCTGCTAGCTACTGATGAGCAAAGAGGTGCATAGCATAACCAGCTAATGGAGGTGAATGCAGCTCAAGCTCAGGAGATCAAGGAGCTCAGTGAGAAGAGTGACCTCTATAAGAGAGCTCTAAGCCAAGCCCACCAAGCACTTACAAGTAAAAATGAGCTGGTGTTAGCGTCAGTAAAGAAGATTGAGGAGCTGGAAAAGAAAAATAAGAAGATTATGCTAAATCTGAAAGGGTCAAAGAGTGAGCTTTGAGGATCAAGGACGGTGATGGTGATGATGAAGATGATGATGAGGAGGAGGAGGAAGATAGTAGTGAAGAAGATGATGAGGAGGGAGGACCGAGCCAAAAGGATCACGATGAGGATGATGATCAGGAAGGTGATACATCAGCATCAGCCTCTCCTCAAGGTCAAGAGAGGCGGACCAAACAAAGTCAAGACAAAGGAGCCTCCTCCTCCGCTCCTCCTGCAGAAGAATCAAGGGAGCAAGACAAAAGTAATCATTAGATGTTTATGTATTTAAAACTTTTGTACTTGAATTATGTTACATTAATGTAATTATTGATCACTTATGTCTGTTTATGTCTTAATGTTTTATAAAATGACTTATGTGTGATGTGCTAAATGTCTAATCAAGCAGATAAAACTCCATAGCAGGATGAATATGATGTTGCTCCCCTTTAGCAAATCAAGTCTCAATTCACTATGATTCTTGATTTGCAAGGGATCGTTAGAAGGTCAGTGAGCTATACTCCCGAAGAAGGAGAAATTATACATGATCTGATTGACGAGCAACTTGCTGAGATGTTCAGACTGAATCCTAATGAAATTGTCAAAGATGCTCCATAGGTAGATGTTATAAGTGATGATGAGCTGAAAGATGTTGATGAAATAGAGATAGAGGATGTCACTTCTGAACACTATCCAGAGTACACTAACCGCGAGGGAAATATGATACCCAACTTGGGTGATACTTTCGGCAGTGCTACATTTGAGAAGCTGGATGAAATGGAGAAGGAAAAGGAAAAAGATGAAAACCAAGCCCAAGCCTCAGATGAAAATATTGATATCAAGAAGGCTGAATGGGCAGCGTGTTTTGCTGAAATAAGAGCCCAGCGCACGACTCCAAAGCAAAATGGCTACACCAAACTCTACAAAGTCAAGAAACATCAAAAGGTGTTGGGAAAAATCATTGCGTGGGCCTATTTTGAGGACTTAAATGTAAATGCCATAAAGAGAGAGAAGGGGATTGAGTACTTCAAATATCCACATGATCTGAAGACTCTTCCTGGTTTTGAGCTCAACCGAATGGCGTGCTTAGATCTGCTATATGCTAATCCAAGGTGGGTAAACTTTAGACCTCAACAACCGAATAGGTACATCTGTAGGTCTGAAGTGGATCCTATATCTGGGAAGCCAAAAGTACCGCTGAAATGGAGTCCCCCACGCACAATCAAAAGTACTACTGAAGTAGAGTCCCCTACGCATAATGTCAAAGATTCCCTTACGGGAAATGCCTCAGGACTTCACTCCACATTTCAAATGGTGGTATTATGACTGGAGGACAAGAGAAGCGGTCATAGTTCTGAACAAAGAGGGCAAAATGGAAACTATTAGGGTATTTGACCCAATGTGGCTTACCAACTTGTCAGCTAAAGATGTCTACACGCTATACAAGTGGCCACTGTTCTATGATACACAAGATATTGTACAAGCCCTCCAATTCCAAAATGTGATACGACTTTGTTTTGCGTTTGAAATACACGCAGGAGTCACAAGAGATGAGAAGTACAAGAAGTTTGAAGAGCATATGAAGGATGTCAAAAAATAGAGTAAACTAGGTCCAGGGGGAGTTTGTTGATACATATGTCCCTAGTTTATGTGCTTAATGTAAAGTATGTCATGTCTTACACATATGTAATGAATGGGTTAATAAAATATAATATGTGGTTGATATTTATAATGTTTAATATTTCATAGTATTATTGTGTGTTAAGTATAATGAACTTACTATATAGGTTTGAGGTTGGTGTGCATAGTTCTTAGTCAATAATGATTGAGAAATGTGTTCTAACTTAATCGTATGAGTCTTCATGTGAATGGACCATGCTTATGGACCATACGCATGAATACCTCATGTTGATTGACCAGTCGCATGACTAAACCAGGAGACTAGATCTGTCGCATGATTGAGACATAAGATTGACTCAATCGCACGACTGAACCTTCAATCGTGCATATGGATCAATCGCATGATTCAGTCGCATGACTGAACCATGCTAATGGTTTAGTCATACGATTGGAAACCCATAACCTATAAATACCACCTTATTCATGGAAAAACAGAACACTTGAGAAACACTTGATACTCTTACGAACCTTAGCCGTCTAGAACGTCCAAGGAAGCCTGTCCAACTTCATAGATCAATCCTGATCGATCTCTACTCATTCAAAACGTTTAGTTTCAATCTTAAAACGATCGGGTAATTTTTCTCACTTATTGGATCGCCAATCAAATAGGATTCCGCACTATTTGATTCGGTATAAACGTAGAATCTGTTAGTATTTCGTACGTACACGATCCTGGCACATTGGATGGTTATAATGACTACATTTCCTACAAATCAAAGTGCTATTCTAACATGGGGTATGTGAATGGATGAGATGGTAAGGATAAGAGTTTTGACTAAGTATGACGAGAAAAGAAAGGAGTTCAGGGAATCTAGTAAGCAAGCAAGTAGAAAATTTAAAAAGAAAGTAAATGTAGTAAAGAATTATACAGCAATGGAAACTTGTATGAAAGATTATATTGGTCCACTACCCAAATACACTAGGTGTAGTTAACATTATCTTACATCAACAAAATTTTTGGTATGTTCTAATAGCGTACAACTAGGAAACTTGATCAAAAACTATAGGGTGGTGGCTATTCAAGTGATACCGATGAACATAGTTAACCCAACAAGATTTGTTATGAATGTGGGGGTTCCAATAATTTTGGTTTTGTGCGTCCTTGGTTGAATAGGGCATTGGGAGAAGTTGGAAATAACCAAATCAAGAGTTAGCTATTGGTTAGAACTAAGTGCAAGGAAATAATGTAAATTAGACATGTAGTCGAGCATTTATTATCAAAGCATATGATGTCAGCCAAGATCCAAATGTCGTTATGAGTACATTCCTTTTAAACAATTTTTTACTCCCATTCTATTTGATACTAGTGTTGATAATAGTTATATTCCATTATGTTTGTAACACATGATATTACCTTTAGTAGTTATGGGGATAGATTGATTGTCAAAACTTACAGCTGAATTGTTTTTTGTGAAAAGGTTGTCCTTATGTCCTTGTAAAATAGTGAGAACTTGAGACTTATATATTGTATGAATTTGAGAAAAATAAACTAGAAGACAATCTTATTGAGCCCTCTGCCCCACTCATCTAACCAGTTCATGTTGTTCACCGATTAGACCATTAGAGCGATTTAGTTGATACAAGGGTGCGCTTGAAGTCGGGGTGTGCTCATTTAGGATTTCCTTAATGTCTTCATAGAGAACTTAATAGGGTTACCCCTTACATGAAAAGGTTCCTTGGGATTCGTGTCATCACCACCCTTAATATGTTGAGTGTCGCTAGATTCATGGTAGTGTTATTGGATAAACCACTCACTGATTTCAACCCAAAATTCCAAATTTTACATCCAAATCATGTGTATATCTTCCATGAAGCTAAAACTATGGTTTCTACTTGAAACTCTAAACTTGTTACTTCAAATCTACATATTTTGATATGTTAAAATTCTACCTCCCTTATAAAGGTTTCATCTTGAAACCTATTACGAGTTATAAAGAAGATGGTACAACTCTTTCATTTATCCTAAGACATCTAGGTGGATGTTGACCTTCTTTATGTTTCAATTGAACCATTACTTGCTTTATTACTTTTTTATTAACCATCTTCTAATCGGCTATCAATTCTTACACATAGGTTGAATTTTAATCTATTATTACATCAACGAGTTGTACATGCGTAAGTGCGACACATAGAAGTGGAATGGAAAGGATTCCACTCAATTCCTCTAGTAGTTCTAATCAGTCTTCAATATGGTCGTGATATTACATGGTATGATATATCTCGGACTTAACCTTTCTCCTTAATTGAAATATCATTACTTCTTATAATGAAAATACTCTTAACATTACCTCTTTTCCACCTTGGAACTCTATCGATTATCATCGTTTATCGGTATATGACTTTTGTCTATTCTTGGCCACTTTTATATAAGCTTTGATCTTTACTATTTTTTTTATCACGTGACGTCTTTTTTCTGTCCGCTGTCACCCCAACAAACATGTGTGCTACACCTTTTCTTGTACAAAATCAAATATGAAATAATGACTTTATTCTAATTAAGAGTTTTAGTACTAGTCCTTTTAGCATGAGACTCAACACTTAGATTCATAGTATCACCAACCTATGACCCCCCTTAAACTTAACCTTTATATTTAGCAGTGTCTGAGATCATTTGAGTTGTGGTGTCGGTGTCATGAACTTGTTATGCATATGTGTTAATAGATCATTGATAGTTTGATCATAAAGTGCACTTGGTTCTCCGGTCATCGTGATATGCTAATTAGGCTATGTCATGTTGTAGTAGTCAGTACCAACATCAAGATCTCTCGGGTCTGTATTAGTATGAAAACCCAAGGAAGATGGCATGTTGAAGCTAAGTGTCGAATCCTTGTCATTGATCCACCAATGTTATCATATTGGACATCAGGTCTTGCTAGAGGAACTATTTGATACTTAGATCAAAAGCTTCTTTCTTCAATAAATCAATCTCTTGATCTCTATTGGACATCAGTACTATAAGTTGAAAAAGCTTAGAACTAGGTTTCTTGAGACAAGATACTCCGTAGAAGATGTCATTTAATCATCAGTAGGAGAGATTGATTGTGTATCCGGGGAAAATATTGATTGATCAATAGGATCAGGAATGACTAGACATGAAGTTCTTGAATGTCTAATGACTAAGACTTGCCATCATCCATTCTAATTTCCTGAGTAATTTTCCTTCATTTAAGTGGTGACTCGATCTGTAATCAAAACCAACATCTTTTTTTTGTTGTATCGATTGAATAGAGGAAGATGTTAGAGGTGGACCAACACCTTTGTCTTTCTAGTAGGGGTAGTTCCTACGAAACAGAGTATCAAAATTCGACCATGACCATCTAACTCGGTTTTAAATGAGTCATCACCAACACCATCAAAGTATTCTTTGAAATCACTTGCAGGCTCTATAATAGGTTCATCATGGAATGCAACATCAAGCACTACAATGTCCTGTTGAATTGGCTATATCTAAGCAGCAATCGATAGAGATTCAACATGTTGTTTCACCATAATGGGCTCTTGTTTGACATATTGCAGACTAATATTTCAATCTTTGTAGTTTTATATATCGTAAAAGTATTGGATGTCTCTCTAAATCAGGTATGTTCACACTAAAATTAGAATATTTTAATGGTACTCTCAAAGATCCATGTGGATAATTCAAGAAGAGACATGAACGAACATACAATTTGTGTAGTTAAAAAATACGTACTAGAATAAGACGAATGACTCTCCTTTTATATGCAGTGAACTATCACAAATTTGAGTTGAACGACAAAACTCTTAGGCAGTTATTTGGTAACTATCATTAGTTACTCCTATCAATATGAACTTCTGTAGTATCAACTAGTTTCTCTTGATGATTAGCTTGTTAGCGGTGACTTGGTTGCGATTGATCGCCTAAGTGGCTACTAGTGTTCATTTATAGTTGATAGACTAAGTTACTTCGTAGAAGTTATTGTGGATCCTAATGTAGACCTAAATTATTGTTGATCACGATTACCGTTCACAAAAAAAGGAAAAAAACAACCTCCAAAGGTGTTTTAACACGGTGATCAAATTTAAACATCTTGTGGACACTTGCTAACTGGCCAGCAAGACCCTCCGGTCATGGGGGTTGTCCCTTAGACCTCGTCAGGAGTGCTTCCCTATGTCCATAATCTATGGGGCTAAGCTTCTGAATTTCCCAGGTGCTAGAAATCGTAATCGTTTGAATAAACATGCACTCTCACGCCTCTTAACTTGCATTATTATTTATTCAGATTTTATTATTTTTATTATGCAAATCCAACAAACTAAATTAATGTGATGCCATTAAAATTATAGATTTTAAGCTTAGTAAATTAAATCCTTAGCCTTACTAATTAATATTCATTTTTTGATGCTCCACAAGCAATGATTTTAACTTTATTTATCATGATAAAACAATTGACGGTCTCTGGGAATTGAATATATAATCTTCGAAGCTTAATCAAACTAGATAACAAAAACTTCTAATAACGGTTAAGATGATTACCACCATATTAAAACCTAAAGATAAGTATATGATTAAAAACGTATGAGTATTTAACTAGTATGAAATGGAACAAAATCATCTTGATAGACTGATATACCGACTAATTTCGAACTTTTCTGTTGTTGGTTTTGTTAAAAAAAAGATACCCAAAAGGATTATTAATATTTATGATTATGTGGGGATGGGTAAGGGGCCACGACAATAATGTTTTTGGTGTAAACACAACCACGTGATCATAGTTATATGGCCATGCCCCTCATATGATATGATAGCAATTCAAAACAATAGTACGAATAAAGTCATACTTGTATGATTTAATGCATTTAAAATCTCAACATAATTTGTATATAAATATATATTATTATTGTACGTCTTATTTGCTAATGTCTGATTATTCAACATATTAGTAGACATTATGCGTATTTTTCTATTTTATTATAAGCTTTTATCTGGAAAAAAAGAAGCTATATTAACTAATCCAAGCCAATCATTTTAAAACAAACGGCAAGAGCATTCATAATAAAGTCCTTAAAATATGTTAGTATGTTATTCATATTATATGAAATGGTTTTGAGTGGTTCTAAGTAAAAAAGAGATAAAATGTTATTGTTTATCGGTATATTTAGTGAATCATTATTGAATCCCTATAATTTTTTTAATATTGTTAAAAGAGGTTATCAGTGAAAATGAAAAAAATAATAATAAAAATATAAAATATTACTAATTGTAAAAATAAAAAAAATATAAATTTTAATATAGCTATATGAATAAATATGAGAAATCACTATGAATTGTCTTTACATTTTAGTAAAAGTTTCACTTGCATATCTCAAGTACTCAAGAAAATAATATATATTTAATCATATTTTTACGTTCTTAATGAATACAAAGAATTGTCTCCTTAACATATGATATTATCGTCTAAATTAAAGTAACACATGTCAACAACATATTCATTAACTTTAAACTTTTTTCGGTCTCTCATGTTAAATAACTACATTAATAATTACTTATAATATTAATATTTTATTTACTTTTTACATTATAATTATTTTTTAATAATAAGAAAGAGATCTTTTCTTAATGTTATTTCTATAGGAATAGTTTTTTATAAAAAAAAATTCTAAAAAATATACTATTTTTACGTAATAAAAATATTGGTTTTTCAAAAGTAATTTTTTTTAAATAAAAATAATTAAAACAGGGAGTTATAGTAAGAAAATTTTTAAAAATAAAAATTTTTTAAAAAGTTATTTTGAAACAAAATGTTTAATTTATCTTTAAAAAATTAAAAGAAATTAAAATGTTAATATTATTGTTTTATTACTTATAGTTATCGCTTATACGTAATTCCAATAATATCATGTCTTAACATATTGTTTTATAATTAAAAGTTTTTATTGTTTTTAATATTTTATTTAGTCACCTGTATAATACACGGGTTTAATAAATCTAGCATTCTATAAACAGAAACACCGATGTTACTTATGAAATAATTAGCGCATGGGTTATCTAACAATATTAAATTATTGTCTGGTTCAATAGGATAACAGTTATTAACTAGCATTCTAACATTCTCTCACATAATTAGTTAAGTAGTTTGTTGAACCGATTATTGGGCCAAATGAGTTCAAGAAGCTTAAATGCATAATGGGGTTATCTTGGGTGAGGGCCTTATAATCAATTACTCATAATTTCTCCATTTTTGTCATTTTGGGCTTCTGAAAGCGTCCAACTTCGAATTTAAAAGGAAACAAAAACTATGGAAACAACCCGAGCCCAGCTCGCTTATCATATTGAGCTAAAATGCATTGTAAAACCGAGCCAAACATTTAGCCCAGCCCTCTTATTTTGTAACTTTTTTTTATTTTCTACACACACATTACACATATACTTATAATGAAAATTTCATTTTTTTTCTAATAACTTGTTGAATAATGAATATCATAGTTAATAAACTATGTGAAGTGAATAGAATTAAAAACGAACAGGAGAAGGATTAAGGATTGGAAATTAAATCAAAGAAGGGGATGAGGAGCCAAGATTCATAGAAGGAGATGAGAATGACAGACCACGAATTACATAAATTTTTTTTGTCTCTAACAGTTCGACCTCCTCCTAAAATAGACTCCTAATTGAATTATTTTAAGTAATACTCCTTTAATTTACTCGGTATTTGAGCTGTTCTTGTGCTCCTCCTTAAACCGTGTTGACTTTCCTCATTGGTTTGATTGAATGTCTTTCTTTATTTTGACCCGTTGATTTCTCCTCTTTCGCGTGACGGACTGCGTGATTTTTGTTCACAACATTACCTTCCCCTTTAACAAACACCTTGCCCTCAAGGTGTAGATGAGGAAAAGAGTGCTGGACTGATGTCTTATCTTCCCATGTAGCCTCCTCAGTTGTGAGCCCAGTCCATTGAATGAGATATTGTTCCACTGGTTTATTGGAACGAATAATAGTTCGGTCATCCAGAATCTGCAACGGTTGGAGATGTAATGTAGTGGTGGAATCTACCAGATCAAGAGGTGTTATTTGCTGGGCTGGTTTGCCAATGCATTTGCGGAGTAACGAGACGTGGAAAACATTATGAATCCGAGCAGAAGAAGGTAAGTTCAGTTTATAAGCAACTGCCCCAATTTTTTCTGTGATCTCATAAGGCCCAAAGTATCTCCTGCCCAGCTTATAATGTCGTTGGAGACGAGCAGAATGTTGGCGGTAGGGTTGTAGTTTTACGTATACCCAATCACCGATTTGAAAAGTAACGTCAGTACGATGAGAATCAGCATAAGCCTTCATGCGTGCTTGAGCTTTAAGCAAATTCTGCTTAAGAAGGGATAATAGTTCATCTCGTTCCAGTAGTTGCATAGCTACTGTGGGATTGTCGTTGTCGGAACGAAGGTAACGAGTTAAAGTTGGTGGTTTTCTCCCATAAAGAACCTCAAAAGGAGTCATTTGTGCTGAGGTTTGGTACGATGTGTTGTACCAGTATTCTGCCCATGGAAGCATACGCATCCACTCCTTTGGGCAGTCCGAAACGTAACACCGAAGGTACATTTCAAGACATTTGTTGAGAGACTCGGTTGGCCATCCGATTGCGGGTGATACGCGGTACTAAAAGATAAGTGAGTACCTTGTAGCCGATGCAATTCCTTCCAAAAGTCAGACATAAATCGCGGATCCCGGTCAGTGACAATATCCACAGGAATTCCATGTAAGCGGACAATGTCCGCAATAAACGCAGCTGCCACGCTTTGGCTAGTAAAGGTGGAGGGAAGCCCGATAAAATGCCCATACTTGGACAGTCGGTCCACGACCACCATGATGACCGATTTACCCAGGGACGGAGGCAACCCGGTGATAAAATCCATAGCGAGGTTTTCGAATACGAGCTGGGGAATAGGTAAGGGTTGTAGCAGACCCGCCGGTGACAAGGAACTTGATTTCATTTGTTGGCAGACTTGGCATTTGGCTACAAATTCTTGGACATCATGACGCATATTCTTCCAATAAAATTAGAAGAAAGCCGATGGAAGGTGCGTGTAATTCCAGCATGACCCCCGGTAGCTGAGCTATGGAATTCCAATAACAAGCGTTGACAAATAGGGGAACGAGTAGGTACCACCAAGCGACCTCGATAAAGCAATAAGTCATGTTGGACGGAATAATCCGGATACGTGGAGGGGGACCCTTGGATAGCAGCCATTAAAGTCTGTGAGGTTGAGTCTGATTGAATTGCCAAGCGCAGCTCATCTAACAATGTAGGATCCTGTCGAGAATAAGCCAGTAAATGTGACGTAAAAGTACGAGATAAAGCATCTGCTGCCCCATTAAGTTTACCGGTCGATAGATGATATCGAAATCATACCCCAACAATTTACCTAACCATTTATGTTGGTCCGGTGTTTGGATAACTTGAGTTTGAAGATTGCGAAGTGATTGTTGATCCGTCACAATATAAAATTTCCGACCCAACAAATACTGACGCCATTTGGCAACAGCTTTGGTAATTGCGAACATCTCTCGTTGGTATGCGGATGCCTGCTGCATGCGAGGGCAGAGTTTGTGGCTATATAGGCTACTGGTTGCTTATCTTGGGAAAGAACTGCGCCAATACCGGAACCTGAAGCATCTGTCTCGACTGTAAAAGGGCGTGAGAAGTTCGGTAATTTCAATACCGGGGTGGAACTAAGAAGCTGCTTTAACCGAGTAAACGCCGCTTCGGCCTGTGGCGACCAATTAAAGTTGTTGTTGCGTAACAAATCAGTGAGGGGGCCGGCAATAGATGCGTAGTTGCGAATAAACCGGCGGTAATAACCGGAGAGTCCCAAAAATCCACGAACATCTTTGACATTACGGGGGGTAGGCCATTCCTGAATCGAAAGAATTTTGGCAGGGTCAACAGCAACCCCATTAGCTGAGACAACATGTCCCAAGTACCCCACTTGTTGTTGACCAAACAAACATTTGGAAAGCTTGGCAACCAATTTATTGGACAAAAGAGTCTGAAAAACCGTTCTCAAGTGATGCAAATGTTCTGACCAACTGGAGCTATAAATTAAAATATCATCAAAAAAAACAAGTACAAATTTACGAAGATAAGGACGAAAGATATCGTTCATGAGGCGTTGGAAAGTTGACGGTGCATTTGTAAGCCCAAAGGGCATAACAAGAAATTCGTAATGACCATCGTGGGTTCTAAAGGCTGTTTTAGCGACGGTACCTTCTTGAAGTCGAATTTGGTGGTAACCGGACAGAAGGTCCAATTTAGAGAAAAATTTAGCTCCATATAATTCATCGAAAAGCTCGTCAATAGAAGGAATAGGAAAACGATCGCGAACCGTAATTGCATTAAGCGCGCGGTAGTCCACACAAAATCGCCAAGTTCCGTCCTTCTTGCGGACTAATAATACGGGTGAAGAAAAAGGACTGCAGCTTGGTCTAATAATACTTGTTGTAACATATCTTGCACCAATTTTTCAACCTCTTGTTTCTGAAAATGGGGATAACGATATGGACGGACAGCCACTGGTGCGGAGTTTGGAAGTAATTCAACCACATGGTCCTGTGGTCGGGAAGGCGGTAACCCCGTTGGGGGTTTAAAGACCTGGGCAAACTCATTGACTAAACTTTGGACATCATTAGAGTAGACTGGTGGGAGGGTATTGTCCGGAGGTAATAACGCCAAGTGAAAATACATCGCAATAGCATCAGAAGCAGCTAGTTTTCGAAGACCATTAAACTGAAGAGGTTGCACAGTGGCGGACGAATCACCGTGCCATAAGACGTGTGTTTCGCCCAATACGAACTCGAAGGTAGAAGTTGCATAATTCGTGACCACTGGTCCTAAAGTAGATAACCAGGAGACACCCAACACCATATCCCATCCTTGTAAAGGAAGGACATAAAAATCAACGAGAATAGAAGAATTCTGAATAGTCAGCTCAACGTTTTTGGCGATGCCAGTGCAAGGGAGTTTCTCTCCACTACCCACTAAGACAGAGAATGGTTCAATAGCTTCAATGGTTAGGTTACGAAATGTAGCCATGCGGGTTTGAACAAAGCAGTGAGTGCTACCTCCATCTAAGAGGACTTGGACCTTCTGACCTTTGACTGAACCTGTAAAGCGAAGTGTCGAGGCAGAGCAACCTCCTGCCAGGGCATTATATGAAATTTCCGAGTGATGTTTCACCTCAGCTCGATGCAAGGTGTCACCAACCTCAGAATCAGTGGTTATCGGTGTAGACGAATCCTCCGGACCTGGGTCATCATCAAAAAAAAGAAGTTGCGGTGCACCAGTACACTGGTGATCCTTGGAATAAGGTGCATCACATCGAAAACATAACCCCTTGGCTTTCTTTTGAGCAATTTCAACATGAGAAAGTCGACGAAATCCTAATTGACCAGTAGGTGTTGAGGGGTTACCTGATTTTGGAACAAGTGAATTCACCTTAGGAGTTGGAAGAAGGGGTTTACCCGAGCCCAAAGACAGACGGCCCACACCCTTTTCCATCTGGATCCGATTTTCATGCAGGTGGGCTTTGTCCACTGCGTCCGCTAAAGTGGCGGGTTTGTGAATGAGAACTGATTGTTTAATATCTGAACGTAAGCCGAGATAAAACATGAGACCAGGAATTCCGGTGGTAGTGCAATGGTAGTGCGATTGGAGACTTCTTCAAACCGTTGTCGATAATCGTCCACCGTAGTTGTCTGTTGAAGTTTGGCAAGGAGACCCTCAGGGGATTCCAGATCTTTAGCCTTAAATCGCTGAATAATATCCGCCGTGAACGCCGACCAGGTGGAGAGCTGGGAGTGACGCTCCATCCAATCGTACCAGTCCGCAGCAGCATCGTCCATATAGAACGAAGCAATCATCATCGTTCGTTTGCTGGATGTTATAAAATTCAAAGTAACGAGTCGATTGAGCGACCCAACGCTCCGGATGTAACCCAGCAAATCGAGAAAGATTAACCGGGGCTGGTTTATGTCGACCAAAAATAGAGAAGCCAGAATCAAAGGGTTTACCTGACGATTCAGAATCACCCGCTAATTTTTGTTTGGATAATAACCCAACCTGAACACACAGCTTATTCACAGCTTGTTTTGTTTCTTCCAGAGAAGTAGCGATTAGGGCAACATCTGATTGCTGAGCAGTGCTAACAACATGCGATTGTAATTCCTTGTGATTTTCCTGCAATAATTTGATTTGTTCATCAAACAACTTGAATCGGGTTCCCTCGGCCATGGTTCCGAAGGTTGATGAAAGCACCAATGAAGTGAATAGAATTAAAAACGAACAGGAGAAGGATTAAGGATTGGAAATTAAATCAAAGAAGGGGATGAGGAGCCAAGATTCATAGAAGGAGATGAGAATGACAGACCACGAATTACATAAATTTTTTTTTGTCTCTAACAGTTCGACCTCCTCCTAAAATAGACTCCTAATTGAATTATTTTAAGTAATACTCCTTTAATTTACTCGGTATTTGAGCTGTTCTTGTGCTCCTCCTTAAACCGTGTTGACTTTCCTCATTGGTTTGATTGAATTGTCTTTCTTTATTTTGACCCGTTGATTTCTCCTCTTTCGCGTGACGGACTGCGTATTTTTGTTCACAACACTATGATCATCTTTTATATTGTTATATTTGTTTTACAATAGAAAATTTCAAAATAATTACAGACTAATCATTTGAATATATTGAGCTGATAATAGTATTCTATAATTTAAGGTTATAATTTATATAAATTATAATTTAGTCTTTAATATACATAAGTCAATTCGGCCGTGTTATCTCATTTCTAGCAGGGGAAGTGGGATCAAAGTTGGGTGACTTTAATAGGTGAGCTTTCGAATCAAGCCTCCCAGGTTGGTTGAGGGGAGTTGTTAAACATCTCTTACAAAGCACTTGCTTCTACCAAATAATTGTGGTATTATTCACATAATTAAATCAGTACGAAATGCAAAATGATTTTCCATGCATTTACACATGTGAACAATTAGAACCAAAAGAAAAAAATAAAATTCTCAAGGTGTTAACATGTAAACACTTAGGTTTGGAAAAAGTTTATTTTTTATTTGTGGGTAGGTTACTACTACAAGCAACTAGGATTGGTGGGTTTCAAATTTACTACCTCTGTCGCAAAAGGTACAACTTTTGTTGTTGTCACAATCGATTATGTATTCAAGACTTGAATTAAATCTAGCAAAAATCAATTTAATTGGAACATACAATTTAACACAAGGCTTGACTTGTTTTAGCGCATATGTCAAACAAGTGAAAAGAAGACTTGATGATGTGTTAAGGTATGTAAAATTGCTAATATTTGCATACTCATGGACGCAAATATTTCACAATCACTAAATTTTATCATTATGATTCAAACGGATGTTTATAGTTTAATGTTTTGATAATGACTTGAAATTATAATTTGTGATCTTAAGTTGTCTAAGTGACAATGAATATACATCACTTACACGTCTCTAAACACTTAGCTAGTCATTAAGTGTGAAGAATCAAGTCCACTCCAATTGCTATAATCATGACCACCTATTTAAGTCCTTAAACATCAAGCTATTCATCAAAAGTGATGAATCTCTTATTTGGTCTTCGTTTATTATTACTAGGATTGTTTACAGACGCGTTGCGCCGGAGTGGAGTGAGTGAGATTGTTTATCAGTCCTAAATAAAACGTTGATTTCTTGGTATGTGGGGTCCTCGCGTATATATTTACGAAAATCAATACATAAATGCAGGTAAAAAGTTTGATACTCGATGATATGTGTATAATCATCAAGTACCGTATAAGCAAGTCATGAAAGAAATATTAAAAACTACAAAAGAAAATAGGAAAAATGACCAAACGGGTTGAGAGAGGAAGAGGAAAAACAACCACACATTTACGCAAAGCAAAAATCTCAACCACCCTATTAGGTTAATAATCCAAAAAAACCAATTGTATATATCTAAAAATTGATTGATTAAGAAGATCAATGCATGATATAAGATAAGCTGTATATAAACATATATAAAGAACAAGCACAACAGAAAATATATCAAAAATACAAAAGCAAACCTAATAAAAATAAATCATTATTATTATTATATTATTATTATTATTATTATTATTATTATTATTATTATTATTATTTATTATTATTATTATTATTATTATTATTATTATTATTATTATTATTATTATTATATTATTATTATTTATTATTATTATTATTATTATTATTTATTATTATTATTATTATTATTATTATTATTATTATTATTATTATTATTATTATTATTATTATTATTATTATTATTATTATTATTATTATTATTATTATTATCATCATCATCATCATATTTCATGGCTTGAGAAAGAATAAATACATTATAGAGTTATGTAAAAAAGAGGAATGAACTTAAAAATAACCTATGTATATAAAATACATATCATGATACTTTGAAAATTGATGAATGGTATATGAGAATACAAGTGGTGTGAGATTTTGTATAATATGATATAAGGTGTACATTGTTATGACGTTGTGATAGTGGAAATTTTATGTAGACCTACCACTAATGTATATGGAAGCAATGCATTAAAAGAACTTTAAGGATTAAATGGTAAAATGAAAGCTTTGTGGCATAATTGTAAAACTCTTAATTTTTATTGTAGTTAAGACTTTTTTATATCTAGATAATTTTTTTCCTTTGAGGTTTACTTTTAAGGTTTAGTGTTTAGTAATATTTTTAATGTTTAAGCTTTTAACATTCATTTTTTAGCTTTAAGGTTTACCTTTTGCACTTTAGCTTTTAGATTTAACATTTAATATTTAGATTTATGGTTAACTTTTACGATTTAGCTTTTAACGTATAACAATTAGGTTTTAAACACTACTAGAAACCACACTGTTTGCTACGCAAATTTTGTGACACAAAGTTTTGTATATATATGGGTTATGTATGTATATATATATGTATGTTGTTATAAATGTATGTAGTATATATATGTATGTATTTATATATTATATAGTATCTATATTGTATATATATTATATATGTATGTATAATATTGTATGTATGTATATATATGTATGTATATATATTATGTATGTATTATATGTATGTATGTATATAATGTATGTAAGTATATAATGTATGTATTTATATATATATATATATATATATATATATATGTATATGTATATTATATATATATGTATATATATATATGTATGTATATATATGTAACATCTTGAAATTTTGGGTTATTTTATTGTTAGTTTTGTTAAATTCTTGCATGGGTTAGTTGTGTCATTCATGAGACTTATAGGTTACTGATGCCATAATTGGTCTATTAATCATTTAACTTGAAAGATAATAATTATTAGATAACAATAACTTATATAATGATTTTAATAAATGAAATAAATAATAAAAAGTATAGTAATAATAAACATAATAATAAACAATAATAATAATTATTAGGTAGTAAACTTAAAATGGTTGAAACTTAAAAAGAAACAAAGTTCAAGGGGGTTTATTGTTAATTTACAAACTTTAATACAAGGTTTAAGCATAAAATAATAATAAGTTAAACTACAGGGGTCGAATTGTAACTTTAAAAGTTACAACCCAACCCCCGCCCACTCTTAAACCCGTGAATCCGGCGAGAGCTCCGGCCATTCTCCGGCCGAGCTCCGGCGGCTTCAAACCAACCTTTTTCTTCAAATCTTAAACCAAAACCGACCCAAATCATTCTTTCTGCAGGTTTCGAACTTAAATGCCTGATTTAATTGAGTTAAACCATCGGTTACTACTCGAATTATCGAGTAACCGAGGTTATCTAATGCAAAGAACCGTTTGAGCGTTTAAGGCTAATAATGATCAATTAACTAAACTTAAACGAACGTTTGTCTGATACTAATCATTACAACTCCCAATTTCATCTGAATCAAAACGAGCATAAGCATTCGATCATCACTTTTTTCGCGAACCTGCAACTACTCGAATATCATCTTCTGAGCATCAAAACTCAAAATCAACATAGGGCTTCTCATCATTTAGCTTACTCGAAGCTTTCTGTGAAACGAATTGGAGTTTCATCATTGATTATAACCTAACGAATCGCAACACAGTCACGGCTGTTCTTGAGTGTTCATCATCGATCGTGCGAAATTCGGGTAATTGAACATACATACATACTCGATTTCAGTTGGGGAATAAAGCCCTAACAATTATTTGTTCAAAAACATCATTTGATGCTTCAATTTGGGGGATGATTGAACCTAGGTTCATACGATTTGGGGGGTTTGGTGCTTGGTGTTTCTGGGTTTTAAAACGGGATTATGACCGCGGCTGAGAGCCTTGTTCACTGGTTACCCACTCACTTCGTGTACGAGAGGTCCCGGTTTCGAACCCGGCGACCTCCATATAATTTTTTGGGCTTTTCAGCCTTTAAAAAGTATTTAAAATTTTTTGAAAACTATAATAAAAATGTTTTGTAAATTTTGTTATTTTTAAAGCTATCCTATTATTTTCTATAAATTTATCACTTTAACCACCTTAACAATTTTCTTATAAAATAAAATTAGCAAAGTATATTTTTAAATTAGACTTTATATAATATTGGTAAATCATTTAATTATTTGGACACTATACAATTATGGATTAATCATGATAATTATAGAATTATATATTTTATAATTAACCTTCACAAATTTTTATAAAGGATTTAATTCCTAAAAATTTGATACATGACATTTTTCTTGGACTAAAACATATATATGATTTCGCTAACCAACGTCATCAAATTATTAAGACCCTCAAATACCAAATTGAAACCCTAGTCTCGTTTAACCATTAAATAGATTATTAAATTGTAACCTTGTAAATATATTTTTTTTTAGGTGCATTGTGAAAGATTACGTTGAATCGTTGCTTATTATTATTCATATTAATCATCAATATATACTATTGATCAAGTGAGTATTCTATACCCCTTTTTCCTATTTTCACACTTTGGGGTGAAACATGTTAACTTATACTATTGCACTCATAGACTTATTTGAGACTTGTAAACTTTATGGCAATCCATCATGTTAAGTTGTGGTTAGTTGAACTTTTGTGATTACCATGTTATGGCTTATATGTGCAATCATTACTATTGCTAGCCCAGCGAAGTCATAGATCTATGGGTAAGACAAGCCTGCTTGGTTGATCCAAGTACACTTAGCTGATCGTATATACTTTTAACGTTTGAGACTTGTAAAACATTGTCAAGGTTTGATTGTTGCATGGACCATAGCATCCCTAATCACTATATTCACTAACTTATGACTTGAATTGCCATCTTTTATATACTTATGTATTGAAAACTATGGAATGCTCACCAACATTTTTATGTTGACTTTTTATTTTTAACATGTTTCAGGAAACGCCCAAGTTTGATTCCTACACATTGAAGCTTGCACATCTAGGAATGGACCTAGATTAATAAATAAAATAGAATGATTTGTTCATTCTATGTTATGCTTTTATTTTCTTTGAAACTTATGTTTGTAATGTGACAATTGAAACTTATGTTTAAATTATATTTGGATTATTTAATAGCGTTATGTGGCTGTGAACGATCTTAACTCTCACTCCTCGACGTTTCCGCCGTCAAGGTTGGGGTGTGACAGATTGGTATCAGAGCCCATAACTATAGGGATCTAGGTTATTAGAAATGGTGACCTAGGCTATAGTATGCATGAACCTTATAGAATTATATTTCTATCTTGTAAATTATATACTTTTCATGCTACATAATGCTATGCCCCTTACGTGCAATTTGATGCCTTAGCATAGGATTGCCTAACCATTGTTATTTGTCTCCCTAAACTTAACTTTGACTCTTTGACTCCCCCGAACATGACTCTCATAATCTTATTCTCGTCGACGCGTGGAATATTATGCTTATGTTATGACTTGGATCTTTAGACGTTATGTCTAATCTATATAAATCCCATCAAGGTTTTGATTCTATGAACCTAAGAAATATTGTGTGACACATAGACACCTGTATCCTGGTTTTCCTGGCAAAGGCCCTCGGGCTAAGGCAAGCATATCGCATAAATCCTACGGGACTAGTTATGCTTACCTGGGGATTTCTGGATGAGTGATAAACTATGGTCAACATACACAAATTTCTAAGGTAAATGGGTCAATTCACCTTGACGTGTCAACGTTTTCAAATGGTAATGCGTTATCAAGTGGAAACATCCCGTGTACCTTAAAAACTCTTAGCTTATCTTTGTTAAACTACTATCCTCTGTTATCCCCGCTCCTGTAACTAACTCATTTTGTATATCCAGCATGTCTCGTCACCATGGAAAGCGGGAAGTTCCGACCGTAAGCTGGCTGCCATGATTGCACGACAAATGGCTGCCGTTCTCCCGACGATGGTTGCTGAACTTAATAGCACACTAATGGCTAATAGCAACAACAATACCAATGGGAACAATAGTGGTGCTAATGGAGACAATAGCAACAATCAAAACGGGAATGATCAACACGGGAACAATCGTACTTGCACTTTCAAACACTTCAACTCGTGCAAACCCACTGGTTTTAGTGGAAAAGAAGGAGCCACGGGACTTCTCGAGTGGTTTGAAGGTATGGAGAACACATTATTATTAGCGAGTGCCCCGATGAGCTCAAGGTTCGCTATGCCACAAGTGTTCTTCAACAACGAGCGCTAACTTGGTGGAATAGTGAAAAGAGAAACCGGGGAGCTGAGGTTGCAATGGCGATGCCCTGGGAGGAATTCAAAGATATTATGATCTAAAAGTTCTGCCCAAGAAGCGAGTTACAAAAGCTGGAGGAGGAATTCTGGAACCTTAAACAAGATGGTGGGAATCACTTGGCTTATTCCACCCGACATCATGAGTTGAGTATGCTTCTACCACACATGGTGGACACCGTGCCCCGTAACATCGAGAAATTTATCAAGGGGGTGCCACCTCAAATTCAAGATGCTGTGGTGGGTAGTAGGCCCACAACTTTAGAGGAAGCGATTACTATCACTGCACAGCTCACTGAGAATCATATAAGAGCTGGCATGATGTCGGCAAAGGGTTCCAAGGCTATGGTGAAGGTGACACCCGAGGCAACAAAGGAGGTAAGGGCCGAGTCATCTTCCCAAAACAAGAAGCGTAAGTTCATCTCGACACGCAACTACGCCGTGACCGCTCCTAATGCTCCTCAAAAACAAATGATGGTTGCGAATCAAGCTCCCATGGCTAAGGTTTATGCTGGTCCACATCCTATGTGTAACACGTGCAAGTACCACCATGCAAGCAACATTCCATGTCGAGTCTGCTCTCTGTGTGGAAAGTATGGTCATTTAGTGGCTACTTGTCTTCGTGCGCCAAACAACACTGCCATGCTTACCAACCGAACCTGCTACAACTGTGGCGAGGCTGGTCATATTCGCCCTCAATGTCCTCGCAATGTGGGAACTGTGCCATCGGCTCGTGGAAGGGCTTTCAACATCAACGCCAACCAAGCGCAAGCCAACAACGACGTGGTGAATGGTACGCCGTCAAATCTTCCTTTTTCTTGTCTTGCAAAATTTCCTATCTATATTCATCATATCAATAATAGGTTGTTACCAAACAGGTATGTATCTCGTAAATAAACATTATGCATCTGTATTGTTTGATTCGGGTGCCGATAGGAGTTTCGTGTCCCTGGAATTCGAGGTTTTACCTTCTAAACCGCGCGTCAATCTAGAAAGATCTTTCACTGTCGAAATCGCCGACGGAAAATCTATTGTCGTGGACGTCGTAATACACGGTGCACTTTAAGCCTTAACGAACATGAGTTTTTCGTCGACCTTATTCCTATGCAATTGGGAAGCTTTGATGTTATCATTGGTATGGATTGGTTAGCCAAACATCGTGCGGAAATTCTATGTTTTGAGAAGTGTATCCGAATTCCTTTACCTACTGGAGATACTTTGAAGGTCTTTGGGGAGAAATCATCCCAAAGACTCAAACTCATGTCTTGTATCAAGGCTCGCAAGTGCTTAAGTAAAAACTACATGGCTTTCATGGCATATGTAGTTAATACGAAAGCCAAGGGTAAGGAGTTGAAGACATTCCTGTTGTGCGAGACTTTCCCGAAGTTTTTCCCGAAGATCTTAAAGGGTTACCTCCCGTGCGAGAAGTTGAGTTCAAGATTGATTTAATCCCTGGTGCAAACCCTGTGGCTAAATCGCCTTATCGTCTTGCACCTTCTGAAATGCAAGAGCTCGCTAGTCAACTGCAAGAGTTGACCGATAAGGGTTTTATTCGCCCTAGTTCATCACCGTGGGGCGCACCTGTACTATTTGTGAAGAAGAAGGATGGGTCATTCGTATGTGCATCGACTACCGGAACTCAACACTTACTATTAAAAACCGATACCCTCTTCCCCGAATCGATGACCTCTTCGACCAACTGCAAGGAGCAACTCAATTCTCGAAGATCGATCTACGATCTGGGTATCATCAATTACGTGTTCATGATGACATTCCAAAGACCGCTTTCCGTACTCGATATGGACACTACGAGTTCATGGTCATGCCATTTGCCTGACCAATGCGCCTGCTGTGTTCATGGATCTCATGAATCGAGTATGTAAACTGTATTTGGATAAATTCGTGATCGTGTTTATTGATGACATCCTTATTTATTCCAAGACAAAAATCGATCACGAGACCACTTGCGACAAGTACTTGAACTTTTGAAGAAGGAGCAATTATACGCCAAGCTTTCCAAGTGTGAGTTTTGGTTGGAAGAAGTTCAATTCCTAGGGCATGTGGTGAATAGTCAAGGATTCACGTGGATCCTGCTAAAATTGAAGCTGTGAAGAATTGTGGTGTTCCCACAACCCCAACCGAGGTTCGTTCTTTTCTGGTTTAGCGGGATACTACCGTAGGTTCATAGCAAATTTCTCGAAGATTGCTAAACCATTAACGGCACTAACCCAAAAGAATCGACTTTTTGAATGGGGACCCGAGCAAGAAGAGGCTTTCGAGACATTGAAACGCAAGTTGTGTAATGCTCCTATTCTCACACTACCCGATGGAAACGACGACTTTACTGTATATTGTGATGCTTCTAATCAAGTCTTGGTTGTGTTCTCATGCAACGAGGCAAAGTTATAGCATACGCGTCGAGACAATTGAAGGTGCATGAAGTTAACTACACAACGCATGATCTTGAACTTGGTGCGGGGTTTTTGCATTGAAGATTTGGCGACACTACTTATATGGGACGCAATGTATAGTCTACACCGATCATAAGAGTCTCCAACACGTGTTCAATCAAAAGGATCTCAACATGAGACAAAGACGTTGGATTGAGTTGATTAGTGACTACGACTGCGACATTCGCTATCATCCTGGAAAGGCGAATGTTGTAGCCGACGCACTAAGTCGCAAGGTCCACAACAAGACTGTCTCGCTTCAAGAAATTCGAGATCGAAGGCAAAGGTTTGATACGCTAGGAGAATTTGATACCGAGATTCATGTGGATGTCAACGAGGCTACTATCATGCTTCAAAACATAAGGATTGATAGTGACCTCGAGATGTGCATTCGCGAGGCTCAACAAGTGGCACTAACCGACGAAGGAAAAGATGAAGATTTGATGATTAACGTACGGTCACAATTGGAGACAAAACCGAACGGCATGTGGTACTTCTTGAATCGACTTTGGATCCCGAATCGTGACAACCTTCGGCACTTCATTATGAACGAAGCTCATCAAACCCGATATTCTGTTCATCCTGGCTCCGATAAGATGTACATGGACCTGCGTGGTCAATATTGGTGGCCTGGAATGAAGAAAGATATCGCATCTTATGTTTCTAAGTGTCTCACGTGTGCAAGGTTAAAGCCGAGCATCAACGACCAAGTGGTTTACTTGAGCAACCTGAAATTCCTATGTGGAAATGGGAACATATATCCATGGATTTCATAACCAAGTTACCTCGTACACCTCGTGGTCATGATAGCATTTGGGTCATCGTTGACCGTTTGACCAAGACAGCATTTCATACCCATACGAGACACGTACAAGGTTTCAAGGCTAGCCCGATCTATGTTGATGAAATTGTGAGTCGTCATGGCGTGCCCTTACACATCATTTCTGATCGAGATGCTCGTTTCACTTCACACTTCTGGTCTTCGATGCAAGAGCTTTTGGGAACTCAATTGGATTTAAGTACGGCTTACCATCCTCAAACCGATGGACAAACCGAACGAACAATCCAAACCCTCGAGGATCTGTTACGACTTTGTGTCCTTGATTTTGGTGGTGATTGGGATACGCATTTACCGCTCACGGAATTTTCGTATAACAATAGTTATCACTCAAGTATCAAAATGGCACCATTCGAGGCTTTGTATGGCCGTAAATGTCGTTCCCCAATCTGTTGGACTGACATTGGGGAAAATATTATCACTGGGCCGGAACTTATTCAAGAAACGACCGACAAAATTTCCAAAATACGAAATAATCTTGAGGTGGCTAGAAGTCGCCAAAAGAGTTATGCCGATAAAAGACGCAAACCATTGGAGTTTCAAGTCGACGACATGGTTCTTCTTAAAGTCTCTCCATGGAAGGGTGTTGTACGTTTTGGGAAGAAGGGTAAGTTAGCCCCACGCTTTGTAGGACCTTTCAAGATTTTGAAAAGAATTGGAAAGTGGCTTACAAACTGGAGTTACCTTCTGAACTTAGCGGAGTTCATCCTGTCTTTCATGTCTCCAACCTGAGGAAGTGCTTGACTGATGAAAATTTGCATGTTCCCACTAGAGGAAATTCAAGTTGATGAGTCATTGTACTTTGTTGAGAAGCCTGTTGAGATTATGGATCGTACCCTGAAGAAGACCCGAACAACTACCACACCTATCGTTAAAGTTCGTTGGGAAAACAAATGTGGAGCTGAGTTCACTTGGGAACGTGAGGATCATATGAGGAGAGATACCCGCATTTATTCTCTTAGCTTATTTCTTATTTCGGGACGAAATTCTTTTAAGTTGGGGAGACTGTAACATCTTGAAATTTTGGGTTATTTTATTGTTAGTTTTGTTAAATTTTGCATGGGTTAGTTGTGTCATTCATGAGACTTATAGGTTACTGATGCCATAATTGGTCTATTAATTATTTAACTTGAAAGATATAATATTAGATAACATAACTTATATAATGATTTTAATAAATGAAATAATAACAATAAAAGTATAGTAATAATAAACAATATAATAATAACAATAATAATAATTTATTAGGTTAGTAAACTTAAAATGGTTGAAACTTAAAAAGAAACAAAGTTCAAGGGGGTTTATTGTTAATTTACAAACTTTAATACAAGGTTTAAGCATAAAATAATAATAAGTTAAACTACAGGGGTCGAATTGTAACTTTAAAAGTTACAACCCAACCCCCGCCCACTCTTAAACCCGTGAATCCGGCGAGAGCTCCGGCCATTCTCCGGCCGAGCTCCGCGGCTTCAAACCAACCGTTTTTTCTTCAAATCTTAAACCAAAACCGACCCAAATCATTCTTTCTGCATCTTTCGAACTTCAACTTAAATGCTAATTTATTCGTTCTAAACCTCGAACTTAACGATTTAATTGATAACCATCGACTATCGAATTATCAGTAACCGGGTTATCTAATGCAAAGAACGTTTGAGCGTTTAAGGCTAATATGATCAAATTAACTAAACTTAAACGAACGTTTGTCTGATACTAATCATTACAACTCCCAATTTCATCTGAATCAAACGCGAGCATAAGCATTCGATCATCACCTTTTTCGCGAACCTGCAACTACTCGAATATCATCTTCTGAGCATCAAAACTCAAAATCAACATAGGGCTTCTCATCATTTAGCTTACTCGAAGCTTTCTATGAAACGAATTGGAGTTTCATCATTGATTATAACCTAAACGAATCGCAACACAGTCACGGCTGTTCTTCGAGTGTTCATCATCGATCTGTGCGAAATTCGGGTAATTGAACATACATACATACTCGATTTCAGTTGGGGAATAAAGCC